>VZRF01010034.1:374730-715620 GCA_013396875.1 Vireo altiloquus
AAGTGAATTTAACCTTAAAAGTGCATCACATTTCCTCTGAAATAGAAACAAATACTTTCTGAGAATAAGAGCTAATCTAGAAAAGAATCTAGATTTTGCTTCTGTCTGTAAACTATACTTAGTTTACTTGAAGTGCAACAATGGCATTTTGCAATTGTATGTGTCCATAAATATCTACCTTTGAAAAACTTAACAAGGATGCATCTTCCCGACTTAGAGCTAGTACAAGAAATGATAGAAAACTTTCTACATGTATGAACAGCTTGTCAGTGTAAAGATTGACAGTGGCATAGAGGTGGAATTCCTCTCATCTGATGGGCCCTGTATAACCTGTATTAGTCACTGGGTGATTCTTCCAGGCACTTTTGGAGGATTATTCACCCAGCCATCTAAAATCCCTGTTTTTCAAAGGGATGAATCATCTTATAGAGGTGTCATAGATAAAAAAATTATCATAGATGATCAGCAGAACTCAGTATGGCAGGCAAAGCAACAACGTGTAGCCAAAGCAGAAGCATGTGGCACCCATAAATTATAAAATATAAACCAAGCTGTAATTGTTATGCTTTGCTTGCAAACCAAGAGTAATTCAACTAAAAAATCTAACCAGCAACAGTATTCCTTTGGTGGCTGCAAGAATGTGTAGCCAGACACGGTGTCCATGCATTTCACATAAGTATGTGAGCAACAGGACTACCAAAGCTGCAACCAGTGGACATCAGACATAGGAGATACCCAAGTGGTGCTATACAGAACAAAACGAGAGCAAAGGGCTGCAAATAAGCAACCTGCTGAATTTACAAGAAGACGAATAGCAAAATCAAAACCATCCATGACGGATTCTCCCTTTTGGGTGCAGGATAAGAAGGAGGACAAAACATTATTAAAGTGCATGTAAGGAAAATCACATTGATAAATATGATTAAAGTAAGTCCTAATATTTACTTGGAATAATAGAGTGTTGTGCAATATCATCTGAATTAAAATCAAGATTGCAGTTACAATAGAATATTTCATAATAGAATACAATAGAATATTTTAGTTGGAAACAACCATCTAGTCCTATTGCCTGACCACTTGAGGGCTGACCAAATGTTACTGAGAGGGCAGTACAAATGTCTCTTAAATACTGACAGATGTAACCCCCAAATAACATAAAAACATCAAGCACAAGGAGGAAAGATGGGGAAGAAGGAATAAAAGCCCACTGTAAACATTAACATTGTTGCTGATGGTTAATAACATGTAAAATTAACTTCATTATCATGAAGTATGCTGTTAATTAATTAGTTTAGAAACATTTCTCTTTAAAGTTTGAAACTGTCCTGATGTGTCAGTCTTTAAAATATATCACGACAATCTCCAATTCCCTGAAATATATCAACATACATACCTGTATTTAAATCTGGACACATATTAAGTTGCAGCAGTTCTTGACAGCAAAAGTTGCTACAAGCTTACCTTACTAAAAGATGTGATTTTTAAAATACCTATATATAACTTCAAATATTCAAAAACTTTTAAAAGTCACAGTCTAAGATATGAGACCCTCAATACATTTGTGATTTTTATACAGCAGCAAGATTAGATCAGCGTACAAAATTTCATTCTATGACAAAAGTAACCATAGAACCATATAATATTTTCGTTTGGAAGGTATCCACAAGGGATAATTTTCCTGACTCCACACAGGGCCACCTCAAAGTTAAACCATATAAACCAAGAGCATTTTCCAAACGGCTGAACACCTAAAGGTTGCAGCCATTGCCCCTTTTTATTGGTTGCAGGTTCCAGCAACTGTCCACCCCCTTAATGATGAGTCATTTCCTAATACCAAGTATGACCTTCACCTTATGCAACTTTAAGTCATTCCCTCACACCCCTTACTTGTGTAAGAATAGGAATGTTTAGAAGTTGCCAAATAGAGTGGAGAAGATGACTGAAAGGTATACTTCTCCTTTGTAACCACATATTACCGAAAGGAGAAAGCAAATCTGGGAAAAATTTGTGTACAGGGTCTAAGAGAGTTAAAGCTCACAGTCCTCAGAGTGCTGTGCTTTGCACTGGTAGCTGGACGGGTGTTGATAACAGAGCAGTGTTTGGGCTACTGCCCAGCAGGGCTGTCCCTCTGACATTCCTTCCCCCACCACAGGGGATGGGGGTGGGCAAGGCCGTGGGAGGGGACACAAGCAGGACAGCTGACCCAAATCAGCCAAAGGGATATTGCAGACCGTAGGACATCAGCTCAGACATACAACCTAAGGAAGTGAGGAGGAACCACTGCACGTGCTGAAGGCCTGCTTCCCGGGAAGTGTCCGAACATCGCTGCTCATGGGAAGTAGAGACTGGGTTTTTTTCCTCTTTAGCTCTTGCACACGCGGATCTCCACTTGTTTCTTTCTTTTTGCTGTAATAAAACTGCCTTATCTCACCCTTTTTTTTTCCTCCATCCTATTCTCTCCCCTGTCCCAGTGGGAAAGGGAGTGATAGAATGACTGAGTGGGCACCTGGCACCCAGCCAGGGTCAACCCACAACAACTGGTTATCTGCAAACATCTGCAAACCTAATTGAGTTTGGGAAACATCTCCAGGTATTCACACAGCCCTAGATAAAATGTATTTTCTATCAGAACATTCCCATTCTTGTAGTTAGAGCTAAATAGATGTAAACTAACAATATTGCAATAATATTTAAAACAGTTATATTTCTTTAAAAAATTTTAGAAAAACAAAAAGCAAAAAGTTGAAATACAGCATTTTATATTTTTTTAAAATGTTGTGACTACTTATCTTCTAATAACAGATTTTTTGCAAAGCTTCCTAATTTTTTTACCAAGCAACATTGCCTCTCATTTTCATTCTCTTAGGAAGCATACTTTTTAATTCTAAACTAAATTTCAATTGCTAACATTTTCCAATATATGTAAATCCTACATTATCATACTGTGCATTGTTAAATAGTGTTTCAGTAGATCTTGTAAAACCACAGCACTGGCACCATAAACCTCTTCTATACTACTGAGATAAATAAATCTCTGGAGAAGGCAGAATATTCTTTTCTATTGCAGGAAATATGGAAGTGTATTAAACTTCTGAACTGAGATTTGGTTTCAGAAAATGCTAAGTGCCTACTTTCACTATCAGCTAAGATAAAGGTTTAGTATGAATCATGTGCACTTTAAACAGTACTGACAAGAACAATGTATTATTAAGCATTGAACTCTGCCACAGCAAATAATATTTATCTGACAAAATATAACAAGTGACTGACATTTTCTATATTAATGTCATGTTTCATCATTTTAGAAAACGTATTTTCTTAATTCCTACAGAGTGCCCAAGGTGTTTGAAGCTTTAGCAGATGTACGAACATACACTCTCTGTTCATAACATCTCACAGACTGACTCACACTGGAGAATATAACACTCAGGGAATCAAATGTAAATTATACAATAAAGAGGAAATTAAAAAATAGTAGTATGAAGTCATGATGTAAAGAAAAAAAGTGATTATTCAGACAGAATACAGTGGAATAAACTGAGAACTATAGGCAATTTTTTGAAAGTTGGTCCACAGCCCCCCCCAAACATCTAACAGCCCATAGTGAATTCCTAATTTCAAGGTCTGAGAGCTGCTATTTCCATTAGAAGAATAAGAACAGTTTCTCAAGAGACAGTTAGAGAACTGAGGTTTAGACTTTCCATGGTTAAAGATATGAGACTGAAAACTGTTTGTGCTTCCATTTCAGCAATGCATGAAGTTCACTGTAAAAAAGAAAATTACTTTCTTTTGTTACTGGAAAAAAAAGGACAGGTGAAAAAAAGTGAAGGGAAGGAAACAGAAACACAGGGGAAAAAAGTAAAAAGTGGGTTAGGTTTTTTCATAAATGCAGGTCTTGAGAGTGGGTCTTAGGTTCAAAGTTCATCTGATTTCAATAAATACCACAATCTTCTTTGGAAGATTCATTAACTGAAAGAACTATATATGCAGCATATAGACCTTTTATTAAATGTCATTTTCAAATTACAGACCTAAATGAACATTTTATCTTATACCTCCATTGTCTATAAAACCTTTTTGCAGATTTTTTTTTTTTAAATAGCATATTTTGAGCTTTTGGTTATGCCTTCTCAAGCATTTTTAGTTTATCGATACTTTCTTCCCCACTACAAAAATAGGACATACACGTTTCAGATGCTTGCCTTGGGACAGTCTATTAGCCTGCACTTGAAAGCGAACACTGGGAATTTGACAAATGTGTCAAAACAACCAAGAGTGATATCATTACATACAAAGATACCCATATATTTACTGCAAAAGTAATGTGGAGGAAAGGTGCTAATTTGACAGTTGTCAAGTGTCAGCTCCTCAGAAAGGTAGAGAACACACATTAGCAATGCCAAATCTATATGAAGTTTACACTTTCTAGAGCATATGGGAATTGCAACATTCAGTAATGGAAAATAATTCAATATTTGCAATGCTTTGCTTCTTTGTCTTCTCTACAGAGAAGACCAAGAGCACAACATGATGCTAGTTTTATATTTTTGATGATCTTGAAAGTTTTATATGAATTCATTTCAGAGAACAGAGATTATTAAACAAGAAAATATCTTCAGCATGAAACATCTTGGAATCACAAAGTCTTTTACATCTTTTATATATGAGGAAAATGGTTTAAAACATGCTATGCCTCTCACATAGTTTTTTGATGGTTTTTTCAGTTTGCTTGTTTTCCCACCATGAAGTCCCTTGCACACATTTTCAGCATCCTTTCAACATATCTTTTTTCGTTATACTATCTGAAATGTCTGTCTTTGTGCTGTTACTAAATATGCAGTCCTGAAGGGCTGCTGCAACTGCCTACTCACACACTGCAGTAGCATTGAACTCAGCCAGGATGTTCTTTCAAGTGCTTTGAAATACCTTGAAATAGAGAAGGTATTATAGAAGAGCAAACACTTTTCTATTTTATCCATGTAAACAGACATCTACAGTGTCTTCTGCTGTGAACTAACAAAGGCTGCTGCATGACAGATGAAATGCAATTCAGGAGACCCACTATGAGAGCAATCCTTTCAAATGCATCTAGTGTTGTTGAGATGATCAAGAGAAAATGTGGCCATGAGTACTTATACAGTTTATTTAAAAANAAAAAAAAAAAGCTAGGATAAGACATTAAACTAGATGAGATTGTACATGGCCCGAAAGACAGTTTTGTGCTTAACACCAAACAATTCTGCAACCCTTACCCCAGTCTGTGACTAGGTGTGAAAAAGTATCTACTGACAGGACATCTTAGGAGTGAAAATATAACAAAAACACATAATTAAAATGAAAAAAAAAAGAAAAAAGAAAAAAGAAAAAAAAGTATTTGTTTTAACGACAATTAAAATGTTTAACATTAAAAATAAAAAAGAAAAGCATTTATGCCAAGAGTCTGGCTGTGCCTTTCATTCAGGTAGCCTAATAAAAGTTGCTACTATTAGCAATTGCTTTTCCTCTTTAACTGGATTAGCAATGCCACACTAAGTGTATTTCTGGTTAATTGCCCAGAACCCCTAGAGAGTTTTCAGTTTATTGTTTCATGCTTCAAATTGCACCTATCTAGCAAATGTATTTGCAATTTGCTGGCTATTTTCAATTTTAGCTTGCGATACACAGAGGCTGTGAATTATAACGAACAGTTCAGAAACTACAAGCGTTTGTCACATACACAACTGAGAGGAAGGTATGCCATCTATGGTATACAATCCTTTTTCTTGTGCTAAAATGTGAGATCAATTACGAGTTTTAGAATTAGCCCCAGGTACTGGGAGATGTTGCTCACTGGCAAAGTGCTACCTCTGACTAGCATGGATGGAAAATCAAGTCACTTCTTACTATACAAATGAAAAGATTAGCTCTGCTAAATGTATTTAGCATTTATGTGCCACAAAACAACATCGGAATAACAGACAGGAGACAGGATTAAATATGAGTCAGGAACAAGAGTCTTCTGGTGCGTGTGTATGACAAAGCTATGATCTCCTTCTCCGCAAACTTTGCCAGCCCTGGACAGATGGAGCATGGCAGGGGCTGGAGGAAGGCGTTGCTGGGAGAGCCGTGAGCTGTCCCTTGCTGGGGACAGTCTGTGGCCATAAGTCTGCAGCACAGCATCAGCAGGAACATCCTGCTGGGGGATGAAGTCCTGACATCACTGACCCTGGCAAAACTCCCAGAAACAAGATTTTTCCCAAGTTTTTAATACTTTAACATACTCTACAAACCAGACACAAGATAAAACCAGTCTAGCTTACAAATGGTTTGGGGTTTTTTTACTTGACTTAGGTAAAAAAGCTATTACAAATGTCCCAAGGAGGACAAACATACAAATATACCAAAGAGGTATATAGTTATTTTTAAAAGTGGAATGTATCTTTATATTTAAATAGAATAGAAAAATGAATTCAGATTTCTCTAAGAGATTGCTTAATGTCATCACTGTGCTGTCACTGAAAGCCCTCTTAATATTACAGCCTAATTTGCAATTTTACTGAAATTTTGAAATGATGAAAAGGTAATGTATCTTTTGTCCTGTTCCAAATTTAATGAAAAAAATATGTTATTCTTTGTTGCAGAGAAGACATGAAATCTAAAGCTACCTGTCCTTAATTCTATGTAATGCTTATTCTACAAAAAGTTTAAATTAGTCTCCAGAAAGCTGGTACCATTCTATTTTAAAGATATAATTTAATTCTTTATTTCAAAACCTATAAGAAGCATCTCTCTATTAATTTTTTTTATAGGAAACTTTGATAGATTTAGTCCCTTATGAATCCTATTTAAAAATACATGCATTTAAATGCCAATTGGGACATTCTCTAGAGAGCTAGAAATAAAGGTTTCAAAGTGGAATTCAGAAAGAAGAATAAAGATAATGTTTTTATTCCCAAGGTAACTGAATCTTTTCCAGATATTTCTGTATCTGCTACTATGTCTACTTGGGCTAACAGAACTATTCCTCCTTAGATTATATAGTTTACTTTTCAGAAAAAGTACCTAGGCATTCTGACAATGAAAAGGTCTCTTAAGAATAATCGAACCTCATTTTTATCCACTGTATCAATGCTTTGTTGAACCTGAAGTTGTTATACTACTACTACTTTTTGTTTCACTAGTCTTGGTTTCTGCAGCAAGACATGATCAAGAGCACAAGACCATAATGATCAATAACAAAACTGTTACATGCAGCAGCATATTATTAAGTCCCATTGAAAAAAGGAATATAATTTGAAATAGAGATTATACTGTTGTTGTTTACTAAGTTCATTTAACATAGATATTTATCACTGAGTTGGAAGGATTTGTTCACTGGGGCTTTGTAGATTATAAGTGTTCTAGTTCCTTAAATATGCATAATAAATCATGTCGGATTTTCAATAGATTTTTAAAATAATATATATTTTTTTAAATAAATTTAAAATCCTGGATTCTGTAAATAGAATACATCTGCTCTGACCTCACATATCTTGACCAAAAAAAGGCAAAACTTCAGATCTGAAATACTAGAAGAAATTATATGTCTTTCTTTCTGAGCTTACAAACAAGAGATACCTGGAGGTAAGATTATTCAAAGAATAATTGCACGTTTTTAACAATTACTTTATAACATATCATTTGTCTAGCCTATCTCCACTTTTCAGTCTCTGTAGAACTTATTATAGGAAAAAATATGTTTTTAAATTTTTTTTTTTGTATTTTCATTTTTTTCCTTTTGTTTTCGACATGTTTGTGCAAGCCTCATTGAATAAGGTAAGTGGATGTTCTGTTTTCCTGGATAACCCTGGGAATATAGTAGATTTCTTCAGTGTACCAAGAAACACAGATTTATGCTAGTAGGATAAAAGCTAACTGTAGAGGTTAAGTTTGGTTTCACAGGATTTGCCTCTCAGGTTATAATTTCAAAGGTCCAGGGTGCTGTTAGGGCCAGAGCACTTTTTGAAAGATAAACCCCTTATAACTTGAGACATAGTAACAGGGGTAAAATGAAGGTTACTATGCTGTTCTACTTCAGGTAGTGTGAGATTCACTAAAAAATTTGCAAGTCGGGAAGAATGTGAAGGCTCAGCTGGCAGTTGATAATTTTTTTTCCTCTCTGTGAAGTCTACAGCTTTTTTCTATATATAAGCAATCTATTTGAATGTGATGAAGAACTAAGGTTTCACACACTTAAGGACAAGTGATAAATTGAAATGACATGGTTCTGTTGCTAGTTTACTGCTGAAGTAATCCAAATACCTTTTTAGTTTTTGCTACTGTCAAATTAATTTGTGTAAAATGTGCCAGGAGAGAACTCTAAAAGCAAACTTGGGAAGATAGATATCCCATTATAATCTTCTTTTTTTGTGCACGACTTACTTCAGGCTGCAGTACTTCCTGAAACTTCAAACTAAAACATAGATGTAAAATAAGCCTTCCATACAAACCACACTGCATGTAAAAGCAAATACAAATGATCAAGAGAGTATCCTTAATATCTTCTTTTTTAAGAATATAATTCAAACATGAGATGAATGATACAACAGAAATAAATAGTTTTCTACTGTATGTGAGTTGCATCTTTATCTATGCACATTACAAAGTACACAGTTCAGAACAAATTCGCAAGGGAAGAGTGAATACTAGATAAGGAAAGAGATATAAGCTTTATGATACGAACTTTGTTTCTAACTTATGCACCAAAATCAATTTCTTGAACAAGGTTCCATTGTACAAACACACCTGATTTGCACCTGTATGTGCACAACTAATGGGGCTAGCAGTACACTCAGCAGGATAAGGAAAGAATGAACTGTAGATTTTAAACAAATGCATTTACCACTGCTGCTTCTTGAAACTGAGATGCTGTGACAACAGAAAAGTACTTATGAAGGATTTACAGGAAAACTCTCTGAGAGAACACAACAGTAGGAAGATGTACAACAGTCCTGAATGGGATCCAAAGTGAATAAAAGATTTTTCTTCCTAACTCACATCATTAAATGCAAACATGAAGACTTTATTCTTCTTTAGCATTTTTTTGTCTTCAATCTAAATATTTTTCATTTAAAAGCTAATTGCTTTGTAATAATATCAAACTCTTTAATTGGAAAAACAATGGTTTCTTTGAAAATTGATGTGAACAAAAATTCATCTTGATATTACAAACATTTTAATAACTGTGAAGATTAGATTCATTCTCTGCATGGCTCCACTCACTAAATATAATCAAATCTTATATTAACTAAGGGCTGTTTTGAATTGTGACCCTATGCCTTCATTGATGCATGTAGAACTCTGAGCGCCTCCAAAATTCCTCTGACAATACATAAGACTTAACAGCATAGTTGAGTACAGATTTCATGAATATGAAGTAGTTTCTTAAGTCCTGTGTTACAGGACTTACCAGAAAACAATATACATCTGAGTGAAAACAGGATGTTGAGCTTGTCAAAGGGGAGTGTTATATCTCTGCACAGCTTGAGGATACAGAGAACACAGCAGTTGCAGCAATATCAGGGCCTTTGGGGGAGCATGAGCACTTTCACTCCAGAATAGAAGTTCATTTTTTTTTTTATTCAGTCTGGAAAAGTAACACAGGTATTTCTGACTTTTCCTATGTGTGGAAACCTGAATTAGCAACATTTTGAAAAACAAATTTCAATTACTGTCTCATAGTTGTTACAGAATTATAAGAGTCTTGAAAAAACTGGATCCTGGACTGCCTCTTTCTAATTGCTAAACTTGTAAAAAACATCATCTGGTGCGCTCTTTCTACCTGCCAAAACCTCTGAAACGTGAAGGTGATCATTACATTAGGAGGAGCCGTAACCTGCCCAGGAGCAGTCATGGAGAATTTTGTAGGTAGTCACTTCTTCTGGTCCCTCTCATTTTTCAGTGTATTACATCTTGTTTTGGTCATAGGCTTCCCCTGGCTTTCATTAGAGATAGTGTGTATATGGCCAAAATTCAATGTTGGATGCCAGTTTCACATCTGTCACAGAGTAGTCTAGAGTCTGTTATTTTGGCATCTAAATGATACAAATCCTGTTTTTTAATAAGTTGCAAATTAAACCGAATTTTAATTTGCATAATATGAAAATATGTGAATATGATTGGGTGTAACACAGAATTGAAAATACTAAACTGCTAAAAAGATAGGACTTTTAAACTTCCTCTTATTTCTTTTGCGCATTTTTAGAGGAAGGAAGCTCAGCTTTTGGCTTTAAAATTTCTGACTGGCTAAGCTACAAAAAACCTGAGTTGTGCTAAGGTGATCCAAAAGAAAAATTGGGAAGGTTTGTAGCTCTTTGCTTTCCTATCTTGGTTGTGCACCAAGTGAAAGCTATATTCTACAAATAATAACTCTGGCAGCTTTGACTAAAGGTTTTAATAAGCTCTAACCCCTTTGCTTAAGTAGCCCTTCACATAAATTAATCCAATGGCTGTAAAGCAGTCATTGTGGGGAACCACTTACTTTGCTCTTAAGAAACATCACCGAGTCACTCATCCAAAAAATACCTGATAATTCATTTTACCATCATAGAATACTGAAAGACTTATTTTTCCTTATTAATTTGACCGATGCTGCATAAATTTTTGTTACTAAAATTGCATGACTTCCACCAGAAGTAGAAGTATTGTTTTGTGGAATTGTAGATTCGTCTCTCCTTTCTTTCATATTCTTCTAATCATTGATCAATTATTGATCAACGATCCATGCTTCAAAGTGCAAATTGCTGATCTTCAGATTCATAACTTTGCTAGGAAAGAAATACCAGATTTTGTCATCACATCATGTTAACTAGTACTGTAGTTTCCTTCTACTCTCATTTAAACAAGTGATGTCTTACAAATATGAGGCCATCAACCCCCAAAGCTTTTAATCTGCTCTCCCAGCTTCAAGAAGATATATTGCATGGAAAAAGAGACAGCGTTGGTATAAGCTCTGATACAAACATATTTCAGAACAGCATTCCTTAAAATTATATTGGGATACATTATCTGGGAGAAAAATTAAATTTTGCAATTAGAAAATATAGTGTTGAATAACAGATCTTGCAGCTTGCAGGCATTTTTATCAAGGTTCACAACCAAAGATTTACATGGGACTTGTCCTCATGACCACAGAGAGCTGATGATCACATCATCAGGAGGAGACTTCTGTTTTGCATCAAATGCAATTAAACTTATTTTAAATAATTCCATCAGGACATACATTTTAGCTACATAAATGGTGCATATGTGAAAGAGGGAGCTGTATATATTAACTACAGAGGAACTACCATGGAGTTATTGTTACTTCATGCTGCTACAAATACCAGTTTTCCTATTATAAACAACTCTTTTTAAAATCTCCAGATTGACAAGAGAAGAACTAAAACAGTGCTGGTTCTTGAATCTGACATTGAGTTGCAGTAGCTCTTAATTAAAATCTAAATAAAATTTCAAACCCTAATAAATGCTAATCTGCAGTTCCCAAATCCTCAGAGCAAGTAAATTAAAAGAACTATACCCAACTTTAATTAAGTAACATTATCTCAAATAGCAATCAAGGGAAGAGGAATATATTTTATTATTTGTTTTGTAAACATATTTACTACTCTGTTAGTAGGCATTATTCCTCTCACCAAATGTAACTTTCTATGGGAATTACGTCTCAAGTGTTATTCTTACTTGTCTCTCCTGCAGTGAAAGAGAGAACAAATAACTTTAAAATTCTGCTATCAATCTGAAAGTTTCTCTAAGAAGACAGTGATTATGTTCATCAGAAAACAATTTCTATACTTTTATAGTTTGAAATTTAAAAAAAAAAAATAAATCTGTCCATTACAATTGTATTTTTCAAAAAAAAAATAGCCCACACAGTTTGGAAAATGTTTTGATTGCTTGGATAATCAGGACTTAAATTATACAATAGCAAAATTTCTGCTTAATTAAAAATTTAATATATTATTGAAATAGCTGTCAACACCAGAATCAGTAAAATTATTCAGTTTGAACTGAGGTGCTTCATTTATTAAGTCTTTCAAAACAAGAGAAGGAGAAAAGAAGCAACATAAACAAGAGAATCAGTCTGAAACATGCAGTCCCTTAACTTTATTAAGAAGATCTTATAGACATAATATGTAAAAAGAAATGTTTGGAGGATCAGGATCCTAGTCCAAACTAGATTTAGATCAAATTAAATATTCCTATTTTCTCCATTATTTGCTCCATAACATACCTATAAAGTTTGAAGTGCTGCTTAAAAAAAAAAAAAGTTTGCTACTACTGTTTGAGGAAAAATTTTATTCTTCGCTCAGGTGGAATTTAAAAATGGCCAAGTTAGGAACATTCATGATCTCTAGTATATTTTTCAAACTATTGAATTTGAAACAGAGGGAATACAAATAAAGGTTTGCAAAGAAATGTTTGCACAATCTAAAATGCAATTTGATGCCTTTGATAATCCTCTGAGAGACTGCAGGAATAGAAAAGTAAATTTATTATTTTCTCTCTCAATAAATATGATTAACACATAGCTTTTGTCATTTTCCTGTCGTATGTGCTAAATAAAAGAGTTACCTGATGAAATAAAAATAATTTTCCTGTACACACAGACATATAGGTAGGAAGCGACATCTGGAGGTTATCGTGTCCAACCTCCTCCTCGGGAGGACTCAGACAACTCAGGTTGCATAGAGCTCACCAGAGAGGCTTTTTTTTACTATCTCCAAGAATGGAGATCTTCCTGACTTTCTCATTAATCAATGCATGACTTCACCACAATTAAAAAAAAANACAACTTAATGTCTATTCAGAGCTTCCTGAAGAGAACATGTGCTGTGCCTGCTGTCTCTTGTCCCACGACTCTGCATCTCAGAGGAGTCTGGCCCTGCCTTCCCCATCCCTGTGCAGCAGCTGAGGACAGCTGTGATCTCCCCTTGCAGCCTTCCCAATCAAGGCTGAGCTGTTCTTGAACCTCTACAAGGTGTGCCACAGGTCTGTCACAGGGTCCTTCATGGGGCTCATTTACCAACCCTTCTGCAGGGAATGCCCAAAGCACACTACCCCGACTGCACATGCACCAACTGCATGGAAAACATTGCTTCCCTCAAGTAAGCCATGGAAGTATTGGTATATTATTCATCATGTTTCAATAATGTTTTGCTTCTAAATGAAATAAACATACACTGGTAAATAAATACATGCACATTGGTTTGCATATTCACTGCCATAAAAATACATATTTTTAACCTTCCGACATGATGTGCAATCATGTAAACAAGATGCTAGAGTAAAATATTCTTATTTTAGGATTGGGACCTTTAATGACAGGAGTACTTATTGCACCAAAGCATTTATGTTATCCAAAAATGGAATCAGGTAAATAAAAATTTGCTAAAATTCTGCAAACTAAAATTTAGAACTTTGTTTTAGTAATCATTGACTGAGCTTCAACAATAATCCATGTCCAAGGACGTAAAATATAAAGAAACAAATACAGTAAATGGTTTTTTAAATTATGTCCTGGCAAATCTTAATATGAATGCCAGCATGAATCAAAATTCCCTACACAGTTAAACTATAGAGAAGTCAGCAAAGATTCCTTTGTCCCTCATTAGCATTAAAACTAGTAATTTATTTGATTCTATATAGACAATATAATGCTACAAATCCTGCAGAGAGTAAATACAAGGGTATTTCAAGCTGTAACTTGAGAGAAGAGAATTGTAAGGAAACTGATAAAAGAATATACAGGGTTTAGCAAATGATTATATTTGAATGCAGAGCTGTTCAAATTGGATAATTAAAAATGATGACATGATTCTGACAGCTCTCTGATATCTCCCAATATTTTGTTAAATAGATCTAATACTGTTTCAACATTTTTTCCTAGTTTATTTCAATAAAAGTGATGTCAAAGACAGGTGTAGGCTGCTCAGACTGTCATTCTTTCCAATGCGGTTGAAAAATTCTTTAAAGGTTCTTGCATTCCGAGATATTAAATATTTGCATTAATAATTCATTGTGCTTGAATTTGTTACATAAATCCAGTTCCATAAGCAGAATGACTGAAGCTTTATCAATGCTAAATAAATTACATTTACAAGTAATAGAGAAAATTAGCTAGCATGCATAAAATGTGTAAGATTTGACATAACTAAGACAAAAACAGACTTTTTATTGTGAAGAAATAAAGTAGCATTAACTGAGAGCTTTTAGTCACAAGATGATAGCCATGTGAATTGGTGTAAATTAGAGTCAAGCTAAATATTTTACTTTTCAAAATAATTGGGACAACTATAGGGGACTTTTTATTCCCTATAGTGCAAATTCAGTTAGTCATGATAATTTAATGGACAGTCAGGCCACACAGTCTTATTGGCAAGGCTCCCCTTCAGCAGCTCCTGGAGCGAATTGTCATTCACCACAGAAAAGCCACCATCGCAATTTGCGTCTCACATATAGTATTCTCTCAAAGGGACAAGCATATTTACCCTTCGAGCTTTATTTATCATCCGTCATAACTCATAATGTCCTATCTATTTTATTCACCATAGGTTTTTACAAGTTCAAGCTGTGCATCCATGCTATTTACTACTGGTAACTTCATGCTCCATATGCAAAGTCTTTTTTCTGATTGTAAACAGTTTCGCCGATTTCATTTTTGCCAGTAGCCAGAGAGAAATATTATGGAATGGCATTGATTGCATATTTGCCTTACACATCCTGTTTAAACACAGCTTTATTTCTTCTTTAATACCTGAGAGAGAAGTCAAATGTCACTGATCCCATAAGAGTCAGGCTACTCTCCAAGGCTCCATTTACACAGCAGAGGGAAGGTGCACTGGTGGCAGTGGTAGCAAAAAGATAATAGAAGATAATATCTGCTGGCAAGTTAATGCAGACAAGTCCCCAGCAGGTCATGCCCAGCCTTCGCTGATTACTTTGTCATCACTCTTTTCCTCATCTACATTAACTTTATGAGTGTAAGCACAGATAACCGTTTTCTTGTTAAAATCACACTTCTGTATTGCCACCCTTGACTATCTCTTCTTGGCTGTTCTAAGAAAAACAGGGTTTGGGACTCTGCTATTGACATATTTGTCTTAAGCCTCTCTGAATGGCTGTTTGGAGTATGGGGGACAAACGAGGTCAGCAGGTATTTCAAGACCTGGCAGAGCTCTCTGTGGGAAGTGTGCCCTAGCTATGTGCCTTATTGTGCAATTTAATGCAGTGCTGTTCAGTGCACTGCTGGGAGCTGTTAAACTCTTCCCACCTCTCATCTCAGAGGTTGCTCCATTTTCAGCAATATGTAATTCTTGCACTAGTTTATAGCTCATATATGAAAACTTTGCCAGATGGCAAGATCATCACCAAGATGATGTACACTTTTAGGACATGTGGCATTCCTTGTTTGCTGTTATGTAAGTAATTCAAAACGGCAGAAAGAGATCTGCTTCCTCCTTCAACTGTCCACTGAACCTGCCTCAGAAGATGACAAAGCATGAGAGGTACCCTCACAAGCTGCAGACCTCTTGGTTTAAATATTTCCTTTACCAGCACTAACCTCTGTACTCCACTAGAAGTGCCATATTTCAGTTCAACTTACTGTCTAATGAAATTTTCTTATTTTCTGTTTTGACTACTTGTATTCACTAACAGTAGTTGCAGAGAGAAATACCAGATCAGCCTGTAAAAATAATCATAAGAGGCCACGTTCTATTACGGTTAGTAATTGAATTTGCCCATTGAGGGTTAACAGTTAAACCATTCCTATCTTATAGCTGGAAGAGATGATGACAGCCTTTGAAAATAAAAATAAAATGACTAATAAATCTAATGTATTGTCTTCAGTATCATCCTAGTTTATAGTTTTCTAGCCACAGTCTACAGGTT
The DNA here is from genome assembly GCA_013396875.1 of Vireo altiloquus. NCBI lineage: Eukaryota > Metazoa > Chordata > Aves > Passeriformes > Vireonidae > Vireo > Vireo altiloquus. The sequence continues at coordinate 390,637 of VZRF01010034.1, forward strand.
TGTGCTGTTAAATGAAAACATAGTTAAACCAATATAAATGTTTTTCAGATATTTTATTCCATGAATTTGCGGTACAGAATAGGCAATCATAAAAAACAGCCCCTACAGTAAGGCTGACTAAAAGCAATTTATTTATTTGAAGCTTATGAATGTATGCTTCTGTCAAACAAAAAAGCTTGGCTCAGGTTCAAAACTAAAACTAAAAAGATTTAGTTTTGAAAATAAACACATTAGAGGTAGATATATTTTAAGGAAAAGAGCTAGGATAGGGACCTGGATGGGCCAAAATAGATGTTTTTGACAAGGTACTCAACCTACCTGTGTCCCAAGTTTCCCAGGAAGATAAGAAGAATAATAGCTTTTTTTCCCTCACACTGGACTGTGACGCTTAACTCATAAAGATCTTTATCCAAAGCCATTAAAGCCAATAGCAATCTCACATTGCCTCTAATGAGCTTTTGTTCGGGTATTTCACATGACAGCTGAAAGACTGTCATTGATTTCAAGCCCTAATTTTATAAAGCTCGTTCACATCCCCAGCGTAGAGGCATTTGGAAACATATAAGTGTATAAATAAGAGCATTATAACATTATATTATCTCCATAAGATAAAATTTGACTGTTTTACTTTTTAAAATAATGAAAGAGCTTCTCACTGCACATGTATACATCCAGGAATATATCAGTTATTGCATGCGCTTGTTAATAACTGTTTCTTTGATACCCTCACATATTGGTTGGACAACCATCTCTGCACTGCTGGATGCCAGCTCTAAATATTTAATCTAAACCAAGTATACTTTATAATGATTTTCCCCTTGATTTAGCCAGACTATTGGACACAGAATATAAATTGTCATTTTGCTTTTATGCTGATATCATCCTGACTATGGAAGCAAAGGAAATACTTGATCTGGCATGAAATTAACCCTTTACAATTTTTAAGAAATCTGAAGCAGCAGAGGATTCTAATACTTCATCAATTCTTTATGTCTCCTGCATTTCTAATCTAAGAAAGCAGAAGCATTTCCAGGAACATTACTTTTATATTTCCTACACTGTTAAACTACAACCCTTAGTAAAAAGGCCCATCAAATAGGAAAATTACCAGAACTGAAAACAAAAAGAAACTCCAAAAAGTGGTATCTTAATTATATAAGGTATTCATTATCACAATTCCTATAGTATGCCAAATAAAGAATGCTAACCTAATATCATAAAAGTTTGACTTCACTGAGAATTAAGAAACAGCAACAGTCAATTTAACAGAAATCTCTATCCTAGTCCAGGAAATTGAAAAAAATTTCCAGCAATACGTAATTTTTTACCCCTTAAGTAATAGTAAATATATGCAAGTTGTCTAAATGTTTATTGGCTTCTATTCAAAACAGCTATTTTCACTATTATGAATGGCTGATAGATTTCCAAACCTGAAACACATCAGTGTTAAAGCAATAGTACTATGTATCACCTGCCATTCATTATTACACAAATCATTTTTTTAAAGACAATGTAAAATAGCCATGAATTAATTAATTTAGTCCCATATTAAGGGAAGGTAATTAATATTTAAGTTTTGATCATATACAGAATTAATAGCATTTCTAATTCAGCACTAACCATAGATACTCTGTTATTTTTGTAATATCAGTTAAGGTATTAATTTCATTCAAAGACACAATTAAGCAGAAAGGAAATAGTAAAACTTTACAAATTTTAGTTTAAACATTTTCATTTTATTTACACACTTCAGGAAAATATATGTCTATTCTTTAAAAATTCAACTTTAGTCCTATAAAACCATGCAATAACAAGATATTATTTATTTTATAACACTTTTATGAACTAAGTAAACACAATTTAATCAGGCAAAGTTTTACAGTTTAGAAATTCATATCTCTCCAAAGGTGCATCTAATTTAGAACTTGATTGGTATCTGGGTTTTTCTTTCGTTTATCAACCTAACCCATTAGGCCATTACACATATTCTTATTGTCCAAGAGAAAAAATTATTCTAACATCTGTTCTCAATCTGTTTTTCCATAATTTCCATTTATGCCCCATGTAACTCATTAAGATCATCTACAAAACATTACTGAGTCTATCTCCACTATAAATGTCTTTCTACTATACGATCACATGAAAATAGAAAAAGTGGTAGCCTACAACACAATCCACTTATGTCCCCCACTATTCCTACTGCATTGTTTGATCAAAGAAAACATCATTTTGAAAGTCAGAATTCTGACACACATAATGCTTAACCTAATGTCTTAAGTGACCTATATACTAACAAAGTGAGAAAAACACGTCCATGTCTTCCCTTTGTGCTGTCTGTTCCTTGGTCTTATGGAAGATGAAGATGAAGTCTTATGACAGATTTTTTTTTTTAAAGAACATACTTCTGAACGGCTTGAAACAGTGATTTTAACATTTTAATTCACTTGTGCAAATAATCTCCAGAGTACAGAAGAGGAATAGAAAATGTCCCAGTAACCTAAAATCTTACATGCATAGTATGAAAAGAACCTAGAGTGCAGTGTGTCCTTCTAAATACACTTTCCATTTTCTTTTTCAAGACAAAATTTTTCAACATTTTATTATTCTGAAGCTAGTTTCAAACTCTGTGATCTCTTCTGCCCCTTCTGCCTGCATTCAGCGATTGCTGTTCTCATTTAATTTGAAGGAAAATACCTATTTACAGCTGACTTGCCCATAATGTATTCATCTAAGCAATACAAAGGTCATTCTTCCTGCAGAAAGATAAAGAATTCATTGTCAAAACCTGTCCTGCTAGCTCTCAAAAGTGCCATTGTTGTAAGAAAAGTGACATAGTATCTGATGTTAGCTAACAATTGATGATTAATGTGAGGTCAAAGCCTAGTGAAAGAGATTTACTAATGTTTATAAACATCAGTGAATTGAGTAAAAATCTGAGGGTATTTAGATTTATCCCAACATTCTATCTTGCATGAAAGCTGCATGTTGCCTATCTTGAGGATTTTACCTGGTATGAATTCCTGTGTGAGCTCCTGTAAATATGAAACCAATGTCTAACTGCTTGAGGTACTTCATGCTCTGAGTCTACATTGACAATATATTTGTAAGTCAAAAGAAGACTAGTGGCTTTACGATTAAGATTTATGTTGGGAACAGAGAGTGACAGAGAAAAGCTTACTAGGGGAGGAAGGAGATACTTGCACAGGATAGGCTGAATTAGATTCTGCAGGAAAGAACCTCTAAAACTAGATGTTAGAAATCTTAGAAGATAGTAGAAGGAAAATAATAACAAAAACCAGCAAGAAATACAAGCACAAAAAAAGTAAGACAAACTAAAAGAGAGGCATCTTCATTACATCCTCCAAATCAGACAGTAGGCCTATTTTGTATTTTTTCCTGAGAACAAATTATTTCAATTTAATAATTGGGATAAACTTCAAGAAGCTGGAAAAGCTCATAAAGTCCTTCTTGTCATTAATTCAATCAGTCAGTGGGGTGATTTCTTTACAAAATAGACATCAAGTGCATAAGGGTAAAAAAATCAAATCCTGACAATTTCCCTGGGTCAAACAGTGTTTTTATAAATAATATTAGAGGAATATTCTCTCTTAAAAAGAGAGAAAAATCCTGCATGTGGAAAAGAGTTTGTATTTCTACTTCAGGATACACAGCTTATGCAAATTTTTCCTGCATTCTAGATTAGGTTAAAACAAGACAAAGAATCTATACAAAGTGCAACAAAGCCAAAGCCAAACCCAAACTAGAGTTCAGAGAAAGAATTTACTGTTATCCTGATGAAAAGATGAACACTTTTACCCCTCAAGAAACATATTTTACAAGTTAAATTTTCTTTTGGTTCAATATGCAAAAAAAATTTAAATATTTAATTTGGGAAGAGTTTTGAAATATCTCTACTCTTGTCCACTGACCGGTTTAGCACTTAACACTTGTTAACCATGGTTACAGTCTCACAATTCTTTATCCCATCACTGGCACTAAAGCAAGACCAAGCTCCCAGGAGGGAACGATTCCAAATTATCTCAGCTGGCAAAATGTCCTCAGGGAGCTTCTGTCAGCTACAGGGAGCTGGCTTGCCCTCTGGCTACTATCCCAGTATATCCCTCCAAATTTAAAACCTCTACCACATCTCCTTCCACGTGGTGAATTCAAACAAGTCTTTACTATTTATATAATGGCTAAGAAAAAACCCAATATCTGCTGACTGAGATATTTTATAAAGAATAATAATTCTTACGAAAATAATAAAACTACACTCACAATCCATTCACACTTGCTTTGTTTCACATATGCACAGTTTTTCAGTTGCAAAGTGTGACATATAGAGAATTGACTTACAGGACCAAAAGCATTGCTGTCAAAGCTGTGTCCATGGTGATCCCCTTCCACCCAAATATGACCATGTGGAACTTTCACATACTTCTTTTTGTATCCAATGGTTCTAAGCAGAATTGAAAAAAATAGTTAGTTAAAAAGATTTTAAAAACAAACAAACAAAAAATTTAAACCAAACAAGGTTTTGTTAGGAAAATTCACATATTTATGGGTTTGGAGTTTGACCTTGCATACAAGTCAACACCAGCTACAAAATACCCACACTGAAGTCCTTTGGACTTCAAGAGTGTTACTCAAGTCAAAATATATAAAAATTTTGCATGAGCTAGTTGCACTATCAGGATCTGTGTACTACATTGTTTTGTCAGAAATCATATCACAAAAAAAGAAGAGACTTTTTGGTTAAATATAATTAACAGATTATTAACTCCATCTCTGTAGTAACAATATTTTGAACCATCAGATTTTATCTCAGGTAAATGAGTTCAGGTAAAGTGAATATATATATATGTGTTGCAGTCACATAAAGATACTATTTAAGACTGTTTTTCTTCACCAAAAATATACTGGTGTATGTGAACTGGCCTCAGATTCAGAGGTTAGATTCCTGCAATGATTCTGTCCTGGGGGTAGAATTTGTTCAGCTATAACAAGTTAAACAGGATAAACTTAGAAGAAACCTTTAAGAGAAGGCCAAGTGATGAAGAAAAATGACATTGATGCCATCCTCTACAGAAAATCATACTGCTGCAGCATGTCCCAGTATTACAAAATTACAAACTACAGATTAGTGCTAAAGCTGAGGTGCAGAGTATGCAAAATTCCTGCATTTGGTTCACCAAGTAGCTGTCATTCTCATAATGCCAGTCTGCCTTCTACTGCACACTTCTTTCTTTCAGATGGGACCTGTTATTCTGCAATCATTCATCCAGAGAAGTTGTTGTGCTTTAACCCCAGACAGCAATTGTCATGCATGCTGAATTATTACCAGGATGAAGCATTTACAGATGGGACTATGAATAGTGATACCTCTTATTTAGTTTCGAATAAACAAGTCTGTCCAGAGACAGAAGCAGACTTTTGATCTAGCTTGTTGCCTCCAGCTGCTCATTGCTTTTCACTGTCTGGAAGATATGCCCTCAGAGCTGAAGGCAGAAGGAGTACAGTCTAAAACTGAAAAAAAAAAAAATGAACTGGAGAGAGAAAATCATCTTCACCAGGAGATTCAGCTGAACTGTGAAACAGCAATAATCAGGGATATTCACAAGTCAAAAAGAAATAAAAAGGGTTTGGGGAGGTTTGTTTTGCTTGGGGAGGAGAGTGAGTATGTTAAAAGGACAATCTAATCAATAAATGGGAGGCCATGAAATATTAGGTGAATAAGGAATCCTTGAAGGTTCATTTTGTTAACTTTATTTGACTATAGTAGTCAAATAAAAATAATAATTACTTAATTTGCATGTCAAAAAATCTGACCAATGTTTTTTCAAACAGCTTTTTTCTGGTAGCGAAAAGGATGAGCATGCCAATACTATATTCTAATGGAATTGCTACATGTACTCTCACTGGAAGCTAAAAAAATAATAGCCTATTTGCAGAAAAGAAAAAGACTGTTCTTCATTTTTTCTAGAACAGTTTCATATTACACACTATTCAAGACTAAATTCCTAAACCATTCAAAAAAATATTAAACTGTCCTAGGTGGTAAATATATGATTTCCTAAACATAAAGAGTATGCTATAATAATTCAATTATGCTAAAAAAGCAATTTATTACTATGCAAATCCTTTTGTTTTCCAAGAGATATGGCATACAGTTTGGACAATAAAATTATTTATGTTTTGAAATTTCATAATGATTTGTCTCATTGCTGGTTTCTTTTATAAAGCATCATATATTTTACTAGTAAAATGTTTTAAAATATAGGATTCAAGTTGACCATTAATTCTGTTGTTTGATTAGACACTTCTGAAAATTATTAAATGAGTCTCTTTGATCAGTGATAAAGGCAAAGAAGAGCTCAAAAAATATTTCATTTTCTCTTCCATTCATCCCCCTGAATGCACAAGAGTATATTGTGATAAAGTTTTGTACCCTTACAGACTTCATGCACAAGACTGAATTTCACTCAGAAAGGTGAAAGGATTTGAAAGTTAATTCTGCTGACATGTTTACCTCATAAATGTCAGGAAAATAATATGGCAAATGCCAGTCAGTGACTCAGTTTCAGACCAGACACAATCTCTTATCCCCAAATAATCTCCTCCTTTATTATGATTAGGAAATCACTAAGAGGAAGGGAAAAAAAGGTTTTTCATTAGTGCTTAAAAACAAAATCGGAAGAAAAAAACTGGTCTGCATGCATAGGCCTTGCAAAGGTTCTCAGAGACTCTGTGAAAATCTAAGGGTTTAACACAGGTGTATGGTGTGTTCTTTAACGCCTAAGGCAAAAAGAAAAAGATTACGGAGTGCAGTAATTATAACTGGTTCTGTTTATTATTTCTAAAACATAGTAAATGCTTATTTCTTTTCTACTCTTGAAATAAGCATCATAAAGCAGAACAATTTTCTACAATTATGCAAAAATAAAGTCTCTTTTAGTGATTAAAGAGGAATTAAATACAAATTCTCATCTTGAAAAAAGCAAATTATTGTACACAAGTAGTTTTTACTTACAGGAAATAGAATTAAAATTTACAATGTTAATAAACATATTAAGAGAATAGGGGAGAAAAAAGAAATGGAAAAGAGACAAAAACAGCAGTTCTAATTATCTACTTTAGTAGATAGGAGTGATACTTCATTAATAAATCCCTTAAACAGTTAAATATAAAGCGTTCTGCTATTTCATAAAAATATATAAATTATATAAATATAGATGAATCATCAGATTTTTCCCATATGTACGCTCAATAGAAAAAATATATTGTAAAAATAAATAGTAAGAAAATCTATTTTCCTTAAACAATTCCTTCAAAGTGTTACTGTAGTATTTACATAGGGCAGTTATTGGGGACTTTGCATCCTCTCTAGCAACACTACTGCAAACACTGCTCTGTGGAAAAATCTGGAATTTGAAAACAAAGTTTTACTTGAGATTTTCACTGCATTCCTTAATAACAAACCACAGCAAAGGTTCATGTTACAGTGAACAGGATCATCTGTTTCTTGATACTTTTTATAAGTAATGATAATTGTATAAGTATGATAATTTTTAAAATAAATTCATTGCTGAGTTACTCCACAATAGATGAATAAATTGCAACAAACATTCCTGCAAACAAACCAGACTACAGGCTTTAGAAAGCCATGTTAGATTCACAATTGTAGGTTATTTTTAATTATTCTCCAAAGACTATGTTGATATTTTTATAATAAAACCCCACAAATTTGGTTTTCTTTCCCAAGAAGAGAACCCAAATTGATTCATAGTCAAAATTAGTCATTGTCCCTCTCTTCCATGAATCCCACAGAAATTTTAATCTCTGGCCTAAATTGCAAGGCAGAGACCACATGTGTGTGCTACATTGGCAATATGGCTTCTAATCTAAATGTACAAACTACCATTTATTTGTTTCACTAGCTAAACATTTTAGCTAGACATGCTGAAATAAAATTATTGTCCCTTTTTTGTGTGCAATCCTACAAGGCCAAATTACTAACACAAACATAATTTCTGAAAAGTGACTTGACCCTTTTACTTAAGAATAGTCTTGCAGACTACTACCATCAACTTTGGGGATTTAGATCTATGTAAATGAATAACAGTTTCAAGTGTAATGATCAAATGTTCTGTGAAAAATAAATACAATACAAAGTGAAAAAATACTTTGGAATGCTTCTAGCACTCTGCAACAATGGCTGCAAAACTTAAAATCCTCAAGGCAAATATCAATTTAAAGCACTATTAGCTCACCAGGAAGTTTACATCAATTCCTTGTGAGAGGTCTTTGCTGCAAAGGAATTGCAGTCAATAATAAATATTTTGAAAGCAATGCAAACTTACATTTTTCTTTCTTAGTTGAGCATCCTTAGACTCATTTCTCAGACTGACTGTAGCCATGACCTCTGTTAGCTCCCATGCATGAAGTTTTTAATTAAATTTAGAAGATATCTGAGTGAATTCTTAAGAGAACAATTGCTGTAAGTAATAATTAACTTAGTATTTGTTAATTTCATATCTAGTTCATTAGCATGAGTTATAATTACTGAACAATCTCTTAAATTTCATAAAGCCTCTACTAATGAAGAGTAGTCTTTCCCTTTTTAAAATTTAATATCTTCTAAGAAAAAATAAAAACTGTTTAACGTCTCTCATTCTTCTCATTTACATGGTTTGCTTTAGCAGTTCAGGCAAAGACATTAAATTACATGGATTTTGATATATAGAATGCAAGCATCTGTTAAAAACCATACTGGTGTAAGCAAAAAAAATAATTTCAGGTTTTACTGCAGTCTTTGACATATTAGTAATAATCACCTATGCTTCTGTTGCTCAAACCGAAGTTGAACTCTCATTAGCTTAAGAACAGGGTCTACCATAGTTGCAGTAATTTTCTTGTACAGAACATAATGGAATTGCATTTATCTTTTTAGACATTTCTACAGAAGTTGGTCTGAAAATCTGATTTACTTTTTCTTACATATGAGGTACATTTTGAACCTTTGCACAGTTTTTTTTCTCCACAATTTAATAGCTAACAGATGTACTTATAGCTATCCTTGGCTGAGAAATAATTTCAATCTTGACAGTCAAAAATGAGCTCTATATGGTATTCTAACCACCTGCCCACAAGCAAGAAAAATCTGCTTTTTTAGGATGCAGTAGCAGTGCCAAAGCAAGCAACTTGGCTCAGCTAAGCTGGAAGAGGAACGATTGCCTTCAGTTTGACTTGACCTTGAGAAATCCAAAGGTCTCAGCAATCTGCCTATCTTTGGGTGCCATCAGGGAACCGACACTGTAGATAATGTCCTGTTTGCAGAGGACATAAAAAAAAATACAAACTCTTTTGTAAAACAGGTAGTCTCTATCATACTTAAGAACAACTTTCTCAGCATGAATTGCTGTAAATGTCTTTTGGGTTTGCATGGCCAGGTTTTGGTCACATGATGTCTACAGGTGTGGCTCTGTGAGAAGCTGTCACAAGCCCCCTCCACGTCCAAAAAAGCCAATTCCAGCCAGCTCCAAGATGGACCCACTGCTGGCCATGGCCGAGGCCAACAGCAACAGTGACAGGGCCTGTGGAATAACAGAGTAAAGAAGGGGGAAAAATCCCTGTACTGTGGTAATTTCTACCAAGGGTGTAATATGTTTCACTGGTAGAAATATGTTACAATGTTACAGCTCTGCACACACCAGGGTCAGTGAGGAAGGAGGAGGAGGTGCTCGAGGTACCAGAGCAGAGATTCCCTTTCTGATTCTGGTGCAGACCCTGGTGAGTCAGGCTGTTCCCTCTGCAGCCCATGGAGGTCCATGGTGGAGCAGAGATCCACCTGCAGCCCATGGAGGACCCCACACTAGAGCAAGTAGATGCTTGAAGGACCCCATGGGAAGCCCACTCTGGAGCAGGCTCCTGGCAGGACCTGTGGCCACATGGAGAGAGGAGTCCCTGCTGGAGTTGGTTTTCTTACAGGACCTGTTACCCAGCAGAGGACCCACACTAGGACAGTCTGTCCTGAAGGACTGCACTGAATGGAAGGGACCCAGGCTGGAGTTCATGAAGAACTGCAAAGTGTGAGAAGGAGTCATGTTGGAAAATTTCATGTTGGAGACTGTCCCATCAGAGGAACATCAAGATCAAGCAGGAGAAGAGTGTGAGGAGTCCTGTCCCTTAGGTGGAAGGAACAGCAGAGATGTGATGAAATGACCACAATCACCATTCCATGTTCCCCTGCACCACAGGGAGGGGAGGAGGGAGAAAAAATCCAAAGTAAAGTTGAGCCAAGGAAGAAGGGAGAGGTGGGGAGAAGGTGTTTGAAAGATTTGGGTTTATTTTTCATTATCCTATCCTGATTTCCTCGGTAATTGATAAAATTAAAATGCTTCCCCAAGCTGAGACCATTTTGTCCAAGATGGCAACTGGTGAGTGATCTTTGCTTGTCCTAATCCCCACCCACAGGCTTTTTGTTCTATTTTTTCTCATGTGTCCAGCTGAGGAAGAGAGTGATAAACAGCTTAGGTGGGCACCTGACATCCAGCCAGGGCAACACACCACAATGTGGAATTGTTTCCACATACATCCATTTTAATCAAATTCACAGAACGAACAAATACTAAAATATTCAATTTCAAGTTAACACCCAGATCCCAAAACATGAACACTACTGCAATATGACATGTAAGTTTTATTAGTATCACTGCAGAGAATCTTACACATGACACCAAACACCTTCCAACTCCTAAGAAATCTCCTTTTTCACTTCCAACACACACATACAGCCATCTGTGCCTTTCTACTTTAACTCTTCCCTTACACGTACATAAAGACATAAAGACAGGGTTATATATATATAGCAACTTACTCTTTTTTTTTCTGAAGGCCAGCTATAGACTATGCATGAGATTGTCCAGTTGTGTGCAGCTATTAACTTTTGCCTCAGAGCTGAAATCTGGTTTCCTTATAAGCTGCAGATCAACCACTTATTGAGAGGCCTGACTATAAAAAATTCAGCCAAACTCATTACCTGGAAAGTGCTGGAGGAGCCCTAATGCTTCAGGTATTGCTTCATAAGCATTGCCAGACCTGGTATATTGAGAAGGGAACCCCCAAAGGAAGACACGCCTAAATGATAGCAATAACAGGATCTGAAACAAGACTCCCATTCAGTGAGATTAGGAATAGCCATTATGGAGGCTAATGTCTGTAACTGGGTACATTTTTGATTGTATAAACTCTTATATTTTGCCCTTAAATATTTTGAAGTCTCAGGAAAAATGAATACTAATTTAGTTGTTTCCTCATTTGGAACAGCATTATGATTACAAAAACACCCCTTTTTTAATAAACAAGCGAAGCAGTTAAAGCAAGCTGAACTATAAATGCTATCTCTTTTTTGCCAGCTAAAGCTTTACTACCAAAGTGAACCAGTGCAGGTTCCTACAGCTCAACAGTGCTACGAATAAGTAGAAATCTGATATGGAAAGTACTGGAGATGTTTGTAGCTCCACTTCATTAATTAGATAATTTCTCACAAAGCAAGCCATTCTTAAAAAAATAGTGATTTACCCATTGCTTCACCAGCATCTTCATAATGCAGTTAATAACTTTCAAAACACATGGTATTCAGCAAAATTACTGGATTTGTGCATATTTATCTAAAATGATAATATGATTGATAAGACAAGGAATAAACCAACTCATCTACTAGAGAGATTAGACTCATTTCAAGCCTATTATTACCTTGTTAACACCATATTTTGTATCAGAGAGATACAAAAAAGAGACTAGAAATATTATAAGAGAAAAAAGATGCGAGATCATTGCTTGTGAGATTCACAAAATTTATGGCACCATTGCTATGAGCAAAAGTATCCTTGATAGATTGATTTCCCAGAAAAGGATGTTGATCATACCTCTGAATCCAGATATATTTGTCCAAAACATACCAAAGACTTAGAAGGAGCAATTAACGTCTCTTAACTCCCTTAATATCATATAATTTCCCAGATAATTGTTCAAGTTTATGTTCAAGGCACATGTCAATGCAGTTCATTTTCCTGTTGTTTCTTTCTTCCTTTCTTCCCTGAATTTTCAAAATATCCTCAAAATACTCTTAAGCTTTTTAATGAGTAAGCAGCTATCAAGTTGCTGCAGCTCCGTATGATCAATATAGATGATAAAATAAATACTTTATCTCAATGCTCTTTACGTTCATATACATCTCTTTCTGGAGAAGATTTTAATGATTTCCACCATTCACTAAGAATATTTCCCAAAGCTATAATTTGATCTTGGATGATAATGATTTTAATTGATAGCATGTCTAGAATTTATTTTATTTTCCTGTGCCTTAAAGATACAGTGTATATCTAGGGCCTAGTTTTTGCCCCTCTTGTATCACATGTTATGCTGGTGCTGGCAAGCATTCTGTAAGTTGACTCAAAAAAGCTACAGTTGACAAGTTTTTTTCTAGGTCTTGTGTGCTGTAGAGTTGTAGAGGCAGTGCTTACCAGCAATGTCAGGGGATCTGGATTTTAACAAAATCATTTTTCCTTGGGTAAAATTTCTTTTCATTCATTTGCAGCCACTTTTAATGATTCCCATTTCAGCCTCACACTGTCTTTCTGTATTATTTTCAATTCATACAACCTTCCTCCAGAAACTGTAAAAGGCCACTGCAGATCACCATGCACATAACACTCAGCAGCAGAGGAATTTCCCTCTGCTCCTGGGAGTTTTCCCTACCTGGTCAGGAGGTGTGTGGCTACATGAAGAATTTAATATTGCCTGTCCCTGCAATGCAGAATTAATTTTGTTGTCACTGCTGAGAAAGATCAACTAACAGCAGCTTTCATCCCAGAGATAACTTTATCACTTTCTCCTATAACATCTGTGAATAGTTTTGTTCTCGGGCCTTCAACCCTATCCCCTTTATATTGTGAGCCACTTAATTTTCTCTGCATGTTTCATCTGTTCTAGCACTAGCAGCATTCTGATTTTATGATCCTTTCCACAGCAGATCTCTTCAACTCATTCAGGAAAATACAATTCTGGGGAATTTTAATGAAACTACGGAGGACTTCTGCAAACCTGTTTTCAAAATAATAGAGATAAGTCCAGAATCTGCGTCTATGTTTTGTTTGTTGCTTTTCTGAGGGGAGAGTTCTTCTTGTTGTTTCTTTGGGTTTGGGTTTTGTTTTGTTTTGTTTGGGCTTTTTTGACAGATTGATTAAACCTAAAGCAAAATACTGCAAAGGTGGTACTATGGAAAATCTGTTAAAGACCATATTTCTTTCAAAGTCCATATATAACTTACATTGCTACCTCCACCTATACTAAGAACATTATTATTTTAAATAGGTATTAGAAAACCCCATATTTAAAATCAATATGTATTTTTGAACTTATTCAACAGTGGTTACTATCTAAAAATGACTGCATATACTGTATGTATGTGAATAGAAATTACTACACACTTTTACACAAATGTGTCCTTCCCATTTGAAATACTGAAACTACTTCATTCTTTTGCTCACCATATTCTCTTAATCAGAAGAACTATAATTCGTTTCATGATATAATTTGCAACAAATAAAAACCAGTAATTTTGTGTTGAAAAACAGTGCCATCCTTACTGGTTGCATAGTTTTCATTTAGATGGCTAACCAGCTTATTGATTCACGAGAAGGAAAACATACAACATCTCATTTTTGTCTACAAATCTTTCACTTGTGAATCTGTCTGACTCCAACTGCCAACACTGTGCCTTCAAGTTAAGATTATGAAAATTATTCACTTTGGTTCTTCTGATAAAAGTCCCATTAACCAAATAAGAGTATCATTTCATTATCTTCTCACATTTCTCTACTAGATTATATTGATAATTAACATGACAGGTTTTTGCTAATATCATTAGCAGATATTAACAGTATCATATTATATCATATATTTGATGGGAATCATTTGCTAGATTCATTATCATTTTTAATCATTTTACCAAGGTAAAAACTTACTAGCTATTCTAGGTCACCTACGTGAATTACCAAACCTGACATCACTGTCAAACTGGAAACTTTACACCTGTAGGAATGGGAGGACACACACAGACCAAAGAGGTATTTCTATCAAAAATATTAATTCCTGCACCCTAAACCCTCTTTTTATTAATATTGAATTACCTGAGAACATATTAGGTTTAGACACATTTTAAGGAGTCGAAGACAACAGTTTTGAAGTGAACTTCAAAAGTTAAGATTTATGGTACTATCAAGATGAAAATTTCACCTAATACTTAATGGTTTCATTTTTCTCTCTTTCTGCAACATATGTAGAAATGCTCCTCACTGTAATACCTATGCCAGCCTAAGAAAACTTTTTTCTAGATTATAAATTGTGGAATTGAAAATTTGGCTCAGCAGCAAAACTGTAGCCTTCAGAATCTGCAGTTATTAAACACAGCTCTCTATTAAATTCTGGGAGCCCTGGTGGTGTAGTGGTTAAGCACACGGCATAGCAAGTTGCCAAGGCTCGGGGTTCGATCCCGGCCAGGCTGCTCCCCGGGCAGGCAGAGCTCGTTAGCCCTGCAAGGGGGCAATCTGCCTACGTCCTGAGGAGGACCTCACTGCCACTGTCCAGAATCGCTTTGGCCCGGCAGATTGAACCTCGGGATTAAAGGGTGGGCTCAGATCTGCGCGCCCTGTGTCTCACCTAAAAAATCCAGTGCGCAGGCTGGGAGGTCTGAAAGGAAAAAGAGGCCTTCCCCGGATCTTCGTACGCGAAGGCTGGCCAGCATATATATATATATATTAAATTCTTCTTCTTTGAACACACTTTTTCTACTCACCCAAATCCTCTCCCTTAGCAGTTCTTTTGCCATTTCTTTCATGGCAGAAACTGCCAAGGGAGAAGCTGCAGGCTGACCTTTGGTTACCAAGCCAGTGTGTTTACTCAGCCTGAGTGGAGGATGCCGGCCGTGCCAGTCCTCCAACAAACAGGCTCTGTGAGAGGAGGAAGAGGCGTACAGGAGGAGAGGAGAAAAAAATTCATTTTAAAAGTCTTTCTATCTCAGAGGGGAAAATCATGGCATTTACCACAATGGACAATCCTGTTGGCCTGTTCCTCTCCTAAGGAAATGCTGAATGAAGAATGATACCCTTATTTTCAAAAAGTGGTGACAGAGGTGGTCACAGCAGCATTGTCTCCTTATCACTGTGCAAGGTTCTCGTAGACCTGAGACTGCTAAAAGAGCCTGGCAATACCTCTGCCTAGGTCCAACTGTAACAAATAATTCCCCAGCCACACACCTCTCCCAAAGAAGATAATTGCTGTACTTTCTTTATTGCTTAGGACTAACCAAAGGTATTAAAATTTTCTAATCTGCTTTAGGCAGCATTTGCAAAATGTGGAACCTTAATGTAATATGTGTTTTCAAGATGTTTTGTTTTGTTTTGCTTTAATTTATGGAAGAGGGAGAATTTTTATTCTTTGTAAGATGGAAGCCTGAATCTTCATATGTCCTTCTATTAATATTTGTTTGGGAATAATGTTTAAAATTGCCTTTTATTACTTTTCCTTTGGAAGTGTACTTTCTTTTTTAAAGAGCACTACTATCAAAAAGATAATTGAGAAGCTTACAAGTAAGTAATAAAAAATATTAACGCTGTATGGATAAATAAATTATTATTTTTATTAAGCAAGTTATGTTTATGAGTTTTGAAACTCAAAAATATTTCAATTGTTTTATTTCAAATATGTAAGAAAAGTTATTTTTTAATAATAAAGCTATATTACAAATAGTAATATTATACTATAGTATAATATTAATGAAGGTGTATTAAAAATAATGATACTTTCTGCTGAGAAAAAATCTGAGATAACCAAGGAAAAATTAAGGAAAAAGATTTACACAATCAGCAAAGGCTTTGGAACATTGGTCATACTTTGGGAAATATAATGGAAACTAAGATCAATAAGCAATTTCCCATAACATAATCACAAACTTTCCTAAAATTTCAAAAATAGACTAAATGCAGAAAGAAGTGGGTTTATCTTTGTTTCCCCTATCTTTATTTCATGCAACAAGAAAAATCATCATAAAAGCTTGTTTTGGCTTTAGACTTGCCTGATTTTAATCTGAAAAACTTGCTTAGCAAAATATAAAAAAAAAATAGTTTTCATATGTCTTCTGTTAAATAATATGAGCATCTACCTGTAGATCAGACTGCAGATAACTACTTTGGAACTGGTGCTCTTCAGACTGAACTTTCTAATTACAGAAATAAACAATTGCATTTTGAAGTAAACATCAAGAAAAATCTTCTCTTGTTATTAGATTCATATATAAACATAGATGCTATTTTTTCTTGGTATTTAAGATAATGTTATGGTATATCCAGAAACTGTTACTCATCATTAATCTTTTATGAAGATTATAAGAAATGCCTTATTTCTGTGTCTGAGCAGCAGTCCATATAGCCCAATAGCCTGTCTCCAGACAAGTGGAAAAGCAGACAGTGCCCAGGTAAAGCACATTAGCCTGGCTACTCTCCATGAGCATTGAGATTTAATCTATCAGAGATATTTGATTGTTCTTCGTTGTCTATTTTAGTATCTACTTACAGATGTGTTATCCATGAATTGGTCTAAACAATTTTTCTATTTGCTTATACTGTCTGCCTTCAAAGTATCCTGGGGCAACAAATTCCCGAAGTTCACTATCCACAGCACAGACTTTTTCTATCTTATAGACCAATCTCCCATGTTAAATGCCTCTGCTTCTGTTTTGTGGGATTTGGTGAATAGTCCAGCTGGTCCACCAGCAAAATTTTATGAACAAAATTTTTTGTTGTTTTTAACCTCTCTCCATGTCCTTCTTTAAAATCATGTCTCACAAAGCAAGAACTGACTGCATCATTTAGCAGTATTTAGTATTGTACTCCTACACTGTTAAGGCAGCTCTATATTTTGAATATTTTCATAGCTTTTTCAGCTTTAGAATGACAATTTAGATCAGTGGAAATCTAATAAACCTGTAATTTAGGAAAAGTCTAATACTTTTCAGAGCAGCCTACTGTTTGCCACATGAGCTCATGTAGAAATATATTTTTCTGGAAGAGCTCAGTTACAGGCAGTCCAGTGCTGGAAACAGTAAAGTGCTTCACGGAGCCTAAAAAGATTTAGAAACGTGATCTTTGCTCTTAGGAGTAGATGTTGATACCAGTTTTCTTTTTTCTCAAACCACTGAAATTTCATATTGTTTTTTTAAAAGGAATATCCTGCAAAGCAGTAAAATTTTCAAAGTGAAGGTCATCAAAAAATAATCTGAATTACCTGTAAAAGGAAAGGGTGCTGCCCTCATTAATACTTCCACTGCATTCAGTAACCTCACAGCACTGGGTCAATTGATATTTCATTAAATTACTGTATTTTTCACATTCTCCTTCTCAAGTATGTTTTCCCATTTCATGTTACTAAACCAAGAAAATGTTCATTCAATATTAATTTTTGAAAAAGCCCTCAGAATTATTCTTTGATCATTTTAAATATCAACAGAGAACTTAATTCAGCATCTGCCCGTAACAGTAATGTCCTTGTCATTTCCTCGTCATTCCCTTATGTTAGCAGGAACACAAGTATGAACAGTCTACTGAGTCTGGTAGTGTCAAGAAATACTTGTCAAGAAGGGAATTTTTCTATTTCCTTTTTTTAAGACACAAAGTTCTACAAAGGAAGTATTTCTGACTTTGCTTTACAATCTTGCATTCTGAGAGTGGGAAAAATTAGATATTTTTGTACAGCCACAGAAAATCCCAGCATGCTGGTATTTCTGGAAAGAAAAGTGTTATCAGCACCATCAGATGGTTCTAAATAAGTGAGAGTATAATGATAGGAAGTCTACTAGTCAAAATAGCCTGAGACAGACACAAACTACAAATTCTTATTTATAAGCCAAAAAGAAGAAGAAAAAAAATGAAT
The DNA here is from genome assembly GCA_013396875.1 of Vireo altiloquus. Lineage (NCBI taxonomy): Eukaryota > Metazoa > Chordata > Aves > Passeriformes > Vireonidae > Vireo > Vireo altiloquus. Next base: position 408,625 of record VZRF01010034.1, read on the forward strand.
AAAATTCAAAACTATTTCTACTAATGATGGCCAGAAGAAATTTATAATTTAGGATCAAAAAACAACCAACAAAGTATATGTTGCTAAATTTAGTTTGAAATAATGAATATCAAGCTCTACCTGCTTTAGAAAAGTGCAAGTAAGGATTAGTAATTCAGCCAAAAGCTAAATCTGAGGCGTGAGAAAGAAGAAAAAATTATCAACCTGAAATGTATTCCAACTCTAACATTACTCTGAAAATTGTCATTACCTTTCCTCAGTATACATTTTAAAATTGAAATTTTACAGGTATCATGAAAAGTAAAAGGATCAAGAGTAAGACTTCAGTCTAATGTCTCGTAGAATTGAACTATTTAAAGATCAAAAATTTCAATTTCAGATTATTAAATCAGTTTTCATAGGCTGGTGATTCAAACCAGCAGAATTGTTTGTATGTTACCACAGAACTTTGCAATGTTGTCTTAACCAAAATAAGGCTCCTCATATGCTTGCCATCTTTGTCCTTGAAAGAATATAATATAGATATGACTTCCACATAAAAGACTTTACTATCCATATAGGGAAGCTGGTAAAAGGTAGGGAGGATTTAGCATTACTATCCACATTCAGTAGAATAATCTGTAATGAAGATTTATAGGTTTGTACAAGGCCGTTCAACAAAACAGATTTCCTAAGCGACAGACAAGACCTTATCTTCCTTATTTGACCACTTGTATGGCTTTATTTATAAGGATTGGTTTTAACTGTAATTATTCTCTTGATTTTTTCCAGAAATCACTGCTACTATAATACATTAAGAGAAAATAATTTGTATACATTGTTCTAATTACTTAGGTATACAAGACCCAGTCCCATCTCCTCACATTTGTTCTTCAACACCAGAGAAAAACAACAGTTTTTTCTGAGCCAGGGGCAATGGGCAACAAAGAGAAAAGTAGAAATACTGATATTAACATGTTTCCAATGGCTTCTTCCTTCAAATCCGTAGATGAGCGGATTTGCAGGGGATTTTCCCTACAGGACTAAAGGTACATCACGATAGAAAAGGAGGTAGGATGAAAATAACACGGTTTTGGTGCCACACACCGAGTCAGTCACGAATATCAGCAGCAAGAGCTTCTATCTCAGATGTTGGGCCTTGCTCACCTCTTCAGTGGCCAGACAGAGATGCATCGTGGCCACTGGGAATGTGTCTGTGTGAAGGACAAAGCCTTGGCATACAACAGAGAAGCAATCAAAGGTCTGCGTATTTTGCTGGAGCGTAGGACTGGGTAGAAGAGGCTCCTATCACAGTTGCCAAGCTTTAAAACACACATACTTCCCAACAGTGCAAGGGGAGCCAAGGGAGCCCACTTTCCCTGCCTTTCTTCCAGATGAGCTGCTCCAGCACAATTCCCCATCAGTCATAATCTGTCACTTCTGCTGAGCATTAAGATTGTAATTAATTCCTCATGCCCAGCTATGCAAGGAAGCAGTACTGTATAATCTTCAGCAAGTCATTCTCTCTGTCACAGCAGAGAATCTTTACAACAGAAAGAGGAATAATCTGACAGACACGTGACAGCTCAAAAAACCCTTCAAACATTTGATTCAATGCAAAAAACACACACATGAATTTCTTGAGAGGATGCCTTTAGAGCTGTATTATATTTCACCCTTGAGAGAGAGCAAGTAGGGAAATGTTGCATAGGAAAGTGAGAGTCTTTGCCAGGCAATTCCCAGCTCTTCCTATTCAATGAATTAGTTAACATCTCGTTTAGAAGAGGGACAATCATATTTTGTTATGTCCTATTGGCAAAATTCCTAAGACATAAAAGCACAATATGTGCTTTTCTCCAGTGCACAACCAGTTCATTTTTCAGCTTCTGAGCTGATGAGTTACAGTAAGTGCCTCAGTATGGAAAGTCAGTAGAAAGCAATAACCAGCAAAACAGCTGGTAGATCTGATATAACCCTCATATCTAAAAATCTACCTGCTATATTGCTGTGGAAATACTGCAGCACGTGCTGTACTAAGGAAAAGTATTAGCAACACCAAAACTATCTACCAGCAGAGTTACAGAGGAGGAAGTATAAAGTAGGATTTCTAACCAAGCCTTTCACACTGCCAGTGCTAAGTGACTTCCCAGTTATACTAACAGCTTAAAAACAGCTATAGTGAAACCTGAAAATAAAAAATATTAGATTCACAGCAGTCAAAACAGTAACTTATATTTTAAACTTTTGTAGCTTTAGTTTGTTATTTTTTTTGTTCTTTTTCTTCTTATATTCCTACAGACTTTTATACTGCCTTTTATACACTTCCCCCCTTCCTTTATGCTTCCTCAAGGGAAAGGCTAATATTTGTTAAACCTGTTTCACAACTTTTTCTCAACAACCCTAAGAAATACTTACAGTGACAGATGCACCTAGTAAGGGTTGATTGGTCTGTCCAATAAATTCTTAGTGTCCTCTCTGATTGAGCACACCACAAAACCTTGAGCACTGCTTCACTGTGACACAGCCCTTCTGTAGAGCTGTACTCTTAAACTGCATGGGCTGCCCAGGGAGGTGGTGGAGTCACCATCCCTCGAGGTGTTTAAAGAAAGATTGGATGTGGCACTTAAAACTAGGGTTTAGTTGATAAGGTGGTGTAAGGTCATAGTTCAGACTTGATGATCTCAAACATCTTTCCAGCCTAGTTAATTCTGTGATTCTGTGATTTCTACTCTCTTCATAGGATCTCATTTAGTCAAAACACCCAGAAAGATTCCGCCATACCTCCGAGATGCAGCTATTTCATAAATTGAGTTGCAAAGCATAGCTTTGTGAAAAGCACATTAAAGTACATTCTTTATCTGCAAATTCCTCTGTAAACACAGCTCTCTACTGCTGTGTATACCTGCTTCTCAGGAATGACAACCTTTCTGATAAAAATTATAGTGCCTCTGAGAGAACATTAGTACAAGCACCAACCCAGTAAAAGGTAGGTGATATAATTTGTGAAAGCATCAGATTTTTCAGGCTGAAGATATTAGGAAAATTAATTTTTTTTTTCCATGTACAAAAGTAGGACTCTAGACTTGCTTGATAGTCCTGCGGTTAGAGATAATTAGAAAACAATATGTATGTGTGAATGATATATATACCATAAATAGACTTAAAGTGCAAAGACATGGATAGCAGCTTTTGAACACGCTGAAAAAAAAAATGAAAACACTATTGAAAGCCTGGAATGGGTAATTTACAGCATAAGCTACCAGTAAAGGAACATTTCCTCAGTCCATAACATTAGCATTAACATTTATTATCACTACTATATCACACAAAAAAAAGACAGTACAAAAGCTAAGGAAGACAGACAGCAAGAAAGAAAACTAAATACTTTAGAGTGAAATCTTCTAGCTCCAGATTAATCGTAAGAGACAGGATATTTTATAGGCTGGTCAGTAATAGGAATGGACAAATACATAATGTTCTGATGTACAGACCATTTGTATTCAGTTGACATGTAGCTGATACAAAAGGTACAATTAAAATTCTTAGTTTTCTGTAGACTTCCATGACACCAAGTTATCTTAATGTAATGAATCACTTCAGTACCATATTGCAATTTAAAGCATTTACGGCAATTATGAAACTCAAGGCTCAGTCTGAGAGTTTGACTGCTGTATGTTTGGAAGAGGGATCACACAAGAGACTTCAGTCCCTATTCAGAAAATACAACATATGGAATGAATACTATTCATTATTTTAGCTTCACAACAAATGTGGAATTAAAAGAACAGGAAAATAATTTGTTTCATAACAACCAGGAAGCACTTGGGAACTATTTACCCCCCACTCCTTAAAAGACAGCAAGCAAACAAGTAAGCTATTCTCTGATTTACTGCTTTTACAGGTAGGAGTCTCAACAGGTATATTCTTGTGAACCATGGTGCTATTATGCCTGTTGCTTTATGAACAAATTTGGAATTCAAGAATACTGAATTCAGAGAGAAGTGTTTCTCACTTATCAAATGTCTAGCAAATGGCAGCATTTTCTACATATTTCTAGAAGCCCAGAAAAGGCTTCTTCTTGGTTGGACCTACTAACCTGCTAGAAGCAGGAGTAGCAGAGCTGAAGAATTTCTCATTAGTCCTTTTGTGTTTTCTGCACAGACAATACTTCACCATTCATCAGACAAATATTTGACTAGTCTTATTATCAATAGCTAATACATTATCAGTGAGAAAACCTCAAGAAAAGCCTGAATTTCATATATCAGTACCTCTTGTATCAGCTTTACATTTTTATGCTTATTATTAATCAAAGTTCTGCAAGAGAAGGACACGAAAAAATAAAAAGTTAAAAAGGTAAACTGAATGCCAAGAATATAAACAGGACACTTGTTCAAATAGACACTATATTTATTTTCAGTATTGTCAATATATGCTCAGCAATGCACAAATGTGATGATAATATCTTTATCTCAAAGGGCTTGAATAATGTAGGATAATATACCTTCCTTGAAAAGCTAGATAGCTCAGAATAGAGAAATTTCTCATTTCTAAATTATATAATGGATTGAGTTGGAAGGGACTTTAAAGATCGTCTAGTTCCAATCCCTCTGCCATGAGGTCACTGGTTCAAATTTCTCCTGACTTTGAAAATTTAAATCTCACCTATTGATCAGAAAATATTTTTGGATCATTTTTTCTCTCCCAAAGAGCTACTGCCATGATACGTACTCTACCAAATGTCTTATCAGCTACGAAAATCTGAACAAGCACAAGGTCAAAAACATTGTTCAGATTATTGTCTTATCTTCAGGGCACCAATGGTCATGCAATGTGGGATATCAAAATTAAACTAGATAGTAATTACTTAATCTGTTCAAAAAATACCTAAGGATTTAAGTACCCCAACATAAATCAACTCAATTTTATACACCATATAGCTACTTCTTCTCATACATTGCATATCAAATACTTTGTTATTATACTACATGCTTTTGTAGAAATGACACCTTCTTAGAAGTGTGCAGTGTGGCACAGTTATTGTTGCTATGGGAACTATAATATTAAAATTTGTGATTTTTGCACACATGTTCTCAAATATAATGCTGCTTTCATGTACTGTTTAGAAATAAATTTTCTCTTTCTCAACCAGTCTTTGATGGACTATTTTCTCACATAAGCCATACACCGGTAGACTGCTCTCCCAGATGAATTTTTGCCCTTTTTAAAGTAAATGAGAGTTCTACTGTCATCTCAGTAGGGGGGGTATCATTTCATCCCAGATCTCTGCTCCAAATACATTTGTTCAGGAATATGCCCTGAAGATCTGATTCTGGTTTCACTTATGCAGAACATAAAAGGGAGGAGAGAGAGAGAGAAACAGAAAAAGCATGAATGCAAGACAGTAATACAAAACAAGAAAGCAAGACAAAGTCACAAAGCAAGAAACCAAGAAACCAAGCAAGTCTTCTGTTCCATGTCAGATTTATATGCTTTATATGATTTCTTTGGCAATTTTCTCATCATTCAGCTTAACAATATAAATCCAAATGTAATATAATCAGAACAGTTCTTATGTCTCAAGAACTAACTGGTGTGGTTTCTGTCAATGACCTCTTGTCTGTTCTTTTTAAAAACAAAGTCAGACATTTATTAAAGCTCTAAACATAAGTTCAGATATGCTGTGATAGCTGGGCATATCTAAAGGAAATAGTGTCCAAAGACGGAGCATTTATGGCAATATTTTGACATCAAAATTTATGGCCCTGTCTGCTTTGCTTTGCCATTTACAGACTCCAACACGACATTTCTCCACTCAAGGAAAGCATTTTAAGGGGCTTAGTCAACTTCCAATTACCTGTTAGTGTTGTACAAAGGGAGATGCCCTCAAGCTTCATGAAGGCCTGCTCAGCTCTGGCAGAAATTATCTAGCCCTACAAATATATGTGTATGTGTATACGTCTATACATGCACTCCTGCATGATGCATAGGAACCACGTATTCCATGGATATTCCGGTCCTCAGCTAACAGAAAGTTCCCTAGACAGTAAGTAATATGACAGAGGTTTCAGATTTTGGTATGATTTTTTAAAAAAACAGGGAGTTTTTACCATGAATGAGTAAGAATATTCAATATGTAAACTCCTCTGAGTGACTCTTAGAAAACTTGACTCTGCTCACTTCACAGTCAGCAGAAGCTCCAGATATTCATCATCTTTGAAAGCTGAAGATTATGTCAGTCTCCAAACGTCAGCCTTCTTTTTAATTTATTTGGTATTTATATATCTTTTAGGAGGAGGAAGGTGAGTGATGGGGTCAAAGTTACAGATAAATGAGAATCATAAAACTCCTACTCTCTCAGACTTATCTGACAATCATAAGAAATAGCCTTTCGGCAAACACCCCACTAGGAGACCAGTGTGCCTGCAAAACACATAGTAAACACCTCAGTTTACCTTAGGTGGTAAACTTCTTGGTGAAATCTTCAACAAAAAATTGAGTAGTATCTTGTAAAAGAGCAAAAGAGATATTTTTTTTAAAATCTCAGTGTCTGTAGTTTTCTATTGTACCCTCAATAAACTCACACACAGCTTTTAGCACAGTCCCAGTTGAGTCTTTTTTAAGATCTCATTGCTTTTCCTCTCTGGACAAGCCCAGATGATTTTTCATAAAAATTCTTTAAAATTTTCTTTTAAAGATTAAATATTTTAACTGTCTTCTCTTTTTTTTTCATTATTCACTTAAACATTTACTCCTGATACATGACAATGCAATCTTTCTTCTTTTGCCTGATTTCTCACACAAAATGACTTATGGTACTTCTTGAGTCACTTCAGCCACTCAGTCCACTCTGTGGACTCCACATCCCTGTCTAAAATAATCTGGTCTTCTCTTGCCTTTTCTGGAGGGCAGGCTCGGTTCTACAGGAGGGACTACTGGCTTCCTAAAACAGTTTATGAGCCACTGGGTTGAAGGCCATAGTACAGCTTTCAATAAAAAGATATTTGTGCATAATTTGTGTTTGAATTAGAAAGTTTTGCACAATTAGAAAACCAATTTTTAATTGTGTAAAATTGTTTACACAATCCTTAGAAATTCTGCATGTATTCAGACTACTGTTTTCTGCAGTTTGCTATGAGAAAGTGCACTGGTGATATCCATCTGCAATCAAGATTTTTCAAAATAATGACCTCCTCAGAATTTATATTTAGTCTTGGAAACTGGTAGTGAAGTCTCGCTGCAGGTGTATGCCCCTGCTGATACAATTTAATCTATTACAGCCCAACTCATTGTGCTACATTGCACCTATATATACTTTTTTTCAGCACGTCTGACTCTCCCTCAGACATTATCACACTTCGTATTTTTGTTACAACTGACTAAAATGTGAATATTATATATTATGCATATACAAAATATATATTAACAGATTTATTTCCGTCACACCATGGTGCTTGACATGCATTTTATTTAATGAAAATCTTTAATCAATATATTTTTTAAATTTGTTCAGTATTTTGTCAGTGTTATTTCCTTCACTCTGTTCATTTTATTAGTAGCAGCATAAATTGCTAGCCAGTAGATCAAACACTAATAGAATCTTTTCCCATTGCTATGTGTTTGATAAAGATCATAGCTTTATAATATTTTTTTGAAGTTTATGTAAATATTCTCAAAAACATCCCCTTAATTATTGCAACTATCATTTCTAGGTAATGTCTTACAGGAAGGGTCATCGCACACACAAGAATTAGATTCTACTGTGATCCTTGTTCTCTAAGATGTTAAAAGCAGTAATCAAGATTTGAGTCCCAATGTTAGATGCTGTATAAACCCATTGATTGGGATTCCACTTAGCTAAATTTAAAAGTTAAAAATCTATTTTAAATTCATTACTATCAAAGGAAACATATTCAGATGAATTATCATTCATTGCATCTATCTTAGCAACCTATTTTATGCAATATAATTTTGCATATCAAAAGGAGGAGGTAGACTTGTGATTTTTAGAAGAAACACTCTAAAGAAAAGATAATTGGAAGAAGAAATTTTAAGTCCTCAGTCCATGGCAGTAACACAGTAAAAAGAAAGTGTACTTCAGCTAATAGTCATTGTATTTACATTGAACAGTGAGCTATGATTTTTTGTTCACCAGGCAGACAGAAGGTTGATGGACTCAATACTTTACTAGCCTCAGCATTCACAAAATATAATTCATAACCAAAAACATAATAAAAAGAATTTTAATGATGGTCTAGGATCAGAAACCAGAATAAAGGAGGAATAAATGTTAGACTCTGATTGTTATATATAACAGACTCCGATTGTATGCAAAAATGTTAAACAATTGTAAGGAACTGAACAACACATCTGTAATCATTTTGCACTAAAGATTTCAGGTTTACAGCTAATCAAAAATATGAATTTTGATAAAAAAGAAAGACAAGTATACTTGAGAGATGTGACACAGGGATGTACTAAGAAATGTGTTGTATATAAAACATGAGGGAAATGGACAATTTATTTGATCTTCTATCAGTTGCTGAGGTCCCAGCTAGAGTACCTCAACTTAAGAAAAAGTGAAATCTAATTGAGAGAATCCATGATAGAGCAAACAACTGATATTCTAAAAAGGATGTAGATGTCAGTGTAGGTAAAACAATGCTTCTGGGAAAAGTTAAAAAAAGCCATGTCCTAATTTTATGCACACAGGGATGGGCTCTGATCTAATTGTTACCACACAGTAAAGGTATAATTGGGAAAATTATAGCTACTTTGAACAAAGGTTAGCTTAATTTCTATTAGCAGTCAAATCCATTGTCATTTATAATAAAGAATGAGAGAAAAAAAAACCACAAGCAGTCATTTTGTTAATATAAAAACCTGTGAAGTATCTCATCTTGAATACTATCTGCAGCTCTGGACTGCCCTGATCCTGCCCTGATCTTGCAGGACCTTGCACTTGGCCTCGATGAACTTCATGATGTTTGCACAGACCCAGGCCTCAAGCCTGTGAAGTCCCTCTGGGTGTCATCCCTTCCCTCCTGCATGCTGACCACACCACACAGCTTGGTGTCGTCAGCGAACCTGCTAAGGGCACTCGATGCCGGTGTCCGTGTCACTGACAAAGGTGTGACACAGCGCACAGGGTGCTTTGGATGATACAGGTTTCAAAAGGTTTGAAATGTGGTCAGACCTGTGGGGTAAGAGTCTAGTGAAAAGTTTATTCAAAGAAATCGTCAGCCTCAAGTTAGGATGTTGCTCAAAGATAGGATGATATTACAGAAAAGTGTCCCTATGCACCTGCCTTCTCTTCAAATTCCCCTCTGAAGAAGGAGGGTTATTCTGGAATAAATCTGTTAGGAAAAACAGATTTCTCTTATATTTTTTTACTCTGGAAAATTTAGACTAAATGCAACAAGCAGCTCATATAAAATATAGTGCTCTTAGAAGGAACAATGACAATTTTTTTCAAACACTTCAGATGCAAAAGAGAATAATTGCTTAATTTTCACTAACATAATTCACTATTATGAATTACTATGAAAAATATTCTGGCTACATGGATAGCAAAGCACTGGAATAATCTTTCTGTGGAGGTTGTAGAATAACTTTCAACAAGGTTTGGAAGAATAAGGCAGACAAACATTTATTAGAATATACTTGATCTTCTTTGCCAGAAAACTGATTAGCCCATTATTCCAGCTTCATTTGTATTTGACAACTACAATTTCCAAAAGAATAGATGAAAAATGAAAATAAAAATTTCAACAAAAAATGTTTCAATAAAAATAATAATCAATTATTATTTTCAATAAAAAGTGTAGCCTTAAAAAATTACAAAGTTAAATAAATTAATAAATAAAGGTTTGAGACAACATATCTGTTGCTTCATTTTCTCAAAGGATGTGATGAACAGAACTTAAAGTTTTAGAATAAAAATGTTCTGCCACTTTTTTATAATTTAAAATCTACTAGATAGAAAGAGGAAGAAAGCCTGAGTGATGGAAAATTAAATGTGAGCATGGAACTGTGCCTCTGTGGATGGATTTTAGCAGAAGGGTCATCTCTTGAAAAATAGGAGAATTAGCCCCTAAATAAACTCCAGTATAATCTTGTGTAAAGTCAGTTTTGTGGATAAATAAAGCATAATTCGGACTCTAGGGCTACCCAGGCAGTGCTTTTGAGTTGAACTTAAAAGACCAAAAAATTAAATGAGAAAGCATTTTTTGGAATTAATCAAATCTAAACTTTTAATGGAGAAAACAAATATCAGTTTTATTCATAAACATGCTAAGATTAAAATATTCAATTTTATTTAGAATAAAGCTTCAAAACAGAAGGCAAGGTCCAGTCCCTCCAGAAAAAGGATTGTTTACTTTTTAGAGGGGGAATAGATGCATTTTCACCAACTTCCTCCTATCATCTGATTGTTATAATAATTTTTTGTCCACTAACTGAATCCCTCTTAATTTACTCTCTTCATCCCAGTTTGTCTTCTCTGCATGGAGTGGGATGAGAGATAAAGATCTGAGTTCCTCTGGTGACTGCTTCTGTAGCAAACTACTGAAGCATGATGCCAGGATATGTTACATCACTATTTTTACCCTGTTTATCCTTGGATAACTGTTCTCAAATAAGATGCAATTCAAAGGTATCTTTGTGAAAGGTATTAAATTAAGTTTTACAAAGAGTAATTGTCTTCCTTATCATGACTCTGCTGGTCTTAGAGTTTCCAAATCACTAACTTGAAAGTGGAAATTGGTGTGAGCTAAAACACATACATACACAAAAAGATAACGGAGCAGATTAACCTACACACCAATGAAATCTAGGTCAGGCTTAATAACCTTCGAATTGCAGCTGACACAATGAATATTAAGCTAGTCAACCATGAGAGATGCATTCATGAAGCCAAACCAATCTAGGTTTTTTAGGTGAAAATTTGTTATAAAATACCAATGCTTATGTGGGTTTTTTTCTTGTACAAACGTAATTGTATCATTTCTAGAAAAATTATCACATGTTATTAAAAGTGGATCTCTAGCAGCAATATTTTTAAACACTAAAATAATCTATCAAGAAGGCCTAAGGTAGGTACTATTTTCTGCACAGATTTTTACCAAAAGATGAGGAAAGGAGGAAGGAAAAGAAGGTAATTGCTTTTGCTCTAAAGAGAAATTGAGAGAAGACTTCTAGTAAATTCAGAGAGTTAAAGACAATTTTTCTGAAAATACTATTGAACAAAATTTCCTGCAGGAAACAGTAGTTAAAAAAAAAAGGTTTTGGTTAACCATTTTCTGAATTCAATACATCATAATCATGGGGATTTTATCCTATGAAGATAGTATTTTCTGAGGAATATATATGTATGTATGAATACATATGTATGTATGTATGCATGAATATATGTATGTCTGTGCAAAATATCACAAAATAGTAAAGTAAAATGTAGCACTAAGGATACTGAACTTGTTGTGGGAGGAGAACTGTCTTTATAATCTCTAGTTTACACAGTTCAGTCATAACCATCTCATTAAATTTGTTGGAAAAGGACACAGAAAGATGATGACTCATCTTTTCTGTGCTGGTGCCTCGTGTAACACAATAAATAATCAATAAAAATAATACCTGATAAAAAGTTAATATTTTTCTAGACAGCAATTAAATCCAGATAACTGAGCCTTATGTGTACCCTCTCCTTAACTGTACCCTCCCCTCCAACACATCTCACCATAGGATTTCTATTTCTTATTTCATACTCCTGTGGACTGTGCCAATTCCTCGTACCTGGTAACTTTTACAGAGATTTCATAGGATTGCTCATTCTCACAATGGCTGCTCCATAGATATTTCTTTGCTTGTGGGGATGGGCAACCTGCTATAGCTGGCACTGTTTGGGCAGGGAAGTGGGACTAGATGGTTTCTAGAGGTCACTTCTGACCTCAGCCATAATTGTGATTCTGTGACTGTCCAGTTCTATGGGATCTTGAATGGGCTTAGAAGAGGTTTATTAAAAATAAATCAATATTTGAAAAATCTTTTGGAAAAAATGCCTTAATCTCTTCTTCCCCTAAAGACTAGAGAGAAGACATGCTAGTGTTCTAACCATATTCCTCTTTCTCTCCCCTAGGAATTTTAGAAAAAGGAAATTACGTTAAACAAAATGCAAAAAGCAACAAAAACTTAACTGTTCAAAATGGATTAAAGCCTCATTAAGCAGCAACCAGGACTGATGTTTTCAGTCAGTATGATTTATGAACATTGTTTGCTTTTTACTGTTCACCAACAAACAAAAGAGCTGCTCTGGAACTATTCTCTGGGAGTGAAATTGTAAACAGGATGAGTACTCCATTAAACTTCCAAGGCTGCATTTAACAAAACAATGTAAGATATTAGTAAATTTTGACTGCATCATTTTTGAAAGAGCATGATGCAACTATTCATTTTTACTGAAGGGTGTGCATTCTGCCCAAAGTTATCTTCACCAGTTTTTGATATTTCCCCAGAGTGTAAATGCAAAAGCAAAGAGATTTCACAAAAAAGGCTGGTTTACAGACAGGAATCTACACCAGATCAATCTGTTGCCTACTCTTTCAGCACTGTCTGTGAATTGATAAAGGTAATGATAGTTCTTTAAACATTCTTATGCAATTTATATAGAAGGTGTTCCTATGTAATTATAGAACTTTAAAATCCAAATATTGTCCTCAGTCTCTCTCCTAAATATAATACTAAAATAAAGATAATGCTAAATGAGTACCTGTCTTCATTTTAAAACAATGAAGATAACATCTACTATACAAGGAATCAATACTGTGTATTTTGATAAAAATAATTACCCACATGTGCATATGTATGCAGTATCATAAATTGTTTACTTTAACTTCAAGGCTTCAAGTATCTCCTGCTAGTGTGAATGTATGCAAGCTGTATTTTCTTTTGGAAGACTCCTTAAATAAGGGGTTATGCAAAGGGATACTTATTATTTAGAATCCAGTTTATCTGGCAACAAATATACAAAACCTCTTCTTAAAAAAAAAATCCTTGAATCTACCTTTAATTCTGATCTGACAACTCTGACAGTCTTTACCAGAAATATGATCCTCATGTCTTAAAAATCAAAAATTAAATTAAAAAAAATAGTATTGTTATGATCTCATGCAAAACATATCTAGTAACTTGAAAAAGAAACTGGTGGCAGGATTCCCAAACATATGCTGGTGACATGATTCATCTCATTCTACCTTTGGCAATTAGGTTGTATCTACATTATTTCTGAGAGACAACTGTCTATGGTCTTTCTTTAAAAAAACTCAGTTTGCTTAATATGGAAAGGTCAAAATTTTTTGTATAAACAAAAACACTAAAAGATTGTGTGAGGTTGGAACCAGATTCAAGCAGCTAAAGAAAAGAGTAATTACAAAGTAATTACTAGATAGCTGCTAGACATCATACAAACAAACACAGTTTGAATATAGTAAGAAATTTTGTTTTAAGAATGCTGCAATAATAAACAGGTATTTTGAACGGCATTTGATGGACATCCTTTCTGTCAAGTAGAAAAATTCACTATAAATTAATTAAAAACATTTATACTTTGTTTATGTAAACATCAAGATTATATGTCTAATTAGGCATGCAACCATGCTTTTAAATTATAACAGGTGATACCTAACAGCAAGAGAATTAGCTGTGTACTTAAATAACAGCCTAGAGAGAACTGGATGAGCCAGAGGCACTGGCATCTATTTAAATATGCTATGCCATTTTCAACATAATTAGTTATCTAATTGAAAACCCAAACTTAGTCAATGCATTTGTACATGTAATTAATTAGTTTGTTTAAAAGCACTTCATTTGTAGCACTTTATTCTTCCTTTCCATCATCACATTACCACAGGATAGATTTGATTTTCAAAAACAAAAAGGGACAAATACATAAAATCAAGATGGGCATTAAATAAAAGAAAGCACTATAGGGCAATACACCACTAGTGCTATCTAGAATTTCAGACACACTTCTTCTTTTACTTTTGAAGCTATTTTAACTATTTCAATATACATCTTCAAGATATCTACATCCGAACAGCTATGTGTTAGAAGACTTTTTAAGCTTTCTATATGGACAGAGCAGCAATTACACAGGTCAGAGTCACATTATAAAACCCATGCAAACAAGAAATTGTGATCAAATAAAGCCATTATTTATTGGTATCCATAATTTTTGCCATACTGATTAGGAATTAATATGACAGTTTTTTATCATTATGTCCCAAGAGGCATGGAAGTTGCACTGGAAACAAATCAGTATGTAGGCATACAAGGAAACAACGAATCATAAAAAATACAAAACTATTTTCTGTAAAGTTGCAAATATTATAAAGATTATCACAAACAGTTAAGTGAAAGATTTATAGGGGTTGTTTGTGTTTTTTTGGTAGAAAACACCAAAGAAACTAAACAGTGTTTATTTGAATTACTAAATTAGTGGTCAGAGTAAGCTCTTTCTCAGGCTGAGAAGAGGCAGGAGTCAAGTTCTGTGTAATTCAAGACAATCTGGAAAATAATAAAGGGTGGAAAACAAATGAGCTGAGTCTCAAGAATGATAATTTACAAGATTATTTATGGATTGATCCAAAGATCCAGATGGTAAGATAAAAATAAATCTATTTATCTTTAAGAGATAGAAGAGTCCCAAAGTCCGATAACATTCACCTCCATCCCCAATAGTATACTTATATTTGGGAAGACCAGAGAAGTCAGAGTTACAATACTCAAGTCTAAAGACACTCAGCCTTTTCCATTTACTTTTTAAGAGAAACAGAAACCCAGACACATTTTGGAACTACGAAATATTTTTTATGATGAGAAGCTAGGAGGTGTAATTGGAACCTGATATTAGGACTGACAAAATCATACAGTGGACTTTGGCATGGTGCCCCAAACAAGCTGAAACACAAGCACAGACAGCGTGACACACACTGAGAAAAGAATCAGCAAGACAAGCTGGATGTAGAGAAAATAAAAGTCCCGGAATAGACAAATGGGAGTTGTTGACTGCAGATCTACAAGAAACAGTCAGGGTGGTAGTACAAGATTTAACTTTGGACAGCTGGAATCAGATGTGGTGACAGCACAATATATAGCCTAAACCCTGGATATACATTCAAGAAAATAATTTATGCAAAGTATAGGGTCACAATATAAATCTGATTCAGTGATGGAGAAAAAACAAACAAACAAAAATTTAAAAATCTTGGATTTAATACCAGACATAAGCTTTGAATGCAAGGAAAAAAATAAGCTGCAGGTAACAGATAAAGGAACTATAAAAAATTCAGAAGACTAAGTAAGAGAGGATAAAGTATAAAAATTCATTCAAGAACACAAGAGACAGAGAAATAAAGTTGATAAAACCTTTTGAATCTATGATGGGAGAAAAAAGGAGACAAAGTTCTAGAAAAAGAATGAGATGTAATAAGAGAGAGAAGGAACCAGGAACCAGCTTTATCCAATGGAAATCATTGTATTTGCATAAAAACTAATAGAGTAGAGAGAAGATTCATATATATTTCCATACAGAGGTTTGGAAATGTTTACATTTTATTTGGTGAAATCTTTAATGATGGCAAAATCTTCAAACACAGTTGGCTTCCAGAGGTTTATCATCTTTTTTTAAAAAAGGGCAGGTAGAGTGCTAGAAGTTACTAACAGCACAAAAGAAAGGATGCTACTACACAGAGAGGCGTGATGTAAAAGCACGCTTAACCAGACCTTCTGCTCCACGCTCAATGTGTCCTTTTCCATTAACACTATTACTAATTACAATAATTATCGTCCAAAGGAATTGGACCTCCTCCAACATCACCCAGGACAAAGAAGGGCAGTGCCTAAAGAAACAACCAGCGCAAAATCTCCAGGGAAACAGGGAAAGTAAGAGAGAAGCCTGTTCAGAAAATGTCCAAATAGCTTCATTTTTTCTTTCTCTCTCTTCCCTGGAGAAGTGCTTTTCACATATGCACGTAAAAACACTGAAAGTCTTCTAAAGAGCTGTACTCCTTCCTCCTCCCAGGTAGTAAGAGAAGATAAAACTTAATGTCTGCAACAGACTTTAATTCCATTCTGTCTCATAATTTTGACTGCAATAGTTGCTGCATCTTTGTCTCCGGTGAGACTGGACTCCTGAACTATCTTTAAAATGGCAGTGATGGTGGTAGAGAATCCTTACCCTGCTCTTCTAGGCACAGGTATTTGGCCGCATAAACTGTTCCACTGTTATAATTAGTAGCATCCTTATCCTTTTTCCCACTGTTCCCACTTGTTCTCACTGTTAATGAGAATACTCAAACATGGGCAAAAATAGCAGACACACCAGGAATGCTACATATATGTCTACTGAGTTTTGTAGGAAGTTTCTTAAAATCTGGAGTATTCTCTGTGTTGCTCAAAGGCTGAGCTGACAGGCTTTCCTGGGAGCTCCCTAGCTGATGATATATATACAGTCTAAATGAAAAAATCCCAAACTTTAATTGAAAATAAAATTTAAAAAATATTTTGTAAAAGAGGGTGAGATAGAAAGAGGAAAGCTATACCCATAGCTGGTTGGAAAGTAAGAAACTGGAATATCACCAGGCAAGATTCTTTTTCCTATCATTTCTTCCAGCACACAGATATTCCCTTGAACACTTCCCACCATGATTATTTGGCTAAAACAAGATCAGCTTGGTGTCCCAGTTGGTTTTCATTACATGCTAGTGCTGATGTTTCTGACTGCAGCCACTGGTCAGGTACAGATGTTGCACTCTTTTAACTCTTTGTGAAGTTCTGTGCGTGTATATTTCTGGAAGTTTTTTATGGGTTACTTAAATAATAATTGTCTACTAATTTTATCTACTGAACTCTACATATTCCTGAACGTAAAGTTATAAACCTCAAGCTAGAAAGAGAGAGGTGAAAGAAGTGTGGGAGGAGAAAGGATGAGTTAAAAATCAGTCATAATCCATTCCAATGAGAAACCCAGCACCAGAGACCTATCAAAGTCTTGCAGTTCAATGACATGACACCATGAGGACAAGAGCATTTGGGAGTAAGAGGTAAAAGTATTGTCACAGCAGCCGTGGGGTATGTCAGTGCAAGACTACAGAGTAAAAAGCAGACTTCAGTGCTACAAGTGAAATGTTAGAGGGCTATAAAGGGAAAGCCCCTAGTGTCACAAACATTAAACCACACGGCAACATCTGCACCTTTCATTTCTCTGTGGATAATGCGATTTTTTTTTGTGATGATGAAGAACAAGAAAAGTCAGACCATTTTGTAGATAATTTGAGACTTTTTATTTAACGTTGAGACTTAAAAATTCTACCTGGACAGAACTAACCATTTACTGTAGAAATATCTGCATCAACAGTTAATCAGCTACCGCAGTGCACTGTAGTGTAACTCATCCCATAAAGCCTCTTATTTTCTTTTAATTTTCAGGGAATGTGTAGAAAACTGTTTCTGTTCTGTCTGCCCTGTCCTCAACTCCACGCTCATGTATCCCCCATAAATCTTTGTATTAGAGCTAAAGTTGGTCTGTAAGACCGTTTCCATAGGTAATTGTGTTCTGTTCCCTTGTATCCTTTGATGTATATAACAGAGTTTAGGAAGTGTTGAAAATATTTGCAGATTTCTTTACACTATTACTTGATATACAGGCATGTGAAAATCATTTTGAACATGCCAAGGTATGTTGGACATCAACTTTTTGACCCAGAGTTGTATTTTGCAAGAGTTAAAGATTTTGATGGCAAGTTTCACCTTTTAACTGCTCAATTTTGTTCTGCTGTACTTAACTGTTAGGTGCTGACTTACTGCCAGAAGAAGTCCAAGAGATTAGCATACATTGATGAAGTATGTTTTTTCCTTAGTCTCTGAGTGGTTACCCCTTTAGGTGTCTTTTCTGCTATGAGCACTTTCCATGTTGTATATTCAATGCTGAAAGATCATGCAATTCATATTTGAAACTACTGCAACAAAGGTCTCCTGTAATTAACTTTTAAAAATTGAGTGATGAATATAAAAAGCCTTTTAGTACAATCAAATTAATTGACCAAGTTAAATTCCAAAGGAAAACTCTGAGTTTCACAAGCTTAATGGGTGGGATTCAGTTGCTTTAAACATACCTGTCCTGTGCTATTGTAGATGTCCTAGTTATCCTGTCTGGTTTTATAAGCTACAGTTTCAGAAAGGCACAATTCTCTTGAACATTGTGTTATAGCTGCCCTTGTCATGAGGATGTCTCAGCAGACTACCTAAAATAGCACCAGTCATTTATGTGTAGGCATACAAGTCACTCTTCATAACAAATTAGATGGTTCATGAAAAGCAATTAAAAATATCATGCTGAAGTTTTGGCAAACACTCAGCAACCTTTTGGGCTTAAATTTTTGATGCTTTTACTGTATGAAAATTGTTCTTTGAATTTTCTTACATGTACATAAAGTTGGCTTAGGGATAGTGGGCCCCTTTGGGGTGTAAGTAGATGCCTTTTACAGCAATGAATGAAAACTATTTGACTTTGACCTATTCTTTGTCTCCCAAGTATTCACAGTGGTTGATATCTGAAGGATGGTCAATAATAGATCAGTAACCCTGATGTTAAGGTGTGTGACAAGCTTCCAGTGCAATTGTCTTGTAGTCATTATCGAGGGCGTGATTACTGGGCAGCTGCTTTATTCTGGAGAAGAAATTTTGACTATGTTGTATTACTGTGACAGCCTACCATAATTTATATTTATAATACAGTAATTTATAATCCTAAATTCATAAGCAAGTCCTTCTAAATATTTCATATAATGGCCTTGGATTTTCAACTTGAATATAGAGTAGACATATATAGATATGTCTACTCATATAAATGTATTTTATGAATATGTATATGTGATGTACACATGAATGAGGAAAAGGCCTGCCAAATTTGTTAGGAATTGAAAGGTATATGATAGATCTGCTGAAAAGAGAACTGAAAAATAGATTGAAATGAATCATAATTTAGCTTTACAAACCTTCTTTCTGTGTTGTCACTTCACAAGCAACTGAAACTTCCAGTCTAAATAGAACTTAAATGTATAATATAAGCTTAAACACCCTATCTTTAATTATGAGAAATTTAAAATATCCAGCCTCGCTGGAGACAAATCCTGCTTAGAATAGATAGAAGTAGATTGGAGGAATAAACCTCATGTCTCTTAAAGCAAGGAAAGATTTCTAAACTGATATTCTCAAGTACATGAAATACTCTGACACTGACAGCAGCTGGCAATAAATGTAAACTTGAAAACAAATGACATTACTTTCCCTCTTGTTGGGCTTTGCTTGCTAAAGTATGCCATGAACAGGACATCCCTGAAAACAGGATTTGCATCCCCGTAGATCTGCAGAGACAATGAAATGTTCACTTATTCTGAAAATGAGAAATTTGCCAGAAATTGCCACTTAAATTCAGATTAAATTGAACATATTTATTTTAACTTTTACTTCAATTCTAAAGTACCTCAGAGATACAAGTGTGATTTGCTACAATAGTTATTTCTAATGTCAGACATGTAAACATCATCAATTGTGATCACCCTGCAAGGTTCTGTTCAGAGAGATTGCTGAATAGGTGAGAAGTTGAGAGAAAATCAGAATCATTAGTCATGTTTATTCTCTGTCAGCTTTTCAGATACTGAAATTAAGTTAGGGCTAAAGATCTTATTATCAAATGGAGTTTGTAGTCCCCAATGGAAGATGCATTACAGGGTGAATCTCAAATTTCAAACTAAAACCTGTGATTCAAATTAGAGCTTGACAAAAGAAATGTTGTTTACAAAAGAACGGAGTTCCAGTTTCACACAGATGTGTCACCTTCTCCATTTCAGCCATGGTCTGATTATACCTGTCTTGGGATATTTAAAATAACATGAGTCTCAATTTCTGACCAAATCACCATCAGGTACTTTTAATGTTGTTTTAAAAGTTTCTGTAGATCTTGACAACATAGGTCTCCAAGCCATACTCACATCAGCATAATATCAAAATCCCATTAGTATCACATTATTTGCTACAGCAGATCAAGTCCCTGGGTAAATTTCAAACCAGGTGATTTCAGGCACACAAAATCCAGTTACGAACTGCTTTATCATGAAACTCTGTCTGGCTGTGCTGCAGCACAGACATTCAGATTGTCAAAAGGAAGATGGCAAGCCATCAACAAAAATTAAAGAAGGCCAAATGTATATAGCAGGAAAATATTTTAAGTTGCAGTATTTAATGAGAATTCCTGAGAACACTGGATGATAGGAAATTAATAACCTTGTGTTTTGTAATTTTCTCCAAGTTTGTTTAATAGTTAACAGTTACAGTGATTTTTAATGCAAACATAATGTTGATTAGTTAGTTAGTTAGTTAGTTAGTTAGTTAGTTAGTTAGTTAGTTAGTTAGTTAGTTAGTTAGTTAGTTAGTTAAAAACCTTCAGTGGATTTCTGGTCACCTGACTGGAATTGGTTATAACATATATTCTGACCTACAAAGTTATGAAAGCAAACAGGCTGTCTAGTTTTGCAAGAGATAATTTCTCCTCATTTCAGCAAAGAAATAATTAATTCTTCCTTTACTACATCCAGCCACTAAAGTCTAAGTGAAAAAGCTGCAGTTGTTGTCTGAGCCCTGTTGCAATCACAGACTCATCTCTGCTCCCAGGAACAGTGCTTGTCATTTTGTCCTTGTGAAAACGGAAAAGCTCAACAACGATGACAGTATGAGGAACTGAAAACCTGACACATTTCCACAACTCGCTAAAAATGATAGGTGCAGATGTCATTTTTTCTTTGCACATCTCTGGAAGAGACTCTGGAGATCTGTCACAGTGTGGAACATCTCCACAACCACTGTGTTACAACTCTTGAGCAATGCCTGTAGCAGAAGCAATAGCAAATTTTCTCTTGAATCTTGGCAACATACTTTGATTTATATAGATATGAGGAAACAGCAGTTTCAGGATTTTTGTATGTTACTGAATATATGATTGTGTAATCAATTTTCTCCTGGTATAATACTCAACTAATTTTTTACATGACTTGTCTGCTTTATTACAGTGAAACTTCACAAAAATAAATTAAATTGGAGAGTTCTAGAATTTCTAGCCCGGGGAAAGTCTATGTTAAGTAGTTAATTTGTGTTTGTTTCATTTAATTTAGAGCTATTTCCACAAAAGAAATATCCAGATGCAAGATTTTGCACTGGTAACATTGAGTAGATTTGAGTCCCAAACTAGGGGACTGCTTGTCAATAAGACAATAAATACATGGCACTATATCAGTATAAGGTAGAGCTTGTTTTCCCTTGCAGTCTACATCTGTTATCAGTAATCCTCTTAGAATGGGAGGTGCTAAATTCAATGTAATACCTATGTGTTCGTATTCAAACCACAGAAAAATATAATAGTATCTGCCAGTATAAAAAGTAGGAATACCATTTTTTTCCCCAGTCTCTAGCATGCCATGAAGCAAACTTTTTGTCCATGGAATTTCCATTAAAAAAATTATCAAAGAATTCAGCTTCTCTTAAAACAAATTATTTAATTAATTAAAATTCATAGTAGACCATGTCTTTCCTCTACTGATGTGTCAGTGTAGGCAGACTGATGGAGGTGATAAGGTAGTTTGTCTGTGCTTTTTACTTCAAAAGCAGCATCCTTCTTGTCATCACATTTATCACGAAAATTGCAAGGTGTGAGATATTTGCTAGGAATTGTTATAAACAAGATTAGAGTGGGGGGAATTTCTGCAGCATAAAGTGAATGGCAAGCAAGAATACGCTAGTTTTACAGAAGCTAAATTTAATTACTTAACAGAAACATCATTTTAGGACACAGTAGATAATTATTCTATTCAGTGTGGAAATAAGAAGCCTCAGCAGCAACTGCAGGTTGATTTTTGAGTGCACCTAAAACTTGCACACAGCATGGGTAGATGAGGGAATTCTAAAGGAACAGGAACATTCAGAAAATTTAAGATTGATAGAGGAGACCTGATAACAAATTTCAATATGTAAAATTTGATACATGATTGATGTGATTAACTACTCCCCATGGCTTTAGAAAACATACAAAATTAGAACTACTGTTTGGCTTAAACTGTTAAGAGCTATACATTAAATATAATGAATTATTTTATAACTAAAAGATTTTCATGTATTAGATATTGTTTATGCAGGAAGTTGCAGCATTTCTGTCACTAGAAGGTTTCAATACTAGGTTTAACTAACTTTTGAAGAGATGGTTAAATTTCCTTAGACTTTCGTTTGTTAAATTAAGTGTGAATGTCCATAGCATGGATCCTCACTGTGAAGGGATTGCCCCCATCCAGTCATTTTGGGGTGAGAAAACAAACGTGGAAGTATTGCTTGTGATCATACTTTCATGATTACTTAACCTAAAATTTTTTTCACTAGAAGGAAACCCATGACTCCATTAGAATCATCAAAGCTCTGGAAATTATATGCATAGAGTTAGAAAAACAAAGGTGTCTAATCTACATAGCATTTATTTACCATAATGCACCCACTGTCTTTGCTTCTGTGTAGCTCATGATGGGTCTCCTTTCTAGCCTCTACACTTGTTTTTCCTTTCTGAGGGAAGAAGGGAAGGAGAAAATAGGATGTGCTTGTGGGCCCTGTACCATCATAGGACCAGGGATGATCTGGAAAGCCAGGAAGTATCCCTGAGGCCTACAGTTTAGTGGTAGGCTGAGTGTCTTAATTTTAATAGACTAAGGGGCTACTTAGAAGCCAAGAACTTAAAATGCTGTGCACCACAGAAGAAACAGAGTTGGATCAGTTATAGGCTCCCACTGCAAGGCAATAAAATGAAAACAGAATGTATTAAGTAATTTCCTTCCACAATCACAGCTTTTCAAAATGGCATGGTTTTAAAGAAATTTTCATCCATTTTCAGTGATTGCAGCTGGCAATGCAGAGAGATCCAGTTGAAGATGGTCTAGATCTAAACTTGGGAAGCATGTTGCTAACTTAAACCTCAGTTTTCCATATTTGTGTTGTCCTCAAAACATATGGAGATTTTGCTGTATAAAAGAATATATATGTATACAGACATATATATTCAGAGTGTAAAGATAAAACATATGATATACAATATTATTACATGTACTTTTGTATGTATATTATTATATATATTTAAATTTTTATATTTTTATATAAAATAGATTTTATATTTTTATTTCTATCTATTTATATTTATATATTTATATTTTTTTCACAGTTACCTGGTGGCCCATAAAGAAGGAAAATAATTATGAAAAATTCAAAATTAACTATACTTTTAAAATTCCCTAGGAAAAAAAAGGAGTATTTGAACTGAAAGAGGGAAACAATTTGATTCAAAAGTCCTCAGGCATTTGTTACTGCTTCAAAAACTACCCCAAATTTTCAGATTCTATGTAGTAGAGATTCCAAAAGAACATACCTAAAGCAGATCTAACTGCACCTGTTCAAACATCAGTATTTCTCAGCAGAAGAAGACAGAATTAAGGACCTCTCTGCAATCTACCAGGAAACGAAAGCCTCCTTTAAAGAAATACAGAAACTCAGCCAAAGAATTAACATCCTAATGGGTTTATTACATCTCTCAAATAATTCAAAATGTTCAAGGTTTTTTAGACAAATAGTTTGAGGAAACACAGAAACACAAACAAACACTGCAGCCAAACATCAGGAAGTGCCTTCAACTTAACTATCTAAATCTGACAATGTAAAAACACAGAGTTGAATACTTTTCTCATATGGAAGGAAATGTAGCAGTTCACTAACTCCTTTAATTGCCTGCCATACATATAACACAACCAAGCCCTCTTCTATCCCCCGTGACAGAGCTCTTGATAGAGAGACCAGCAAGAACTCCATATTAACCTCTGTCTCCATAGCAAAGAAACTAGAATTAACAGCAGTTGAATAAAACTTACAGGGATGAAAAATATTCTGGTGCCTAAAGATTCCTTACGTCATTTTTGACCTTTCCATAAATTTGGCTCAAAGAGTTAATTGTGCTGAAATAAACATTAGCATAACGCCTAAGGATACAATTTTTTACCTGGCCATGGAGTGTTGGCAGCATAGACAATGAATCCAAACTGTAGAATAATTCATTAGGAAATATGCAGTAGCTGTGGCAAGATTTACTACAAATATACTTGAAGTGTTTTTAAAAATTAATATTATGCTGCTATGCTTGGCTTAATTAGCTCTCTTCTTCATTTACAAAGCATATCTGTCTGGTTTATGAACTCAGTCTCTATTCCCCATTCTTGAAAACCTGTTTAATTAAAGTTTTAACTGCTGCATAAGTTTGAGAAACAGTAGAATGACTTTTATTACTATAAGCCTAAATCCTTCTTTTAAATATGGTCATATCTACATATATCAGAAATATGACAAGACATGCTGCATCATACTCCTGAGTATACACATAATAATGGTCCTTTTCATCTTATGTGCCCTCTATTTCCATTATGCTGCATGTAGGCAATTTTGGGGGTTTTGCACAAACAGTTTTATTGTTAATCACAGTTTGGACTGTGATTAATTTAGCCAATCAACAAGTCAGTTCCCTTAAATCCACAAAACTCATCTTTCTTTTTTTTTGGCATATACCAATTTCTAACCCTCATTGATTTCCTCACCCATGATTCTATTTGATCAGTTTTATAGGTCCATCATTTATTAGACTCCCACTTGTACCAGCAGGTGACTTTACTTTGGTTTTCAACTGCAGCAGATCCTATCACAATCTTTTTGAGCATTTATCACTCCTCCCATTTATCAATCCTCCCTGATGCTGTAACAAACAAATATTAATTTAATTTTGCTATATATACAAAATTGAAACATAGTCATTAGACATGCTAGGTGGGATATAGCTGAAGCTCTAGAAATGCATGGCGTACAGTTGATCATAACCTTTTTTGGCTGCATGTTAAAAACCCCATGGCATAACGGTCAGCGAACAGAAATTATTTGTGCAGTCATTGCCTACAGAGTACAGTAAGGCAAAAAATATTTTTTGTCTCCCTATGCACAGATGCCAGAGACTCCACTTAATGACTTGTCACGCATTATACCCAAAATACACTACAGTTTCATCACACAATTTACTCCACAGAAGCAGAATGTCAACAACAGTCAGTTCTATAATAATTTTAAAAGATAATAGTAATTTTCCCTCCTGTCCTCATTCAAATCTCATAACCACTGGGGTGATCAATTTCAAAACCTTATTAGTTCTGCTGTTGTGAGCTATTTAGGACATCAGATTCGTTTGTAGTAAGAAACTATAGAGGCAATTTTTTAAATTAACAATTTACAATTAATATTTCTGCCAGCATATATTTGCAATTTTTCCATAATAAAAAACACAATGTCAAAATTTTCAAATTAAAACATGGCAAATTATTGCATATGGCTGACAAACAGTGCTGTAAAATAGGCAGGGGCACTAAAAAATTGTCAGGCTATAAATCTAATGAACAAATGAAGCAAACAAATAGGAAAGTTCACACTATTTTTCTAAGTAAAAAAATAACAGAGTTAAAGCATCATCAGTTTGTTCTGTGTAGAATTGTGTATTCATTACTCCACTCAATGGAAAAATACGAAATGCATAAAATCAACTTCGAAGAGATGACATTTTTTGTATTCTTTGCATATTAAGAAAAATGTTTTCTTTACATATGCTCTTATCCTTAAAAAAACGTTTTAACCAGATTTTCATTTAGGCTAAATTGGCCTATTTCTCTTAACATTAACAGAGCTGAGAGTTGTCATACCAGCTGAGGCTCCGATCCTATGAGAGTCTGTTCAGATGATCCCAAATGGCAGCAATGGTGCATTTTAAGAAGTTACTGTGCTTCAGCTGGAGTTGGTAAGCAGACATGTGGTCGCTGTCAGCTCATTGCAATGACAAGTACATGGTGCTCACTTAAGCTGCCTTCAGCAGTTCCAAAAGGGAGCCCAGGTGAAAGCACTGGAAATATGAGCGTTTAGGAAGAACACTGGAGGCAAGCTATGCTTTTTTTATGTACAGCACCAAAAGTGATGCAGCTGCTGTTTTCCCGCACATGTGTGAAAATGGAGATTAATTTTATCATTAGACTGGAGTATTATCATGCATATGATCAGCTTAAATCAATGACATGAGTAGTAGCTCCAGTTCTGGGGGTGGAAGGCAGGAGGGAAGAGAGTGCGTGCATGTGTGTGTGTGTGCACGTGCAGGCAAGTGTGTGTAGAAATGCAAGGGAAGTAAGAAAAGCAATACCTTTTAAAAACCACCAACTCAGTCATTTGCAGTTACCTGACCATTACTCGATTTGAAATGAAGAGAAAGCCTGCTTAAATCTCTCTTCAAAGGAGACAAAGAAATTCAGATGGAAGCCCCACCTCCCCCTGAAAATGTCATTGTTTGGGACTCTAAAGCCAGAAGAATGATGCAGATAATAAAACAACCTAATACTGAGACTGTCTTGCAATACACTTTTCTACTCATTATGATATCTGGATACAACTCATGGTGTCACCGGCTGACTTCAGCACACAAAATACATTTAAATAAGACAGAAAGAGGACTTTTTCACTGCTGTAAAATGAAATAACCAGTAAGATTTATTTACATTATTCAGAGCAGAGTATTTTCTTTCAGCATGTTTTTCCTCAAATTGCAAACATAAGAATATGCCTGGTCCTAATACTACTTGAGTTAATAAAAATTATAGTTTCAATTTACAGGAGGAAAGTACATGAATTTCCAGTTCCATGAATTTTGAACCTGTTTGCCTTCCAGTACACCTAGAAAAATCTGTGCTGACAAATACATGAACTTATTGTTCATTTTCTGAGATGAGGAGCCCAGAGAGCTCAGTTAATATCTGTTCCACAAGCTTCTTATATAAGCATAAGCCTACAACATCTTTCATCCTGACTTTCTCATATATAAAATGGGTTTAATACTCTTTCCTTCCTCCTACCCTCATCTTTGTTCTTGTCACAGTGAGCTTTTAATGCAATACACATAGATGAGCACCAGAGTTGAAATGGAGCTAAGCTGATATCCACAAACTACTTAACCAGTCACCTAAACACTGAGAAGATGCAGTTCTAAAATGTTCAGAACAAAGAGCAGTTTTACTAAACACACCCTTTATTCTGATATCTAAGTATGGAGTTCAGGACCACATTTCAGATGACATTTGTATCCACAGGCTGAAAAAAAAGGAAATCATTTTTGAAAATTAAAATACATGAAGGCATTTTATTAACTATTGGATTTTTAAGGTGTTAATGCATTTTAGTTTCTTGCTGCTCACTTTTTGAAAATCTGCCTAACGACAACCTATTGAGCTTCCTATTGGGATGATTATATTTGTATGCATATCTTTTCTAACCATCTGATGTCTTGGCAGCAAATCAACTTTCAGTGAAACAGAAATCAAATCTGTTTCTTTAAAAAAAAAAAGTCTATGAAAGATATGCTCTCTTAAGTGGCTTGACGATACTGCATTTGTTTAAGCTTCTAACAGAGAAAACATTCATCTAAGTGTGAAGCAAGACATTTGAAAATTAGTATTTGCTGTCATAGAATCATAGGACAGGTCAGGTTGCAGGAGTCATCAGGAGGTCTCTAGTCCAAATTCCTGTCAAAACCACAGTGAGCAACAGGCTTTGTTACCGAGGGCTTTATTCTGTGGGGCCTCGTGCACCTCCAAGGATGGAGGCCACAGCAGCTCTGGCACTAGCCCCATTGCCTGACTCTCCTCAAAGAGAAAGTGTTTTTGATCCGGTCTGAACCTCTATGGCCAGTGCACCACTAGGCCCAGCTCCACCCTTTTGCTAACTTTCCCTTTAGGTACTGGGGAGATTTAGGTCACCCCAAAGCCTTCTCTTCTCCAGGCTGAACAAGTCCCATTGGCCCAACATCTCCTGGCACGGCAACTGCTGCAGCCGCTGTTGCACTTGAGGACACAGGGTCCTCTGCTCTACTTGTTCCATATTACTGGTTTTTCTGCCCCAAAATGTACACTGAAGCCTATGTGTGGTTCTGACACAACAGTATTTTTCTTGTCCTAAAACACTTTCTTTTCTTAAAACACTTTCTTTTCCTAAAACACTTTCTTTTGCTAAAACACTGTGTGTATCACAGCACTGTTCATGACAATAAATTTCAGAAATCCAGCTTTTTGTACCTTCGTTACTGGGCCTAAAGAGCTACAGAACCTTAGAAATTAATTATGGATATTTTGTCGTGCATGTCTCAAATTGTTTTTCTGGGTTAAAGATGCTGCACCAATATACATTCCCATCATTTGCATTTACAGAAATGGAGTCCAGTCATGCAAGGACTCAGCATATGGAAATGGAATCAAAATCAATGGAAACTCTATTTAGGAGACTTGCAAGAATACGATCAATGATAAAGAGTCATGACAGAGCAGTATAGCTGAACCTAAAAAAAAACCTTCCATTGGCTAAAAAAACCCCATCAGTACCTAACAGTAAGTACTGCCAAAAAAACTGCATAAAACCTGTGAGATGTATATTCTGTGCACGTGGACACAAAACCGGAATATTTTAGAGAATGAAGAGGTTTCATCTAAGGTGCTTTGACTGCTTCTATGTCCTTTAGATACATAAAGAACAATATGAAGAAGACATCTAGTCAAAATAAAAGAGATTCCAAAATTTGTAGTGAATGAGGACAGTGCTGTGTCTCTGTAGAGAATAATTTGTTCTCATTTCTGCAGATCTACCACTCCTGTCAAGGTGGATCTGATCACTCACAGATTTATATTCAAAACCCAAAGACAGACTCAGTGGACTTTGATGAAGAAGAGATTAGGACACAGTCATAAACATACCGTGTGTGTCATCATCTATCATTATTCAGATATTTTAACATATTTTACTGATAATCCATTTTCCTATTCTAACTTTCAGCCATTGCAAGCAGTACTTTACCACATAAGCAGTATCTTAGAATATTTACTGGGGGTCTATGTATATATGCTGTGAGCAGGGAGGGAAGAGGGAACAAAAAGTGTCTTACTACAGCACTAGTGAACATAAAATTGTGTCTGTATCATTAAATGGCAAAGGTTTGTATGTAATTCCTGCCAGGTGATTGCCCTGAAGATGTTATGTATAGAGACATTCTTGTGCTCCAACACTGGCAAAGTCTGAGTTTTTTCTGAAGGCCGTTCTCTTCCTAGAGGCAAGCACTGATTTTTTGGTATAATCTAACACAAGTTGTTATCAAGCAGTGCGGTCTCTGTGTGAAGACAGCTGTTTTGCTGGACAATCATTCCTAGACCTCAGTGAAAAAAAAAAGGCAGTCATAATGTCTGACAAAATTTAGTTGGTTCAGTAAAAAAAAAAAACCCAAAACAAGGGTAATGCAAGGAGTAATGACAATTTGAAGCTGAAAGGGTTCTCCAATAAGTGGACAGAATGACCAGATTTTGCTTATAATTTAAGGAAGTATGGAATCTTTGACTTGAAGAAATATAACAGCCTGCATGAACTTGACAATAGCAATACATAAAGTTAATACAGTGATTGCTGTATTTAATAGTTACTGATTACTTTTATTAATTCTCTACCTTTTTTCAATCCCATTCTATCTCTTTCCTTCCAAACTTTCTGTGCCCATAGTCTCTACAACTTAAACCTTGCAGCAAAAGTTGAAAACTTACTGTTGAAAAGTTGGTTTAGACCTACAGCTTAATAATGTAATGATCTATGTCTGTATTGTCGTGCTTTGAGAAACAAGGAGTGTTTCCTTATTTACATCTTCAGAGTAACTTTGCAAGATGCAACATGTAAACACAGCAACATTTTGCTGAAGCATGCGGTTCAGAACACTAACTCCTGAAGAGACTAATATTCCCAGACATAAACTTTTTTTTAAAAATTACTCTTCCTAGAGGCTCACTAATCATTCTCACTCATCTCACTCACACTCATCACTAATCATTCAGGTACAGTATTAATAAGCAAACAAATAGATGAAAAAAATATAACTGGCACATCAAGCTCCTGCAGACCTGTGGAACTGTGACAGACAGAAGGAAAACAAATTAGTTCAGCAAGGTACTGAATAGACAATTTCCAATGTTACTAGCTTAATCCCAATTTTGGTTTCCTTCACATAAACTATCATTTATTTTTGTTACTGAAAACATACTATAACTCATCTGTGGAAGATTACTATAGATTTTTGAATTACCAAGAATGCATTTAAGATAAATGAGTTTTAATAACTTGAAATTAAAGTCATTCCATGTTTTATAACACCAACATTCATTTTTAACAAATTAGATTATATTGACTTTTAAAATAAGGTCTCCTTTGGAAGACTTAGAATTTAAACAGTCTTCAGGAATCAATTTTCTACTTAAAGTTAATTCTCTTGTGAATCCATGGAAAACAAAACAAATCCTGATCTATGGGAGCTACACTTTGCAATATTGTCTGTATACAAGCTGACCTATGGACTCATTTTCAAGGACTAACTGGTGATTTTTTGTCCATTCTTTAAATTCTTTTGAAGAGGAAGTTGTACTAGCTTACCTAATTCTAATTATCTGTTACAGGTTTGTGGAATGTTATATATGCTTCTACTGATTTACAAGACACTACCATACTCATTTCACCTGCACTAGAGGCTAGACTAGAAGCAGGAACAGAAAACTGAAATGTCAGCATTTTTATTTCAGTGAGTTTGTAGCATTTTCCAGTGCCTCAAATCATATTTCAAAAGGTAAAGTATTATGTAGTCCATAATTTCTCACTACCTGAAAAATACAAAATGAAAGGTGAAAACAGACTTATTATAGATCTTTCACCTACACACCTTTTCAAAAACTCTAAATCAGTCATCATTACTTTTAAAGTGCCACTATTTTCATTTTATTAAATACTTTAAGAAATTCAGATTTAAAAAACAGGCTCATCAGTATTCTCAACACACTTGAGCCACACACCTTTGTCCATTTGGCCAAGAACACCAACAAATGTTAATGAAAAGTTCCAGGTGTTAAGGAGTTTGAATGTACGGCATAGTTAATTTCCTAAAGCTAGAATTTATGTTATTAAATGTCCTTTTTCTATCAAAATCTACATTCAGTTTCAAAAATTAAGGCAAGTATGTTAATAATATAGAACATATAAATAAATATTATAATTTTTACATAGAACATATAAATAAACATACAATAATAAAGTAACCCTTGAGGTTACCTTATATTGCAATCTCTTTCTGAT
Source organism: Vireo altiloquus (assembly GCA_013396875.1). NCBI lineage: Eukaryota > Metazoa > Chordata > Aves > Passeriformes > Vireonidae > Vireo > Vireo altiloquus. Next base: position 439,951 of record VZRF01010034.1, read on the forward strand.
ATTGCCACAGAAAGGAATGAGGAATACTGAAACATGAATAAGATTCTTATCATTTATATGAATTACAGCACTAATATCAATTGCAGCAAGAAATAAGTACCTTCTTAAGGACACTGGTCAATAAAAGAGTACACACACTACTCCTCTGTCTTTAGTTCCTGAAAGTGATAGCTAGTTTTAGTCTACATGTCTAATGGACATCAAATTATCTTCTTTGTACCAGTTATTTTAGATATTTTCCTTCAACAGTCAGGTAACAATTTATTTTGGCTTTCCAAACCAAAATAATTCAGAATTTTTTAATAAAACAGAATTTGTATTTACTGGAAGAGGGAAAAAAAAAAAAAAAAAAGACATATTCCACAGTGCCCATGCTGTTAACTAGTTAACTAAGACCCACTGAGATCAAATTCAAATCCGAATTGCAGCTGTCAAGTACTTTTTAAGTATTCACTACACCAGAGTAAGAATCATTATCCAAACTAATTGAGTCGCAGTCTGCCATATTGTCTGAGATCTCCCAGGCTCATTCACATCTCAGTATGGGAAACTAGGGATTTTCCCTCCCACCTCTATGCCTATTCGAGGTACCTGGGAAAAAGAAACATTTTCAAGCAAGCATTTTCTTCAAAAACAATACTATTCCCACAAAAACTTTTTATTTACATCTAGTGGTAATTTATTTCCACCCAGCCCCAGTAGGAAGGTCTACCTGTCAGTATAAACCAAGTCTTGAAGTACTCTAGAGTCTACTCTTGCTGCAATGGGGATTTTTTCTGATAGAATAATTTACTCAAAATCAGTTCCACCATATTCCCTACAGATGCCTACACACTGCAGTGAAGACAGTAATCCATGAGGGTTCTTTGTCTCAAAATAAAATAAAATAAAATAAAATAAAATTAAATATCAAACACAAGACCTTAAAACAAACAAACAAATAAACAAAATCCTAAAAAACAACTTACTTTTACTGCCAACTCTAGTACAAAACAGCAGTTGGAGTTTCTAAATGAAAAATCACAGCCCTATAATCTCATTGGAAACTGCTGTACAATTACCTGCCTTGATTTGTGGCAGACATATTCTCAGAAACAAACATTATTTGTACCCATGTACATTTCACAAGAGATTGAGTAGTTTTGTGTAGCATTTCTTCTCTCATTAAAAAAGAGACAGGTACAATGCTGACATCCTTGTTAATAATAGAAAGAAAATGCTAGAAAGTCCTCGTTGTCTAGGATACTGATTTAAAATATACTAAAAAGCTGCACTATTCCTATAAAGACTCTGAGACTAAGGCTTAAAATACTTACTTGATAATGTCTCCTTCAAGAGCAATCACTCGTTTAATGATCTTCTGTTCAGGATTTCTAGGAGACCTGAGACAAGGGATAAAGTTACACAATCAGAAACATTCCCATTGTTTCAAGAAATTGAAATAGACAGTATGAAAGTCATTACAAGATTCCACATTCTCCTTGATTTAGCATCAGTCATTATGCTCCATGGGGAAGTGTAGCTACTACAATCCTTGTCATTGCAAACGATCACTGAAAAGCAGAGGATGACCTGCTTACAAACACCACAATAATCAACATACCTCTTATCATGAAAAATACACTCCACAACATTAAAAGCAAAGCATCCCACTACCAGTGAGGAGGGTACCTTTGCAAATAGATTAACGTATTAAGACTGAATTCCCCATCATATTGTGTTATGTCATTCAATCAGTTTGGAGAAAAAAAAAATCTTCCTATGTTATATTAATATCTATCACTAATTTAGATAAACTTTGCCTAGGCAATTATGGAAGTTTAAAAAAATAAAAAGTTGCAAAATTTTCTGAAAGTTTCAGCTTCTGAATGCATTGCCACATTTTCACTTAAAGTTATTTTCCCGTAAGTATCTTTTATTGAGTAGATTTTTTTCATATATTACATAATAATATGAGAAAGCAAAGATGAACTTGCATGTCCAGCCTGAATATTCCAACTTTTTGGATGCATATTAATAGATAGACTATTAAAAATGTCATTCTACTGTAGTTTTGACAGGTTAATGCAGACATACATACACCATAAATTTTCTTTTTCTTTATACTTTACCTATTTTCTTTGACTTTTCACTTTTAAGTATTTAACTATGCAAACTTAGTAGAATATCTTCATGTTATTAAAAACCCCAATTCTTTTTATTTGCTGCTTGTACCTAGAAAAGCCAGGGAAGGAACAAACTGTTTTTATTTTCTGTTGATGCTCAGGTTCTCCCTATTAAGACTTCATGTACAGTGTGCTAGACACACAACCGACAGAGGTGTATATCACAGTTTTCATGGCTATAACCATCTTTCAGCTCATCTCTGGTCAAATGGTAGAACACTAAGATTACACTTCTTTAAAAAGCAAAGCTGAGCTAAGTCTGGATGAAAAGCTTGCCCACACTGCTGCATGACTAAAGGCATTTGAGGTTCCCTCCAGTTCCAATAGTGAAAAAGAAAAATGGGCTCAGAATTATTTGTTGGGGGTTTTTTAATATTAGGCCAAAAAAGTATTCCAAATATTTTAAAATTAGTTTGAGGTTTTAGGTTTTTTCCTTGTCTGTGCTTGTCAATATAGTTGAAATAAATTTGTCTTTTAATGTAATGAAGTAAAATTCAAGAAGCCTAATTTTGAATTTCAAAATATCAAATAGCCTCTCTTTACCAGGTGTTTCTAGTTTACCAAGCCTGGAAACTTTATTTTTAACAAGCAATGAGGAATATGGAATATGATTAAAGACCATACTTTGATTCCCTAGTCATCACTCAAATTTTAAAATCATTACATAATTTACAGTAATCTTTTATTTAGTGTTAATTTTACCTGAATAGTTGTATATTCCAGTTCAGCCTTGTATTTCATGTTCCTTCTTAAAGTAGGAATACACAGTTTCATAATATTTTATATGTCAATCTTGGGAGGAGTTAATCAAGTTTTAGACTCTCATATGATTTAAATATATGAAATATCCACAGCGTTTTCTGATGCTGCTCCCTGCAAACAATTTCATTGAGCACTCATTTGAGCATTGACCATGTCTTATTCTCAGCCAGAGCTCAGTTCATTAAAAGACAACACACCTTTATTGCAAGCTGTTAGAAATTAAAAATATTTTGAAAAGTTACTTTACTGCTAATTGATTTAATTTTTAATCCATTTAAGCTCAGGCTGTAATATTTTCATGTAAAATTTAAGCAATGGAAATGATAGTACATAATGTATGTGATGAAATGTGCATTTCTTAAAGATCAAATGAAAACAAATTTTATGTTTGCTCTTTCAAAATTCTGTTCTGGTTTAACAACTTACTTTCAAAGGCTCTCAGAAATTTCCCAGTAGGCATTTCCACTTGATTAGAATATATGTATTGTAATGCAATTACTGACCTCCCCTAATTTTCCTTCCTGGTGCAAAAATTTCTACTGACCTTGAAAAAACATCTCTCTAAATTTGAGGTATGAGTAGTTGTTCTAAGAGTGGTTACTTTTGTGCTAGCAATGACATATTTAAACTGAAGAGAAAATTTATCAGAAAAACTTCAAGGAATTCCTTTCAGATAGTTATTATGAACCAGTAATATTTTTAATACAGGAATCCAGATTTTTTAAAAAATAAACTTCATACTAACATTCTGATTATAATTCATTAAAATGGCAAAGGCGTGGTAAAAGAGATTAGCAGGCTCAAACTGGCCAATAATATGGGCACTTTTACACCAAGGATTTTCAAGAGCTGAGCAGAATTTTTTTCTCCCAAGTGTCAGTGTGCAAACAGGAGGTAAGAGAGACTGGTTCTGAAGTGATGGATATTGATGCCTTCCTGAAGGCATCCCAGCATAACACTGGAATTTCATTGATTACTGAAATCACAAAAACATACAGGAAATTTCTGTCTTCTATGTTCAAACCTGTATAGAATAGTGTGGGATCACAATACTACAAAGCATGTTTCCCATGAAAAACAGGAAAAATTATATAGCCAGCAGAAAAACCCACTTTTTAGCAACCAATTGTCAGATAAAAATGGTGACAATTCCCTGAAAGCTTTCTCTTTACATATTTAGCAACTGAGTGTCCTAGCCAATATTAAACCTAAACTTTTCCCTTTCAACCACTTGGATTATTTATTTACTCTAGTGGATACTGCCCAGCAAAATTTTAAATAATTGCTCCATGAGCTAATTAACATTTAATGAAACAAAAAATGTTCATAACATTTCTTGATTTTGTATGTGTAATTTGATTCTTTCATTCTTGGAAATTTCTAAGTACATTCTTCTCAAGAGTGTCCACAGCAAATAATGCTTAGCTTCAGTTTCTACAAGCTTTTCTAGAGAGAAAGCTTTTGGAAAATGTCCTAAGATCCCAGAAAAATAAGTGAAGAGCAATTAAATAAATAGTCCAACTAAATAAATACTGCAACATACAATAATACTTTTTTCCTTGAATAAACACTCGGAATTTTTAGGTACCTACATTAGAAAGAGACCTGATACTGTGAACTCAATGAAAAAGCAGACACTATATTTCAAAGTGATAGCTTCAATTTGACACTTTGATGACCTACATGTGTTCAGTGTTACCCATCCATTATCACAGACAACCTGAAAAGATCTTGTGCTCACTCTTTGAAAATTATTGGAATTTTTATACTAACTTAGCATCTTCTAGAACAGGGAAAGTAACAGGCATTTATTAAAAAGTTGTAGAGAAAAGTGCCTAAAGTTTTCAAGTTTTATATCTATGTATCTATGTATATGCATAAGTATGTATATTACTCTTAGAAAATGACTTCACTTTTTATGAGATAGAAGCAAGATGTTTAGGCAGCAGCCTGGAAGTTTGTCTTCAGATTATTCTCAGTTTACTTCAGATTGAGATTTATGTGATTTGATCATCATTTACATGGAAGCAACTGGAGAAATGAGCACTGTGTTGTTGTAGCATAAACAGACTGAAATAATGAAGACCACCTTCTTCAAAATCAAAATTTCTGCTTCTATTTATGTTGTTAATGAGAGATACTGGAAAGGACTTAACTCCATAAATTAGGATAAAGATAAATTTTTGAGATCTTAGCCCAATATTTTGACCCAAAGCCATTCACTCAGTGAGGTCTTCATTTCCCAAAACTAATTCCTGTCTCATTAAAAATTCTAGCATAGCTGGAGTCTACATTTCTGGGAATTTCCAGGATTGATGCAGGATGAAATATATGCTGTTTATCTCCTTCTCAACCCATTTGGGGATCCAATAAATAGCTAGAGAAGTAAGTAAAATGTAATTGGAGTCCAGAATAAGTGGCATTAATATACCCAGAGAATTGCGAACCTCACAGTATGGTTTTGGTGGCCTTACCTAAAAACATGCTAGGAGGAAGAGGAAATAGAGAGACATTGGAGCTACCTCATTCTTATTTTCTGTTGCTCATCCTTGCTTCCTGTTGCCAGTATAGTAGCTGATGCTCAAACTCTGTACAGTAGGAAATACGTAAAAATATCCATTCTTTCATTCCACTAGGAGGAACAGAGCCAACATAGCTAATTCTAAATATTGTATAGGAATGGAAATTTACTTAATCTATGCATATATTTCCTAAACTAAAATATTTTCAATCTGCTTGTTTAACTTTTTTCCCAGTCCATAACTTTCATCTAAATTTCATGGCTCTTTATGCAGATAAAGAATCTCATAATAAATATAACATCTAATTACATCACAGATTATGACACAATTTCTATATTGTGAAAAATAACACGCAATCTAACAGTGAAGAAAAAAAAGTGTTGGTACTTATTTTATTCTTGCTTTAGTTGTCATTCCTGTTATCAATTTCTCTTGTACAGAATTACTGCATTAAATGTATCCAGTACTAGGTTTAGTATCTGTGTTCAATTTGGACCCACCAGTACAAGAAAGGTATTCACAACTGGAAAAAGTTACACCAAAATAATAGTACAGAAGAGTAATGTAACAGCAATGGCTAAGGAAATCAGGTCTGTGCAGAACAGAGATGAGGCAAAGGGTTCAATTGCTATTGTCATCTATCTAATTGCTGATTAGGAATTCAGAATTTTTGGAAAGGTACACAGCAAAGGAGATTAGCAAACAACATGAGGGGCAGAAAGGGAAATTCCAGTGGTGCAAGTTGCCCTGAGAGGCTGTGAATCACAGAGGTACTCAGAGCTCAACGGGACACAGTTCTGGGCAGCCTGAGCCAAATTCAGAGTCTAACCTGCCTTGAGTGGTTGTTAAGATTAGATAATCTTAAAACAGATTCTTTTTCACTTCTACAACCTTTAGTCTTATCCAAGTGTATGAAGAATCAGGATGTTAATACCTTAAAATACGAAATATTTTGCCACGGATGCAAGCTCTGATGCTAAAATAGACCATACTGATCACTTTATTTATCTACTGCAGCCCACAGTTTATTTTTTTCTGTGTTTTTCTTGCAGTACCTAATTCTATTATAAAGCATTCTTAAAGAACATTATGATATCATGTCTCAACATTCTGAGTTGCAACGAGACTAACATCCAGAGAAATTAGTCCACAGTTTAATTATCGTTGCTATTATGAAATTGCATCTGCATTCAAAATTGAATTTATCCTAGTTCAATTTCAATTTCATGCCTTCTCCTCCAAGGCAGAAAACCCCTCAACATCTTATTTCTTCTTCATGAAGAAAGATTTGGGCACAACAGTTCTTAAATTTCTCTTGAATCCATCAGCTAGAATTCCCTAACCTTCTTAGCACACAGTTTTCCAGTTCTCGGACTACTTTTTGTTACCATTTTTCAAACTCCTCCAACATTTTAATTTTCTTCTTAGCACACATGGGAACCTAGTATTATTCAGCTTGGATTATTACTATGCTTAGTAATCAATTAAATAGAGCAACATGGCCTTATTTGCTGGCCAATCCAAAAAATTCTTTCCAGTTTTTCATTCCATTTATTTTTGTACAGTCAGGCAAAAAGCTCATCCTTTTCATGGTAGGAACTGGTGTTGAAAAGATACCAAAAGTGACAATTAAACTTTCTCCGAGTAAACTGCTTGCTAAAACAATTAAACAATAAAGTTTAGATCACTACTTGCGCTTCACGTTGTATAGATCATGTTTGTGAATGCCAACCATGCTGTCCTGTCCATCCCTGCTTGGCCAATGATTATGAAGACAATTGACAAAACTAACACCTACTTTTGGAAGACAAAGCAATCTGATGGAAATATTACTGTTCACAGATGTGCCTCCAACCATATCTACACCTTCGCAGCTGAAGAGAGCCTGTTTATAAACTGTCTTATGTCCCAAATAAACTCCATAAAAGGCAGATTTCTTGATCAAAATATAATGTGGCAGTAAAAAGAATACTTGAAGAAACCAAATATCTATATTATAGCCTGTATCAAAATTATGTTTATCTAGCTGTTTTGTAATTTTACTGATAAAATGCATCAGGTTTGCTTGGCAAAACCTACTCCTGATTTAACAGGAGTTTATTCTTCATTCTTTAAGTTGATTTTAGCTTCTACTAATAGAATGAGAAATAAACCATGTGATGATTCTGCTCATATAAGACATTTCTAAGGCCCTTTTCTTTGTCTAAATGCTGGAAATTTATTGCAGGTCATGAAGTCATTTGCATTTTCTCGTTCATCTTTCAGCCTCTTCAAAAGAGTCATTTTCCAAATGGTATTCCACACTACAAAAACTGTCTGAGTCCAGTCCTTGCCTTCCAGTATCAATGTGTGAACACCTTTCTGGCCTAAAACTGTTATATCCTTAGAGGAAGTGAAGTTGATTAGATGAGCAATTTTTTCAATCAGAAATATTATGCAGAAATTGTATGCAATTTTGAAAATGTTAGCAGATAACAAGAGCGTAAAAAACAATTCCTCAAACGGGCTGGGATTTCCTTTGGCCTAAATTTGAGGAAGCAGGCCCCAGTCTTAATAAATACTGGTTTGGTGAACCATTTTGAATAGTCATCATTTTTCGCTCATAATTTACAAAATAAGTACTTAAAGACAGCAGTTGCACCAACTGGTTAGGCATAAGTTCTTGTGATGCTTGACTTGCTCAGCATCTCCAGTGCAAAATATGTACAAAGATATAATTAAAAACATGAGGAAAACTGCTTCTAGTAACATCCTGTCATTCCTTACTCCATGCCACATTAACATTTCCTAGTCAAACCTCTGTTAAAAAGCAAAATAATTCACTGCCAACAAACCATTTTGTTTTTACTGGAAGTAGTGTTTTATAATAATTATAGATTCCAAGCATGCACTTTTGGAATGGTAGTGTTTTATTTTTCTTACATTTCAAACTGTTTGTGTATAACCTAGAGCAATGCTTCCTTGAAATTTCTTGGTGCATTCTGAGCAACCTGTAAATAAAAATAACAATCTGAATATAACACTTGCATGAAGCCTCAGAAAAGGAGTCATACAAGTAGTAAACAATTCTCTCAAGCTCTGCTTTTCTTAGAAGTGTTCAAGAAACAAGTGGATGTGGCACTTAGTGCTATGGCCTAGTCAGTGTTCAGTCACAGGTTGGAATGAATGATCTTGGAGGTCTTTTCCAACCCTAATGATTCTATGATTCTTGCATTCTTCTTGCTCCTTTCCCTTTCTAATAGGCTTCCATTCTTTTCCTTCTCTCTGCATTCTGATTTAGCCTTGAGCTTTCAAGCAGAGCAGGAAGTAACTCTCTAAAGCGAAAAGCAGCTTCCATGTAAATAAAAATCCATAATGTTATCTCCTGGTACCAGACACTATTTAGCAGAGATCTACACTAAGGATGGAATTCGAGGGAAATTAATAATGGTCTGCATAATTTCAAAACAACTGAGTTTCTCCTGACATATCTATTGCATGCTATATAATTGCAACCACACTGTACGATGAGACGTCAGCAGCATCAGATTTTCAGTGTTTTTCATAGATGTCGGAAGGATATCGCAAATAATTTGATCTTCATCAGCAGGTAACTATGGATTCACCCCAGTATTAACTAGATATATAATTCCTCCTACATGAAAAAATTAAGCAATATTTTCTATACTTTGGATCAGGCAATCAAAACTTCATATCTGAAAAACTTTCAGAATTATATAGAAGACAAAGTCAAAAAATAATAAAAAACATAAAATATATCTCCATTAGAAATTACCATTTTTAAATTACAGCCAGTTAGTTACAGTAAGATAAGAAAAAAAAATTGGACAATTGAAAACTCTAAATAAAATGTTTCAGAGCAATAAAATTAATTGGTATTGCAAAACAACGTGACAAGGGACTCTGAAAAAAAGTCAAAATACTATAGCAACTTGGAAATATAGCTACTACTTTGAAGTAAAATCACATTTAATTGTTTCTCAGCCTTTCAATTTAAGCACTTTCAGGTTAAATGACTCAGCTGCTTGTAATGCAGACTGTGTAATCACAATAGTTATGTGCACTTGACCTTCTTCCTGTTAACTGAGAGACTCAATTAATTACTTGCTGTTTTAACCGGCCATTTCACCTTATCTTCACCTTTCTCAAAAGGGTTGAAAAGCTCTAACTTGACCTTTGACTTTGGAAGCATCCATAGAAATATTTATCTACCGAATAGGAAGTTAGCCTCATCTAGGAATGAGAATACCTAGGTTTCTATGCTTATGCCAACAACAGTAATATATGCACTGTTTCACTAACCACTATGCTGTTGTGTAGGAACCACATTTCATATTTACCACAGGTGCCCAAATATTCTACCCTGTAATGGAAATAAAATATTACTTACTTCTGTTGCAACAGACAACAGAAGGAAAGGCACAGAAAACTGCAAAATGTAATCAAATGCTTGAAAATAATTCTTACATTGCCATATGGGATATTAGATAGAAATAACCTACTTAATCTACACATTACCTATTAGATGATCAAAATAATAATCATACATGCTGTAGGATACACTTTCTTCGATTCTAGGATCAGACCTGTGTTTACTGGCAACTCTTACGAGCATACAAGATTAAGTAACCAGTTGCTCACCCTAAAATGGCAATTGTATCTACACACCACACACACATTGTGCAGCAGTTTTCAATCATTATTCCTTTCTGACGGGGTGCCAGAAAACATCTCTAGTTATAGAACACCACCACAACTACTAAAAAAAATACTGGATGCATTTTAGGTATTAAAAATACTGGTAACCTAGGAACCAAAATATTATCTCAAAACAAATTTAAACATTAAGAAGTCTGGTTCTCATATTGTCTCTGATGGAGACCAATTTTACCATGTCAGATAGGATTAACATAATATTTAGTAAAAAAAAGCTATGACTCTGAAGAAGCCAATGTTTTTGTCTATTTTGAAATCACCTAAACTCCATCAGCACCTTGCTTTTTAAATTTTTCTAATGCTGTTTCAAGCACCTGTTGTGAAAATCTCTTTCTTGATAATTCTAAGTAGCTGGATATATTTTCTCAAATTTAATCTCAGCTACAATCAAGGAACTAAGCCCTTCTGATGAGTTAAGTCTGTTATAGTCAGTGCACAGAAAGTAACAATTAAAGAGGGATGAGTCAGTCTTTGGAGGAGTATCTCTCTTCTCGATAACTACAAAAGAAGACAGACATCAGCTTAGTCTAGCCATCTTAACATTAAATGATTAAAGATAAACTGCTTAAAAATATTGTTTCATCTACCTTATAAGTATCTGTAGCAGATTTTGTTTTTCAAATAATACAGGAAAGCAAGTATTAATGGTGACGTAGAGGAAAGACCAATGACAATATAATATATACTTTTTATATAGCTGGAATACACTTTCTTAGTAAAAAATAGTTTAAGAATAGAGAGATGTCAACATAAATTCGCAGAAAACCAAACAAGCCTACAATTTAAAGTTCATTACAGAGGCCAATAGAAGTCCTGACTTCAGAATTATCTTTTTTTTTTTTTAATAGTGCTGCATGCAATATAAATACTTTTTCCCCATGTTTATGACAAAGAACAGGAAAATCAATTATCTTCCAACTAGTAAAATGTAAACACAGAGGTTTAATTAAGAAAAAATTTTGTATCTCTATCCATGGCCATTAAAAAACCTGTCCATAGGATAGAAAACTAAATATCTCTATGTTCTCAGTAAGCAAATGAATATATAAATTATTTTCAGACTGTGCAATATTGAATTCACTGAAACTTTTATACAGTTATATCACAAAATAGCATTTCAGAAATAGAGAGTAATGCTAAGGATAACTGATTTCTATAGCTGAAAATGTACTAGTTTTTTTGTAATAGAATATGGGAAAAAAAGTGAGAACCAACATTAGCAAAACAAAACCATAGTTACAAAATGCCATTTGCAGAAGTTACAAGACATGCTGAAAAAAAAGAACTGTAATAAGATTATCGAACACAGGTAAAACCTCTCACGATATAAAGAAACCAATGCAGAGTTGGATTTTTTGCTTCACAGTTTTCACTTTTAGCTTAGATAGCATTTGGGGGAAAATACCCACAATTAAATGCAGGTGTCCACCCTGCAGATGATGTCAGGCTGAATTAACGATAGATTGGCTACCGTGACAGAAATCCTTGTAGTAATATAATTTATGACCTGCTTATGAGGATTTAGCAGAGAGGGGCAATGGCAAATTTAATAGGGAGTCTTTCTCCCCATGATATTTTGTCTCAAAACCTGATCTTCTGTGTCAGCAGGTCATCAAGCATCGCACTCCATTTGGTACTAATTGCATTATCCTCTACTTATACTCTTCCACAGAAAGAAGAAGGGACCCTGCACAGTGACTACAGATATTGTTTGAAGTGACTGATCACTTGAGCAGGCGTAAAGAACTTAGAGGAGTTTGTCAGGACTAAAACAGTAGCCCATGCTGGTTTTTGCCATGAGATTTTTAGGATTCTGAGCTCTAAGACATTTCTTTTCTTGTATGATGGCAAATATATTTATTTAAAATATGAAGAAAGGAAGATTAAATAAATAAGAAGTATCATCAACAGTGAAAAGCATATATGAGTAAAGTATTTACACTTAGATATGCTTTTTACCCTTCCTAAATAGCAGTTTACAAGCTTTTCTGATCGTGCTCCTCTTTGCCATGAAGGCCAATCTGCTCCCTCTCCACGCTGACTGTGCACACATCCTCGGGCTTTGGTCTGCACACTTGCTTCCCAGATCTTCCCACACTACAGTCTGCTCTGGTTTTTCCACCCAAAATGAATTCTTCGGTCTCAAGCAGCAGCAAATCCCATCTTAGCCCCATCTAGCCTGTCAAACCTAACCCTATGAGACAGTTTCCCACAGAAGGTCTCTGTCACCATTTTCTCCAAGGAAGTGTTATTATGCTGCTCAGAGTGTTGCTAGATAAGGGAGAGACTGGCAGAAGAGACAAGCAGGGAGGTGGAAAGAATGGACAAAATCTTGTAGACACTTTTTTCACATTCTGAAGACTAATTCCTCTTCACCTTCTGTCCATGAGACTAAAGTTCAAACAAATTATTCATTATTTTTGTATCTTTACCTTTTTTAAATGAATTCATAAAGATCAAGGTGAATTCCAGTTTTACTAAAATTCGAAATTTTTGTCCCAGTCTAAAGTTTCTTTTAACCCATTGATCCATTGGTTTGTTTTTTTTAAAGAAAGAGTCTCATTTCTGAAAGTTTTATAGAATAAAAAAAAGGAGAAAGTCCTCTTACAGAAAACAGTCAGAAAGATAGAAAAGGAAAATGCAAGCCAGAAGGACTAATGACACAAGCTTGTATCAGAAACTAGTATGGAAGAATAATTCTTTACTTCTTAATGATTGGAAGTATTGCCAGTATTAGCAGCATAAAAACTTGGGAGGAAAAAATGCGAGATATGGCATGGGATTAACAAAACTTTTCAGAAATTCTACTGGCACTACTGCTGAATATTTTAAATACGTAGTTTACATATTCTGTATATTAAACAAATTCTTAAATGTGTTAACTGCCTCTGTTGACAGAGAATATCAATTAGAAACACAAAAAGGTTAATTCAGCTAATTAATATTCGGCATTATGCCTTTGCCTTTCTCATTTTAAGCCTTAATATTTTCATTAAAGGTGTATATCCACAACAGGTTTGAAATACAGGCTTTAATCCACCTGGGTTTGAGAGAAGCCCTTTCACATTATTATTGTAAGAAAGCAAGAACAACAATACAAATTATTTGGGTTATGAACAGCCAAATATTAAGAGTAAAAATTGGGAAAGCATACAGTTTGTTCCATCAAATCATTCCTACTGTATCACAAAATTAATTATTTAGAACAGCCTAACCATACAATTTTGATTCTCCAAAGAACCTTCTCCAAAGGTTAATATGGAATGTATTTAAGCTGTATGTAGTGTTTTGAGAGACTAGCTGTATACTTCTGGCTCAAAATCTAAAGATAGCTTTTTCATATGTGTTTCAAATGATGCATCACTACAGAAATGGTTACTAACACAGTTCCTTAAAACTCAACGTGGCAATATGTTTAGAAAGTAGGATAATCGTATTGCTAGCGGAACCGTAACGGTAGAAGTATAACCTCACTTCTCTGAAAGATACACAAGAGTATAAAAAGGCATCTGTGAGATTTGTTTAAAGGATTTATATAATTCAGAAACAGTAGGACTAGGTTAAGTTTCTTTTTAATTGAATAGCAATACTGAGGCTTATTACTTATGTAACTCTCTGTACATTGAAAGCACTAAGTGACTGACATTCATGATTTATGGTGTCTGATAAAAAGCTACCAGTGCACTCATCTATGCTATTCAAGTTTGGTGTGCAGACAGTATGCAAGGGACCTAAGTTTTACAAATGATTAATTGGAACATAATCAAAATGTTATTAAAAAATAGTTGTCACATTTGGAACATAAGATATTTCTCTGCTTTGTGATCAGTTCAAGTTGTCAAGATGAATCGCCAGCAGCAAAACAGCTAGTGACAGGCAAGGAGTGCTCAGCAGACAAGGATGTTTGTGGTACAAATCTCTCATATAAAACATAATGGGAATCCCTCAAATCCCTGCCTGTTTATCAGCTTGGAGGAGGAAAAAAATGAAAGCTTCCATTAGATGTTTACAAGCGTGTCTTTGCTAGGATGAGGCAGTATTAATTCTGAATGTAGTGAGCAGCAAATGCCTCTGATCCCCAAGACATTCCCCCAAAGACAAGCCAGTTCATTCACAGGAGTGGGAAATTCTGTACTGCTGGAACACTTGCACATGTGTTTCCACAAAGGGCAACACTCACAGGTGGGTCAGTCTAGTCAATATAATCAAATAATAAATATTTGATGAACATTCTTTATTATACTTTTGTTTCATAAAGAAAGTATGGGGAATTACACAGAAGATAAATAGTTGAAACCCCTCCCCAATATCATTATATGTTATCTAGTTGATGGCAATTATCCTTATGATTGCCTATGATAGTCTATCCTTTTGATAGTCAGCACCAACTATAAGACAAAATCCCTCTAACTTCCAGTAAAAGAAGGATCAAATTATTTTTTTCTGTCAGGTGCTAAAGAGGAAAACATGGGTAGCTGCCACGAAACTATGTTGATAATGTACAAGTAGGCCTGAGATTTCAAGTCATGAGATTTCCCTCATGTAACTTGATATTGAGCCTAATAATTTGTGATTGATTAACACACAGCTTGATATCCTACTTTCATTTGAAGATTCTACTAATTGGTCACTTTCTATAGTGTTTTTTTTCCCACTGGTTAATCACAGTTATCATCTGAATATTAATAATATTTTCACATTTGAAGTTGTCCAACATCCTTTAAATTTTTTCTCAAAATTAGGTTTGATGTACAGAATCGGGTCAAATAGAAAAACTTCCAATGCCCATTCTTCTGCATGACAAACTCTGTGTATAATTTTAGAAGAGCTTCTCTCTCTCAAGACACAGATGAGAAACATTTAAAACTATTTTACATCCTGAGACTCATTAGCCAATTCAAAGAGATGCATGATCTTTTTTCTTTCATAATCTTACTCTGCTGTCACCATTACTACTTTATGAATAATTTAATGCTGCCTGTTTGAAAACAATTAAACAGGAGAAAATAAGCCTTGCAGTCCCCTCACATTATTTCCAGTAGCCATTCATCTTAATTTCTTTAAACTTTGTCCCCACTTCTGCTCCACTAGCTTACATGAGCTGGCGCAAACCTTGGGTGAACTAGAAGAAATGGAGCCAAAGGAAAACCTCATTTAAAAAAAAGAAACAAAAAAAAGTGCAAAAGAAAATTACAGTGTAACCTAAAAGGAATGGTGTAACTTCTGTTTGTGTTAGTGAGAGTGGGAAATTGAGGAATAAGTAACAAATTTCTCTCTTATCAACTTTCATGTTTTGGTGCATTGAAATGGTTAACTTGTTTGAATTAAGAACATAGACATCTAAGTAGAATATTTTTAGAAGGTCAGATAGACTAACAGGAAGCCTGACTAACAGCATCTGACCCAAATAAACAAGAAAGTAAAAAAGCATAAAGTAAAAACTATCATTTGACTCATTTGAACAATCACATGAAAGGAGATGCGTAAACAGTTTTTAGACCCCTAACAGCCGAGTTCCAGTCGATCCAGCTGACAGTTGGTTCAGTGAGGAAATTTCTGCAACATTCTTGGTTGGCAGATCTCAGATCACATTTAGTCTTTTAAACACATTCTCAATTTTGGCTAGATGAACTATAGTCCAGTGTTTGCAAAAGTCAATAGAGTTGCAGCTATACTCAAAAAGGTAAAAAAATAATTCAGCTCTTATGGAAAATCACAACCTGCCTTCGAAAAAACTCAAAATACAAAGAAGATGAAAGTTTATGGATTATATTTAACAGTACAGTGTTCCCTCAAGAACAATTTTGTAGCTACAGTTACAGCTCCTAATCATATTCTGAACAAAAATGTATTATTTCTTTTCTTAAAAAATTAATGACATCAAGACATTGGTTTTGGAGATAAGGCGAAAAGAGGGAATAAAAACTTGTGTAAACTAGAATTTTTAACACTAAGTTCATTTTTGAATGAGCTGTATATTGCTTGCAGCAGTTCAATGAGACCGCATACATTCCAGAAAAATTTTACACCCTAAGTATCTTAATGAGACAGATGCAGTCTTCTCCTCAACTGTTGAATAACAATTTCATCACTCATGTAGTGGAGCAGAAAATGTATGAATGAAATTAGAAAAACCTTCTCCATTTGAATATATAATAAGCTCTTAAATGCATAATAAATTTTGGAAAGAAAATTAGCCATATAAACACTAATGCGCACTGTGTATTTAATGGTTTTTATCATGTGTGGAAATGCAGCCTTCTACTCAAGAGATCAGTTTATAATCTTACAAAATTTAGAACTTGAATTAGCGTAGTTCAAGTGAAATTTTAAAAAATGAGCAGTGGTTCTAGATGCCCAACTTAAAATGCCCGAGGGCCTTGTTATT
The DNA here is from genome assembly GCA_013396875.1 of Vireo altiloquus. Taxonomy (NCBI): domain Eukaryota; kingdom Metazoa; phylum Chordata; class Aves; order Passeriformes; family Vireonidae; genus Vireo; species Vireo altiloquus. The sequence continues at coordinate 456,504 of VZRF01010034.1, forward strand.
TTCTTGGTAAAGAGCCCCCTTTCTACTTAGTTTAAAGTGGGTCCAAAAGTCATAAGGTATATAGAAAAAATTTATTTTCTCAACTAGCATCTATCTGAAGGACCCCTAGCAGTGAGTTATACAGAACTTGTAGGCGCTTATATCACTCAATCTTGAAGTGGTGAATTGGAATGATCTGTGAATTTGTGCATTCAACAGCAAAAAAAGATGAGATAATTATTAGATTTCAAATTAGCCAGAGATATCATCATCCTTGCCCTCAAGAAATGGTATAGAACCTTCCTGTAACACTTAACAGAAAAATACATTATTTTCTTAGAGGATGTTGCTAGTCCTGACCCATAAATTTGACTCCCTGGCTTGACTTTATACCTACTTCACCCCTGAAGATTTGCCTGGCAGGCTGGATACTCAGCTGCCCCAACCACATCTATGGCCTTGCTCCACATGGCTTTTCATAGAATCTCAAGTTGGAAGGGACCCATAAGGATCATCTAGTTCTAACCTCTGCTCCTCACAGGAGTATCTAAAACGAAGTTATATGACTAAGAGTGCTGCCCTGATGCTCCTTGAACTCTGTCAGTCTTGTTGCTGTGACCACTTCCCTGAGGAGCTGTTCCAGTGCCCAACCAGCCTCTGGGCGAAAAACCTTTTCCTAACGTTCAATCTGAACTTCCCCTGACACAGCATCCTTCTATTTCCTTGTGTCCTATCAGAGGTCACCAGAGAGATCAGCACCAGCCCTTTTCCTGGCCATCTTGAGGAAGTTTTAAGACTGCAATGAGGTCTTCCCTTCTCCAGTCTGAACAGATCAAGTGGCCTCAGTCATTCCTCATATGACTTCCCCTCAAGGCCCTTCACCATCTTTGAGGGCCCCCTTTGGATGCTCTCTAATAGTTTAATACCTTTCTTATATTGTGGCACCCAAAACTGTCCCCAGCAATGGAGGTGAGGCTGCCCCAGCACAGAGCAGAGCAGGACAATATCCTCCCTTGCCTGGCTGGCGATGCTGTGCCTGATGCACCCCAGGACAGAGGTAGCCCTCCTGGCTGCCAGGGCACTGCTGACTCGTATCTTGCTTGCAATCTGCCAGGACCCATAGATCTCTTTCTGTGCACTTCTCTCCAGCTTCTTGTTTGTACAAATTTATACAATTTGTAGAAATACCAGGATTATTCTGTCCCAGGTGGCAAATCTGGCAGTAGGTTACTGCCTTGCTCTCTGGCTATCCAGATGCCTCTGTAAGGCCTCTCTACCCCAGAGAGAGTCCACAGCTCCTCCAGGTTGCAGAACTACATATTCACATACAAGAAATTTATGTATTTGTTTGAGGGGACAGAGCAGGGCCTTACATATCCTTTTAAAAGAAGAGTTTGTAACACAAAATATAATTTGGAGGGGCTGCAGACCTGTCCCCAAAGTCTGAGGGACTGCCCTGCCACCCAGCTGTCTGCTGCTCCCTGTGCCCTTTCTGCTCTTGTCTGTTCCTGCTACTCCCTGAGGGTTTGCAGTTTTGGCTGTATGCTGTCAGGGCACCCACTAAGCCAGAATGCCTTTGTCTTAACTCATATAGCTGTTAAGCGCTACAAGGACCTGATTAGCAATGACAAAGTGGCTTCAACATAACGGAAATAAATTTTTAATTACTTTAATTAAACAAATGCAAATTCCCAAATGTAGATGAGTTAAGTTTAACAAAGATCTAGTTCATTTCTATGTATGTTCTTGATTCTTCTTCTTTGTCATCCCTTGAGGATGGCAAAAAAGTGAATGCTTCCGTGTGTTGAGTAAAACAATTGCTTCTGTAAGATCATTCCAAAAATTAGATTACTAGCTATGGGCAAGAAAGAAAATTGCTACTTTGAGCAGAAAAGAGGATGTTTCACAGGTTTTGACATCTCTTCAGGGCAATGAGCAACCACATGCTAAAATCTAGCCTGCCAGTGAGCAGGAGACTAGGGCGTGGGATGGAATGGATGGATGATAACCAGAAGGCCTGAAGGACAGAAGTAGTTTTATCTTGCAGAAACTGGTGATGGCATAGCTAGACAATTACAATTGAAGTGGTTTATGAAGTCACCAAACTTCAAGGAGAATTTACAAGCTTAGGCTGGAAATCAGTAACTAACAGCATTCACAGAACTAGTAAAAAAGATTGGGATGTGTGTGTGTGTGTGTTTTGTTTTGAGCATTAGAGTTTCGTCTTTAATTAATGCTGGGAGCAGCAACTACTGTTGAGTGACAGTAATTTTTTAATTGCTAGAACTCAAATCCTTGTAACTTTCTGATTATGCTCAGACAAACAGAGTCTTTGGTTAAATCAGTTTAAGCAATTCTGAGGTTTGGTTTATTCTAGTTGGTGAGCAAAGTTAAAAGTGAACAATTTACTAGAAACAAGAATCTGTTATCTGCCAAGTGTACTTTTCTGTATGGCCATCTTAAGGCATGATAATTATGGCAGCAGCAGGGGAAGGAATGGGTCCTGATAGCCTCCTGCATCAATGCCTCTGAGTTCATCATCATATGGGTAGAGCGTAACAACACTCTGTCTCAGATCACCAACCCACTCACGCCCCCAGCTACATTCCTGCTATTTTCAAGTACTCTGCTTCATTAAACCTTAAAAGGACTCTGATTACAGGCTACAGTTGGGAAGTGGTTATGCTCTTTTTTTCTTTTCTGTAATTAATACAAGTCTGCAGAATCTTATTCTCACAATTCCAAAGTAGTTCCATTTCAGTTTACTTTTTTCAGAGAGGAAGAGCAACTCATGTATTCTCTGACTTGAATAGAAATTCAGATTAGGTTCCATTTGCCCTTAAAAGTGGGAGTGGGGATATTCTTACAGCATTTACTGAAGCATTAAATGGCCAGTGTGGCCACAGGTGATTTAGAAGATTACACAAGGCAATGAGACACTTCTAAATACATTTTCTCACTTTGAATAATACTTGTTGAAGTAAAATCCTGCAGGAACTAACAGATTTGACAGATAACATATATACAATATTTTACTGCACAAGCCTATTGTTTACACTAGTAACTTCACATTTGGTTTCTGACAATTGAAAAATCACATAAAGATATTTACTGTTTTCAAGTTTTTTGTAAAATACAGGCTATCAAACTACATTTAAATGCTTAAAGAAAGTATTCACCTAATTTAAAAATTGATGTGTCATTGAAATGGAAATTTCAGAGATGTCTGCAATTAATCACTGTTTACACAGAAGCTCACTTGTCAAAGTGACTTGCTAGGTACTACAGACCAGGTACACGTCTCACGATGTGTTCAACTGTGCAAGTGCTAATAACTCTGTCTCTCTTCCAGAAAAGGCACGATCATGTAAATACACCCACTGACATCTAAGGTTGAGGAATAATCTCCATATTCAAGAACAAATTATCTGCCTAGCCCTGTTCTCCTTGGACTCAAGACAGCTGCAATTATTCTGTCCTGCCAATTGTTTTTCTGGGAATTACCTACGTGATCCCCAAAGCAAGCATGGAAATAGAGTACCAGCACACCAACCCATTCCTGCTCTGGAGTAAGGAAAATATTGAATTCTAACAAGTCTTTAAAAGGAAAGGGTGAAATGATATCTCAAGAGAAGTCATATTACCTCTCCTATCTTACTGAGGCTTCTGATGAATTTTTTTCTTTTTCAATGTAATTTTTTGTTTCCTTAGGTTCCCTGCAGTAAGTATATTTCTTTTTCTCCACATACCAGCAACTGTCTATTTTTTTTTTCCTTTTTGCAAAGTTGCTATCTATTGAGAACCTGCATTCAAATTAGCTTTTTTCTAATTTTGAGGTACAGTGAGATTCTGTTAGGTAGAGGACACACTAGAACCAACAGACACCAAAAAATGATTTTGTAATACTGAAAATATTCAGAATTGAATTTTCAACTTGAAAATATTTTCAACAGCATATAAAATCACCAGAATGCACAGAAAAACACAATTAGCAACAGTACAAAGAAAAATTAACATCTTCTGTTTTGTTAATTATAAAGGGATCAAGAAGAATGACAATGGGAATTTCGCCTCTATTACTGAGAAATTAGCTGCTCTTAAAAAATCCCAAAAGTCAGTCAAAATTACAGAGACTCCCTACCTCTATGACCTTTGGCTAATCAATTTCAAATAAGTAGCTTTTTACTGTTAGTGCTAAATGTCAAGAAAAATTTGCTTGCTTCTACAAAAAATATCAAACTAAGATGGTATTGTTCTCTAGGACAGAGCAAGCTAATTCAAAGTTACAGTACTTGGTTAGCTCCCATAAAAATAAATGTTGGAAAAAGTTCTATTCATTAAGCTAAGCAAAACCAAACCTGTAGGTCTTATTTGAAATCCTAATGACTATAACACAAAAAAGTGTAAGTAACTATTGAACTATAATCTATAGTCTTGTCTTCAAATGCAACTCAAGATTTGAAGTTTAACCAACCAACTCATGAATTTTAAAGACTATGTTGCAGGGCTTGGTTTTTTTTAGGATGTTTACCTTTGCATTCAGAAACTGCAAGGTGGCTTTCAAGATAAATTTTGACAAAAATAAATCATATCAGTCCTGATTCAGACTTCCTTAAATGGAAATAGAAATACTTTTAAATGCTGCCTTTTCCAAAGAGAGTTTTAGACCTCTTGGGGATATACCTGAACAATCTACAGACAAGCAAATGACATTTGATTAATTTTTGAAACATTATTGAAATACAGCAATATGTTACATTTGAAACCACAGACATTTGAAACCACACTTACTACTGTTAGTAATAAGTAGGGGAATTATTCCTTCACTATTACTGTAAGTGTGGTGCAAAGGTTTTATTGTCATCCAACAACATATCAAGTAAAACATCTTTAAGACAACCTCTTTTCACCAATGCCTTTAGATAAATTTGAATAAAACAAATAAATTCTTTTTCTGCAAAATAACTTCTGTCATTTCACCTTTCTATTAGTTAATTGCATTTCTAAATGTCTTGGCAAGAATTTCATAGTATACAGCAGATTCATTAGGCAGTTCTAATAAGATCAGTCATGCATTTTTTTATTTGAAATGTTCATCCAAAAGCATCAAAATTCTAAGACAATATCAAGGGCCTTATGATTAGGGCATACATTCAGGCTTACTACTACTTTTTATATTTATTCAGATTATCAATTTCATAGTGAATATATTAGTGTTGTCCTTGTATGTCACTTGCATTCAATACCCAGAGTTAAACTAATTTGGCTAACATCCAGGTACATATCACATTGTTAAAATTATCACTCCCTTGGTAAATATTCAATGGATTAGAAAAGAAATAAAAAATGAAAGATAATTATAAGAAACTTGTTGCTATTTGAGCTTTATCCTAACCTTGGTGTTATCCACAAATTACTATTTATTTCCTGTTCATGGGCAATAATTTCTGCATTATTAACAATTAATACATAAATAAATGTTCTACGTAAGGTAAATGACTACTGAATGATAGATTGCAGGCCACGCCCACTAAAAGCTGTGAGTGAATTTTTAAAATTAAATCAATGAAAATTCATGGAATTAATTTTAAAAACAATCAAGAAACAAGCTGAAAACATTGTGATTAGCAAGAAGAAAGGGAGAACAAAGAAACAGTGTCGCATAAACTCTGAGGAAAACCAAAAATGTTTCCAGCAAATACTTTTATCAGTTGAATGCGTAACATATATAACAGCAACCAAGGAAAACAACAGTAAGCTCTGCTAGCCAACTCTGTTCTTAATTGAAATTGTTGAAATGTTTTAATGTGTGAATTTACTAAAAAGAACAAATACTACTGACATTCAGACAGAGAAGTAAAGGAAATATCCCTTCTTTATTCTTTGGATACCCCAAGATTGGGTACATTGCAGAGGCTAAAATTTTGAATACAAGAACGTCAAATACACTGTCTGTTTCAGATAAAATCACATGAAAGGGTCTGATGGAATACCATCATCACTACTGGTAAGATATTTGATTCCTGCAACATATTAAATGTGAGCTTCTTCAGATTCAGGCCTAAAGCCATCTCCTACAAAATACAACCCAAAGAAGGAAAATGCTATCAATTTTTAATTTAATTTTTACTATATTTAAGCTTCTTAAACAAAGCGTTCTAAAACAATTTTTATCCTGAAAGACCTCTGGTTACTTTTAGATGCAGTACTACTCTGGTGAAAGAAATGTAAGGACTGCTATAACGGAGAAATATCACTAGTGTTTTCACCATTTCGCCAAATTTAAAATATCATCTTTAGTGAACTAAAACTCTACACATAATCCTTTACTTTTTCTGGGTAGTATTTCTGGGTTGTTCATTGTTTTGGTTTCTTTTACTTTTTATTATTTTAATAACAGTGTATATTTCTGAAGGACTGAGGAAAACATATGGCTCCTTCAGTTTACTCATCCAGTTTCTGATAACGAATTTAATGTAAGTCTCTACTGATCATACTGGTGATTAGGGAATAAACACTTAAAGGTAACAAATAAAGAAAAATAATTCTAAATTTCTTACCACAGATCATATAATATTTCTGGATGTTTTCAAAGGCTTGTATTTAATATAGTAAAAACAAGTGCAAAAAACTAGAAGTGGTATCTATGCACAGAACCAACATCTTAATCAAAAGAAGCCAGTGATGACTCAAGTATTACCTCCTACACAATTTAAATTAATTTTCTTGAGTAATTACATCTAAGTACTATTCTTCCCTTTCTCAGCAGTTCAATCTCTTTGCCTTGTAAAAGAAAAGATTAAGTCCTAAACACCAAAACACTAACATTTTAATTAGAAACCCACACTTGTGATACTGTTAACTTTCAAGGGAACAAATGAGTTGGCCTCTTATGATCCATGTGGGTCCCTTCTGACTCAGGATATTCTAAGATGTTGTACCAAATTGGTCTGTCATAAACATTTCTAACAAAAATCTACTTGGCTTGAGACTCAGCATTTATCATTATTATGTTTTTAAAGGGAGTATTATTGTCTTTTCATCTAGTTTTCCTCATTTATTACTTTTTCTTCCACTTGTGATTCTTTAGGAATTTTCACCATTAATACCATGTTAGCTATTACAATGTCATTTATTACCTGAACTGCTCATCACAATTAGTAAGTGCATCAGTTCACAAGCAGCATTTACTAATTCCAGTTCTGATACATATCATCTGATACTACGTATTTCACATAACAGGACTGTAAAACCACAGGGCACTCGGAAGTGGAGATCACACAGTTTACAAAGTGATTCTAGTAGCACTATTCCAGATGTAGCCTTCATAAGAGGAGTCCAAACTAAAAACATCTATTTATAACAATTTTCTGGTTTTAACATTTTCAAAGTATAACTCTGACTGTCATTTAGAGATGATTATAGGTTTAAATACATTTTTATTAAATTTTCTGATGGTTCATCAAAGAAATGGAGTTCACCACATTTAATTTGGCTTCAATCAGTTTGGCTTCTTGTGTTACTGATTCCTCAGTCTATTTATTGACATAGAAAGTCCATTTTATTCCAGTATCTAAAATCCTTTTGTCTAACTCTTCATTCTGACTTCTTATGTGACTGAAAAGGTATCTTTGGTGGTTATAGATAACCAACATTTCGATGTCATGAGCCAGGCTAGGAGATCGCCTGAGTGCCCCTTGGAATCTCCCTCAGAGAGGAGCCAGAAGTTAGTTTACGCTAACCTACAACACACAAACCCCCCACATTTGTTTATACAGTTCAACTGAAATCCCACATTCTAATTAAACATATATCTTTCTGTTGATCAGAATTAAAATACTGGGCTTGTGCTGCGAACACACGGAGGACAATCTTCCATCTTATTTTCTACCATACCCTGATTGATAAATATCTCTCAGGACATGTATTTTTTTAAAGGATGAAAATTGAAAGGGGGTGGCATTCATAAATATTTTGACACACAAATATGTTAAAGGTCTTGTTTTTGCAGGATTTTGCAAAGGTAATATGAATGAATGAATGAATGAATGAATGCAAAAGACAAACACATAATACTGACCAAAGTAATAACACAATTATACAACCAGGAATACCGTAATTAGGTTTGCTTAAAATGAAGAAAACAATATATTTTATTTTCAATTTTGGAAAGTTGAAATGGCTTCTTAATCAATGTGTCCAAACAAGTTTGAAGTAATATCTTCTCTTTTTAGCAAAAAACCTATCCCAGGGCACAAAATAAAGGTAGCATATATTAAATTTTAAGTTTTTATAGGGCAGTAGAAAGGCTAACAGAATTAAACAAATCAATGCATAGCACTCATTTTATATATTGTTTTATACCTTACACTATTATTTAAATCATGTATGAAAATGTGATGGAATGTCACTGTTTTCTGGAAACTTCAAACTATCTACAAGTTTCTTGCTAAACAGAAAATACAACCACTTAGCAAATGCACAAATCACACGACTTTACTGCGACTCACTTTATATTCTCCTTTCTACTCCTTTATATTCTCCTTTCTACTCACTGACCCCTTTCCTCCCTAAAGTACACTCATGTGTCCACGGTTTCCTCCACTCTTCCACCATCACATTGTGATCCATTCTCTTAATCATCCCTCAGAACAAATCTAGATCTCTCGTTCTCCTTCAAGCTCCAGTAATACCTCCTCTAAACATGCCATTCTGCACCCAACTTATTCCTGATACCATAATTCCTTTAAATAACACCTCTGCTGGAGTTGTGCCATCTGACAGCTGTCCAGAGTCTTTACAGACTTAAATTTTTCCAAATTCTTGTCAATTCTAAAGACACAGACCTTCCAGTGAGATACAACTTCTTTACTTGCCTTACCACTGTCAGAACAGATGGTGAGGAAGATATGTTGGTCTTCTCCTCCTCCAAATCACTTCTTGTATCCATTATCTCTTCTTCTGGAATGGCAGAACAGTGACTTCCTTTCTTTTCCTCTGTCTCTTCCATGTACTTATGTCCATGTACTTATGTCCATCTACCTATGCTCAACTGTTCACTATCAGCTCCCTTTTCAGTTCTTGTTTTTATATACACTTCTTCTCTTGTCTTAGCTTTAATTTCTATGTTAATTGAACCACCTTCTTCCCAACATCCTAAATGACATTTTTGTCATTTCCTTCCTGACCCACTTCAGCTCTTCTCCAAATCACCACTTCCCCATAAATGTTCGACAGACTTGATTTTTTCAAACACCATTGCTTCTCCAGATATGCTGCTGTAGCCTGTTCGCTTGATTCAATAAAAGATCATACCCTTGCCTATTTCCTACTTCACCTTCAAGTGGGATGAATTTTGGGTATGTTCTTCAAAAAAACTTCTCCTTTCAAGATATTCTGTTCTCTACTTCTGTTATCGCTGGAAATTCACACATTTAAAACTCCCAACTGCACACTCAGCATCACATGTCTAATTTTTGCAGCATCAATTTCTCTGCCCTTAGCAAATGCAATCTTGTTCCACTCATACCCACTCAGAATGTTGCTCCAAAATTTATTGTCCTACTTTGTCACTTAGATCATGTCAGTTCTGTCCTTGCTATATTGCAGCATGCAGACTACTGCTGTACATTTTATAGGTCCTCAAAATAGATACAAGAACTATCCAGTTAGCATATATGGAGAATTTAAGGTGCATGGCTGGACAGTGGGGAGAAACCTTCTAGGTTTTGTGACCCTGGTGCTCCATGCTGACTCAGTTTGAGTTCCCTGAAAGTCAAAGATTTTCCCTCCCTAAAAATAACTGGTATGCCAAGTAGAGAAACTTTCGGAATCCTGGATGAGGTCCTTCCTACAGCCACTCTATAACTCAGAGACCTCAGATATGAACAATAAAAGATGAAAACTTTCAAAAATACAGAGGAAACATGCAAGTCACTTAGGGGCTCAGCTGGGACAGCAACAGGGGTGTGGGAACTTAGGAGAGGAGTTAGTCCTGCAATTTACTTTAAGGAGCCTGTGCAAGGGGACAGTGAAATGCAAGACTATTTTCAACAGACTGGGAGCACTATTCCAGCATCTGCACTTCATCAGAAAATTGTAAAAGGCTTTCACATTTTTAAAAAGCAGGAAATTACTGAGCTAACCAATTCTAAGATGAGTCATGGGTTCCAGTCCATGTGTGACATCTTTGTGTTCTGCAGCTGCCTCTAAAAGGGTCCAAGTGAACATTTGAAGGTAGATAGCATTGTTCAGTCAAAGTCAGGCAAACTTCAAAAATAACTTCAGGAAAATCTGTTCTACATACACATAGCACTCTCAGTGCAAACTGAAAATTATCTTGTTTCTGTGCAATGCTACAGGCACTGAAGGGATATTAAAAATAAGTTCTGGACTACATTTGTGTACTGTGTCACTGCTTTAAGGCAATACTTATTTTTAGAAAATATCCTTTTACTTGTGTAGTAAATTAAGAAATAATATCTCTATATCATCACACCCTTTATTAAGACAACCTAGCCATAGGCTGACTGGCAATTTGCCTCTAATTGGTCAGTTATAGATTTCACCATATTGTCATGGCTCTAGCTTCTTTAGATGAGTATTCAAGACATTTTCCACAGACGTGAGTGGCAAAGAGAAGAACTATATGTACTTTTTGAGGAAGACTAGATCCAGTACAACATAAAATAACTAATATAAAAACAAGAGCCTATCACAACAATCTCTTTCAATAGAAAAAAAAAGGTACACATGTGGCCTAAAGGATTTTTCAATAGAAAAATTACTACTGCTAAAAGTCCACATAGATGTCCTTAAAAATATTATGAAAGTTATTAAAATTGTTGGGTTTAAAACCTCATCAGTAATCACCAGCTTGTTTGCACTTAAAGATGCACCAAGCGTTTTAATTACAGTTTATAAACTACACATGTTTGCAGTCTTATCCTAAAAAACATGGCAAAAAAATAAAATTCCTCCTTTCACACCTATGCAAGATGAACATACATCCCAAAAGAACAAAAAAGCAGCAGAATAAAATGCTGCATAATTTTCTGTCAAGGTGACTGCAAGTCATCACCATGATGCAGCTGTGAAAGACAACTGTGTAACCAATTTGCAGTAAAGAACAGAAAGTACCACTTTGATACCACATACACATAGAGCCATCAATTCAGAACACATGGCAAGGAAAGGTAATAGTGAGACTGAAAGTCACACTCATTTCACAAAAAGCAACTAACAGAATTTGGTTTGTCTGACAAAGTAAAACCAGAAGACAATATGACATTATATACACTAGGGGGCAGAAATTGAAGCAAAAAGTGGAAAGAAGTGTTTAATGCTTCATTTAAGTACTGTGAGGATTGAAAATGTTAGAAATTACAGGAAAATATACTTAGCCTGGGATTAGACAAAGGTTGCATTCATTTCCAAAGAAGAGTCCTCAAATACAAGAAGATTAAAAAAAAAAAATACTAACCTATTAGAGGATAAAACTTGAGAATTTTTTGAAGTATATGATGTTGATCCTGAACATAGACAGAGACAGATTTTTGTGAAGCAAAGGGGCTATTCAGCCTCATTTTCTACATGTGTGGGGAGCAAATTTCATACTATTTCCCTATAAATGCCAGAACATTACTGATCAACACATCTTGTGATAGTACCAAATTGTATTTATTCTCATCACTTCCTCGGAAATGCAGATACTGTTATATGATGAGTACAGTTTCAGCTTCTCTAAATGCTCTATTCAGACAGGAACTTAAGGAAGAATATTGAGTTATTTCATCAAATAGTTCATCTGCTGGATTCTCAGATAAGAGAAAATCAGCTGAAATATTCTCCATTTTAAGAAGTGGAAGCAAGCTTTATACAGCTGGCATCTCATGCAGCAAACACACAAATAATGAACGAGATACAACTGTCACTCCTGAGTCACCACTGTACACTTGCCATGTATTTTTAGACACCGCTGATTTGTGATAGGGTAACTTACACACTGAAAGCCACAGAGGTAGCTGTAGTATCTTCCTGTAATCTAATCACATTGGCAAACTGCAAAACCTTTATCAACACTGATGAGCAGTTATACTTGTCTGCCCACTGGAATCAATCTCTGCTGAGAATGAGCACTCACCAGCAGTATAAACACAGTACAGCTGAACACGGTCCTGCAACTGCAGTACTATTCTGTCCTGTGCTTTCATGCAAACAAGGAAACAGCAATATAATAACAATTTTCACCAAATTTCTACCTTTTTTTGCTTTTTTTTTGCCTTTTTTTTAAATTTCAGTTAATGTCAATTAAAGAAAAAATAATACTGTGTGTGACAACAGGGTGCTTTTCTGGTCCTGACTTTGAACTTAGAATTTTAGGAAAAAAATACAGCATATAGTCATGTATATTGTGAAAACAGACTGTTATCTCACTACTTCCATTAGTGAACATTTTCTCTCTCAATCAGTCATTTTTAAATCAGTGAGGGCATCCCTTTGGAGTTTATCAAAGGAAGTCATGACTCCTGCTTATTTCTTGACAAGTAAGCATTTGTGATTATGACTCCTCTAAAGGAAACCAGTAACACTGTCTAAAATGTTTTTTAGGAGCCTAGCAGAGGTAATTTCTAAAATGACATTGATATAAATAGTTTTCTTTTATCTTCAGTGTGATTTGACTGGATATTGAAGATGGTACTGTTCAATATTAATGTTGAAATGTCCATATTTCATCATATGCCATTTCAGTTTTCAGTCTGTAAAAAATGGACATGAATTATACAAATGTAATACATGCAGACATCAATCTCAGAGTGCAGATTGTTTATTCTAATCAACATCACCTATTGATATGCCCACACTTGTCAGCATGGATATTTTTTACTGTCTTCAACCCTACTCCAGATACCTCTCTATTACATCCCTATTCTTTTTCTGCAGTGTATACCCTGATTAAAATAATTTTATTTCCAGGATTAGGAAAATTCAGCATATATTGTATGGAGTCATACATGTGCTACCACGGGTCAGTTATTTTAATTCAGTCTATCACAAATTAATGTGACATGCAAGACTGACAGCAATTTTATTCCTTGGCCAGTACCACACAAGGGTTACAAAAGCTTAAATCCCACAAAGACAGTGGGATGACACATGAATGCAACCTCTGCTATTATGTTCACTTAGGCAAGTTGTCACTAACTGAAAGATGCCCACTGATATCATAAGGGAATAAAGTTGGCATGAATGACCTCTACGAGGTCATGTAACAAAGCAGTATTTGGGCTCTTTGCTCTCTGAGAGAGGCTACTAATAAAGCACTTGCAAAAATTAAATTACCCTCAAGGATGCATCCAATTGATCAAAGCAAACACACTCACAATCTAACATTGGTGATGCTGTGAATAAATAAATATAGCCTCCAGTGACATCATTATTCCTTTATAAATATTACATTTACATACACACAGAAATTATGAAAAGAAAGCATGTACATATTGTTAAAGGGCAAAATGTGAGTTGCACCTTTCCACTAGATTAATACAAATTGAAAGTATAGACAACCTCCACATATAAAAGTGTTTTTGATTGTCCCACTGCCCTTTGCTCTGGCATGGCCCCACCTTGAATGCTGTTTGTAGTTTTTGGAGCCACAACATAATACATTAATCTATTAGAGAGTGTCCAAAGGAGGGCTACAAAGATGGTGAAGTGCCTTGAGGGCAAGTTTTACGGGGAGCAGCTGAGGTCACTTGGTCTGTTCAGCCTGGAGAAGAGGAGGCTGAAGGGAGACCTCACTGCAGTTACAGCTTCCTTGTGAGGAGAAGAGGAGGGGCAGACACTGATCCCTGCTCTGTGGTGACCTGTGACAGGACATGAGAGAATGGCCTGAAGTTGTGTCAGGGGAGGTTTAGGTTGGATATTAGGAAAATTATTTTCACTCAGAGGGTGGTTGGGCACTGGAACAGCTCCCCAGGGAAGTGGTCACAGCATGAAGCCTGACAGAGTTCAAGAAGCATTTGGGCAAGGCTCTCAGGTGCATGGTGCAATGTTTGGGGCGTCCTGTGCAGGGCCAGGAGTTGGATTCAATGATACTCATGGGTCCCTTCCAGCTCAGGATATTCTATACTTCTACAATTCTAAGTGACTGCAATTATTACAAGACTACTTCACATCCAAATATAAAATAATAACCATTCCCACTTACAGACTTAATTTATTTTTATGCTTGTCAGATCCAAGTTTGATCAAAATTGCTGCAAACAAAAGACTTGTAAATCCATGGTCCATTGGACAGTTATTGAAATGTCAATTTTTTTTCCACTTGCTTAGTTCTATTAATTATATTCACATATCAATGAGAAATACTAAGTGCTTTTCTTGAGATAACTCTATATGTATTTTTAAGTGAATGTCTGTGTAAGATAAAAACAAAATAACCTCATTGAAATTTATTTAATTTTCACTAGATTTTAAAGAAAGGGTAATAAAGAACTTGACACATCTCTGTGTTAACTACTCTTCCCAAAGCTTTGGGAAAGAAGGATAAAGCATGATATTACTCCACTGCATCATTATAGCACTACAATAATTTTAGTAGCTTGAAGTATTGAGGTAAATATAACATATTCCAGTAGTGACAGCATTTGAGTGGTTTCCAGAATGATTCCTCTATTTATAAGCAGATCTTGTAGATGACTTGCAGGAAATTATATTTGACACAATAGACTCGATACCAAACTATACTTAAATCAATGTCTCTCTGTCACATTCTCCTTTTCTCTAAGCGTTCAGGAAGTCATGGATTCAACTAGCTCTCCAAGAGGTCAACCTGACTGCTTTTATAACCTACGGAGATTTTTAAGTGGGCCTTTAGATTGGCAAAAAAAGCAGCATATTGGTACTCTCTAGTCAGCTCTTAATAGCCCTTTGCTAAGGAAAAGGGAGTAATGACACTGGTCTTGTCTCTCTTGAAAAAATCCCTGACCCAGGCAAATTCTGAGCTGTTCTATTTGGGCAACTTTAGGCTGCACTGTGCAAAACCACAGAGTGACCTGAGAGATACACCCACTATTCTGAAAAATGTTCAGCAAATGTGTGCATGCTATATTACATTACATATAGACATATGTACACATTACATTAATTTAATAGATACATAGATGCAGATATCAAGACAATTGCATTTCAGTTTCTGTGTGAATTCCTTCTGAGATAGGAAAGTAGAAATTTTTCAGGCTTTTGTAAAGCTCCTATTAAATTTAAGGCTAAACTAAGTAGTTTGCATAAAAAAGAAAATAAGCTTAAAGATGCTTTGTGAGTCTCACATGACAGGGAAAGGGAACAATAAAAAAAAGTAAAAAGAAAAATCAGGAATTTGTTGCAGTCATGCAAACAGACTACAAAGCTGGTGATTCATGAAGGCCAGCTCATAGAAGTGTTGAGCTAAACAAGAAATTACAACTTTCAAATTTCAGAAGGCCAAAACTGGTGGGCATTTTTTCTCTCATCATCTTATGAGTTAAGTTTTAAACTCCTAATAATAAGATATAATAAGAGTCACTTAGTCACTTAGACTGAATGTTTTGCTCAACTTTAATTGCAGGGTTCCCAAGACATATTAAAGATTTCATAGGACTAAAATAGACAAAATATTATTCACCAAAGTACTTGAAAATAAATTATTAAGTTTCTATCACTTCTCTGGTTTATCATTTTGTTATCTTTAAACTACATATATATTTTTACTTCTTTAGTATTATTCTAAAGAGAAAATAACTCCACTTTTTTTACCGTGACATGCCTTTTACATATTTTCTAGATTTGAATGACTTACACCCAGCTAGCCACTCCTGTATTGCCTGTGTAAAATTAAATTACCCCAAAGTCCATTTGCTTTGTATAATGTACAGTTAGTCCTTATTTGCAATATTTGCCAACACTGTATAAACCATTAGAGAGAGAAAACAAATGCTTTTACCTGCTTGAAAGGCTTATAGTCTCCTTGACTGTGCAGGACACAAAAGGAAAATTAACAATGATTAACACCACCACCACACCAACATAGACACACACATTTCTTCTGGACACTGCAAAATCAAATTTTTTTGTGTCAGGAAGAGGACAGGATGCTTTTTATGCAAAGCAACCACTAGGAAAAATGCTTTCTGCCTCAAGCAGAGTAGCTACACCTCCCACAACTCAGAATTCCAGACAAAGCTGGAAGAAGGAATTGAGGGCATCTTTGAACATAATAATCTGCTTTCTTTTTTCCTAAGATCAGGCAGGGAAACAATCTTCCCAGCCTACGCTGCAGATGTAGATCCATATGTATCCTATTTCTAGTCAGTATGTGGAGAGTTTATTATGAACTGGTTTATTATCAGACACAGACACATATTTGGTGGGCTCATTATCCTCTCTCATATTCTGATTAAGACTGACACATCCTGACCACTACATCTAGAACAGAAGAGGTGGCCTCTGCAATGGCCCTGAAGTTCTGCTCTCCTGACCATCTACAGATGGTGACATGCAGATGTCATCTCTGGCACAGGAACCCACGTTTCCCTGCCAGGGCAATTAGGACTAAAATAGAGTGGGGATGTGGCCGGAGTGTCTGTCTATGTTCCACGGTGGGAGATGTACTCAGAGTAGAGTCATGGGGACTAAGACTGGACTAAGACTGCAGCACAGCACACGGTAAGTAGAACAGATTGTGACAACACAAATAGTGAGCTGTTGAGTCTACAGCAAGAAATTGATGTAGAAACATGATTTTGGCCCTGAGAAAAATTGCATTTATTGACATTAAGAGACATTGGACATAGGACAGAAACTGTGGCAAATAAAAGGGTAAAATATTTCACTACGAAGAACAAAATATTTACTTGCAGTGAAGACTTCTAAAGATAGTTTTATGGGTTTGCTTACCTTCAAGGCACCAAATGCATTTATTTTAAGGAAGTAATGAAAACATTTATTTCAGTGCACTGAAAGAGCAATTTCATACTATTACTATACTGTAGTGGAGTTCAATCCATACTGACCTCAGCTGTGGCAGTTCCGATAATACATGGAAGTATATTATCAATGCTTGGAAAGCAGCAGGGAAGCAGCTAGCCAAAATAAACCGTGTCAGTTCTGCAGTTTACATACAAATATGATTGAATTTCTTTTCCTGTGTTATTATAACTGCTCTGCTACAGCAATTGCCTAGGTCTGACAATGACAACATGGGCAAGAAAAATGAAAGGAAATGAAATAAAAGCAAGATGACCTAGTAACAAGAAACATAAACCTCCTTCTCCCTGTAATGAACAGATTATATTTAATCAGCAACGGTGTGCTTTGAATTTGATTCAAACTACCTCAAAAGACCCTTGACCTAGGACAATTACAGTCAGCGAATGGCAGCTATTTTATGCAGTTCAGTATTTCTAAATTTGAATCACTTTTCTATTCACCTTGAGTCCAATAATTCTCCATTAAAATTAAGTGTTAATAACCTTATGCTAAGTACAGGCTTAAGGACAGAGAGGTTCAAGAGTAAGAAATGTTCCTGTTTTCCTATTTACCTGTCACTTAAGTTTAAGTGTGCACTGTGCATGCTATTCAGCTCAGAAAACATATTACGACTGCACAATAAACTAACAGTTCTGTTCTGAGTTTCCATTAAAATGCTCTACTATGAAGAGGTTCAAAATTCACCCATGAAAACAAATTCCTGGGAGGCATTTGATCTCATCTCAGGAATGGATATTTTGATTCTTTTCACAGCAAGTATCTGAGGACAAATTTTAAAAAATCATTTTCTGAAAACACAGAGTGAACTAAACATTGATTTAAAGAAGGTCAGTCTGACAAAGGAGCCCTAAAGGGGTGCAGAAGCCTCACTCACTCCAAGCCCCCACTTGGAGGGGGCTGGAGCCCCTGACAGCAGCAGCAGCAGCCTTGGCTCCTGCCCAGTACAGTCACAAAGCCCTGATAACACATCTACATGGAGTACAGATGGATCCCCTTCAAGCATATGTTCCTCAAGTGAAAGGCTCAGTCCTCTTACACTCTACCATAAGCTTTCCACATCCTGTTCCGTTCTACAAAGAGGAACCAGATTTATTTTGCTTCCTTCTGCCATATGTGCTTCTATAGAGAAAGGAGGATTTGTCCTAGTAAATGAGCACATCATATAAAATGAAAAATATTAGTCCCATTTCTCTCTGTCTCTGTCATGCACAGACTTGACAAAAAAAACAAAATAATTTCATATCAAGTGTTTAATGTGGAATACTGCTTCTGATATTTTAAAATATATATTCATGCCTAAACTTTCCAAACATTTAATACAATCAATAGAATACTGTAATTTTTTTTGGTCCACTTTCTAGCCATCTTAAGCAACACGGTAAAGGAAAACAAAAGATTTCAGATCTACGTTCCTGAGACATGCTTTTTCTTCAAGGTACCATTTGAAACCACGTTGACATTTCTCTTTAAGATTTATAAAACATTGCAAGTCTCCCTTTGGAACCTAAACATCATTGGAGGAGAAGTAATTACAGAAAATGCCTCCAACTGCTGCAATAATGAACAGAATTTTCCTAGTCAGAATAATGTTTTTAAGTTTGCATGTGAACTGCTGCTATAATGACATGTCTTTGAGACAAATGATTTTGATAGATCCTTATAACAATAATGCCACAATAACATGTATATATACTCAGTTTTTATTCAATTTCTTCTGGAAAGGGTAAGCTAAAATGTGAAAAAACTGAAATGCACAAAATTATCTTTGGATTCTCTTCATCAGCCCACGCTCAAAAGCATCTTTATTTTATTTTATACAACAAAAGTATCTGAAGTTGAAAAATGGTGTCAAAAAGCATTTTTTACTCTTCTTCATGGCATTGCTTTCTTATTAAATAAAAAATAGTGACAATTTCAGGGCAGCAGGTTGACTTTATACCATGGGAAAATCACTTCCCGACCTAAAATCTTTTCAGACTGATTAACTAGCTTTAGGGTCAGACTGTACAGGTGTTTGGCACAAAACAGTTACTCCACAGGATCTAGCTAAGAAGGCTTCTGTGGAAAAAAGAACAGAAGGTAATTACCCAATTGATGACGGAATAGAAAAATTTCCCAGGGATAAGAGTCTAATGAAATTTTGGCTGTGCATTATTCAGAGTGAAACGCGCATGTTTGTGCATTGCAGACATGAAGCATCTTATCCAGCCTCCAGAACTGTCTTCTGTGCAAGTCTCTCTGACTGCCAAATCTTACACAATTTGTTTCACAAGTACAGGAGCTGGAATGTACAAATTGCCAGAAGTAGAAGATACCCGTGGGAGTAGTTATTAAATATGCATGTATATTCATGAATACTTCACACTTCTGCACTGACCACACTACATGAACATTCACTAAAATATGTAAGAGTTCATGAAAACTGCATGAATGACAATGGACACCAAATGAGACATTTTTTATCACTTTTTGATACATGGCATCTAGACCTTCGGGGATACTATCTCACCGTCAGATCCTTCAATATCTAGCTTCAAAGTTCTGAATTACCCTCTGCGGGAAACTGTATTGTGTCTTAACAGGATGTAAAGACAACATGCAACATCAAAGTTACAAGCTCGTAATAGGTTAACCTAAACTCACATTACTGTATATACACTGGCACTAGGTACCATCCCTCCAATCAACCTTCAGGCAATAATTCCTCAAAAACTTTCCCATTCTCTCCCATGCTTTTTTGTCAAAGAACACTCTCAATATTCTGTGAGAAATTCAACTTTCCCACACTTCAAAACATAAGTAAGGCTCCACTGTTAGCAATTACGTGCTATTTCCACTCTGTTATAGCATATACATAGAATCATAGAATTGTTAAGGTTGGAAAAGACCTCTAAATCATCAAGTCCAACCACCATTGTAGTATCACCACTGTGTTCTCCATTAAACCATGTCCTCAAGTGCCCTATCCACATGGATTTTGAACACCTCCAGGGATGGTGGCTCCACCACTTCTCTAAACAGCCAGTTCCAGTGCTTGACAATCTTTTCCATGAAGGAATTTTCCCCAATATCTAATCTAAACCTCCTTGATGCAACTTGTGGCCATTTCCTCATGTCCTGTCACTTGCTACCTAGGAGAAGTGACAGATCCCCACCTCACCACCGCCTCCTTTCAGGTAGTTGTGGCGAGCAATCAGGTTTCCCCTGAGCCTCCTTTACTCTAGGTTAAACAATCCCAGTAACCACAGCCAATCCTCATAAGACTTGTTCTCCCCACCCTCCACCTCAGCCTCTTCCTTGCTGCTGATTTTTGCGGGCTGCTCTCGCGGTTCCTCCCTCAGTCCAGCACTCTCTCCTCTTAGGACACTGCAAAGCACCAAATCCAGAAACACTTCTAATGAGAGTTGTTAGACATGACTATAAGGCAACTTGAATCCACCCTCTGAAAATTATTTTTCAGGCCTTCTACATCCTCTTCCTAGAAAAATATAATAGACTTGTCCACCACTTCCTCACTGTACAAACAAAATCACATTGTGGTATCTATACATAAATGACATGAAATAGACAACTGACCACACTGTAAACTTATTTCCTCTAGATCAGTTCCAATAGATTCAAATGTATACATGAAGAAACTTGGACCAATCTAACTGAATTGATTTAAGTATCAACGTAATTTAGATCAGTGTCACTTCTTGTTCAGGAAAAGCCTTAAATAGGCATTTCTTCCCATTCAATATAGACATTCTCTGGATGTAACATGACTTTTCAGTTTGTAGTAGCACAGATACCATTTACTTAGATTTGGTTTAACTCCATCAAGGTGGATGAAACTGTCCAGTGACTCTGAGCAGCTCTGAATTAGTTCTGTGGTGGAAGATATGCCTTTAAGAATTAAATACAAAAATATTACGATCCAAAGTTAGTTATCTGTCTGATGTACACTACCCTCTTCTTGGTCTCTCATCTCAAATAAATCCCAATTATCTTTCTTTCCTCTTCCTATGCCTACTTGAAGAAAACAATTTAAGTCCCTTTTTTCCACCTTGCACTTTTTATTTTCTGCTTCTGGTTCAGTTGTTGCGCCATGTCTAACACTGTATGCTATTAAAAAATAGCTGTATTTAGTCCTCAAACAAAGTTTCTTTTCTAATCTATAATTATCTAAGTAAATAATGTTGACAGGTGTATCAAACTGTTTGCCCCCAAATGCCATTATGAGTGGATCACGTAAAAAAAAAAAGTTGTAACCTAGATTAGATTACAGGGCTGAAAGCAGGTTATTCTAGTAGCAATTACAAAAAAGATGCTTATTTGTATAAAAATAGCCAAGAAATTTCCAAAGAAGATGTACCTTAAGACATAAAATTAGAAGTCCAGTAAAAAAACGTTTAGGTGTACCGCTGCCATATGTCTAAGACACAAAAGATATATAGATAGAAAGTCATTATAAAGTCCTTATTGGAAGAGAAAAAAACATGGATTTTTAAAAAAATAACTCCTACAACAATCACATCTTCAATATCAAGAACACCTGACTTTCGATTCAACTGTTTTTTGGAAAACTCAGTTCTAATGTCAGACAATCATTCTTATATAGAGAACAATACTGAGAACATAGTTTGAATACACTGCATCTCTCCTGCCTAGGAGTAGTTAATTATAGCCCAGGGCTCAGTCAGTTGGATACCTACAAGTCAGTGGTCCCTAACTTTTTGTATATTCTCTTGAGAAAGATGGCAATAATCTGAACCTCACCAGGATTAGCTTATTTGCTTTGTCTGGACAGTTCCTGCTTCTGCCTTGGTTCCTGTTGATCCCAGTACAAGAAGCACAGTGCACAGACACAGGGCAGATCCAGCAGTATTTATATATGTGGAATCCACACTGTTCTGTGGATTTATTCCATGCCATTAACATGAACTCATCAGTCATGAACTACTGAGCTAACATGTACTGTATGTAAACACTAAACATATTTAACAGTGCTATGTGAGAAAGGGCTAAGATATGATATCTTGCTTTACATATGGGAAATGACTCAAAGATACTCATCTCAATCAGAAATAAAACACTAATGCTGACATTACGGTATTACTGTTTGCCTATTTTCTTTTAATTTTATTAAAACTGGAATAATTTTTCAAGATAAAAATTATGGTTTTTGTTTGTTCTAGTAAGTTCTGAGATTTGTGGTTTAAGAAATAATATTTCTTTCCTATGAAAAATAGCCCTGAGACGAGGAAAAAGCATTTTGGGCATATTTCTATGAACAATCATATTGAGCATTTCCCCACAAAGCCAGAAAGAAAAATATTTTCAAAATATTTTCAGAGTGAATTTAGAGGGAAAAAAAAAATCATACAGTTTCATACAGCTGGTAATTGTACCATGGCTTCTAAAGAAGCAGCATCACCTCATAGTCTTCCTGAAGCCACTGTGGTAGAAATATGATTAAAAAAAAAAAAATTAAGGGTCTTGTAACATCCTGCCATGTCTACATCCTTCTCTCACTGGCTGATCAAGACCACTCAGTTGTTAGAGACATAAATGGGCTTTGCAGACAACCCTGCCTTCAGACATGACCAGATGCCAGCTCATAGCTGTTGTTCAATTACTTTGAACAAGAGTCTTTAAAGGATGCTGAATTCTGTCATCAGGAATAGGGCGACCTCTCTTTGGAAGGCATAAATACATTAATAGCGACTTGATACAACAATTTGAAAATTAATAACAACAGAAATGGTCACAAATGTAAATGAGTGGAATATAAGGAAGAAAAAGAAAGGCTGAGTCCCTTGAAGGGAAAGATTTCTGCAACTAAGCCGCTTTAAAAAAGTCCAAGAAGAAAAAGAAAAAAGATTTTTCTATAAATGTAAAGTATCTTTATTCACTGTAACTAAACTCTAGGGAGACCTACCTAGATGAGCTTTGCAGACTGTCAGGATAGATATGCTATGCAAAACATTTCTTTTCTAATCTTGAGCAGTTTCTGTGCTGTTAATAAATCCTGGTTTTAATTAGACCACTTGAGTCTCAGACTTTTCAAGGAAACTTTCATACAGGTTGTCCCACAGAGACAAAACTTTCAATCACAAAAAGGTAGTGTAAAAAAAAGTGTCCAACAGAGACTCCCAGACAAAGAGGGCAATTTTGCACTTCTTTTACAGAGCTGTATTACTACAGCAAGACTAAGGTCATAGGCATTCTTCTTCCACTGACCAAGTACAAGAAGAAAATTCAAAATAAACAGCAAAGAACAGAACATCTATGCTCTTTTTCCTTCCCCTAACTTTAAACACCTAGTTGGATAAAAGGATTGGTAAGTACTTGCACTACTACCAAATGACAAAGTCCCAAAATTTCAGAGACCAGAATTGCAAAAAGGTTTTCAAATGCAGCTTCTGATTTTATCAGCCTTTTTTTTTGTCCCAATATGAAATGAATTTAATGGATCATATTTTTTGAAAGCATTGAGAATGCTTATTCAGATTACATTAAGATTAAGTGTCAGTTCAAATAGCAGATGTGTAACAAATAGGAAAAGTACAGAGTTCTCTTCAGTCAGTAGAACACTTAAAGACATCTGCTTTAATAGCTAATGAAATTTAAATTGAAAAAATTTGAAAGATCAGGAATTTAAAAACTTTGACAAATCATGTGACAAATAGCAAATAGCTACTAGTGTGAAATAGCAAATATCTGACAAAGTATCTGGTCAGCCACTTTCTAATCTCCTATAATCTTCTGTCATTCATGATCGTAGAAATACTCAAAAAGGGAAAAAAAATGTTGAATATCATTTGGTAATAAATTTCTGAATATGACTCTCGAAGTACATCTTGGAAACATAAAAAAATGCTTTGCCAGCTATAACACATGTGCAATTTCTACTATTATAATAGTTGCTTTCTCGTCACTCCCTATTTTGCATACAGTTCTGAATAACAAATACTAGCAGCAAGTTATATTGCAGCAAGCAAACTGTCACAATATTTTTAGGACATATTTGGTCTGCAAATTTCACAAACTAGCTGTTGCAATCAGCAGAGAAGCATTGTAGCTGTCACCACCTTTGAATCTGCTTAATAATTATCCTCTAAAGAATACACAAACAAACCAACACAAGAAATTAACCATAAAATCCACATGGAAAGAGAGCATTGCAAGATGCAGCTACAGTATTCTGCAAGCATTACTCTAACTACTGACTGAAAGCTCCTCCAAATAGCAAACAGCATTAAAAAATTATCTCAAATTTCCCATGTGCATCTCATTCTCTTAGAAAATTTTCCTGTTTTTTTCCCTTTTAAAGATTGTAAACTGATATGTATCAGTAATATAATTCTTTCTTTTTCTCAATTTAGAAAGGTTTCTTTTTTTTAGTTTTGAACCATACCTGTTATATGATACACCGCTGTGGCAAAAGCTGTGCATACAAAGGCTGTAAAAGGAATGTCCAACATGAAAGACAAAGAATGGTCTAAAATGGGATGTCAGTGACAATAGTCTGACTCAGTGAAAACTAATTTTGGGTTAGGGAGGGAAAGGAAGGAGAAAAATCAAAGCTTTTCATGTATTTTTCTCTTGACCTGAGAAAGAACATGTGGGACACTTAAAAAAATCTTACGATAGTAAGATAGTAAATGAAGGCCTTCATGAAGACTCTCAGGTTCAACTGAAATAGAAACCTGCTCAAAAGAAAGAAACACTTTTCTCCCTTTTTTCTCCATTCTATATATATTCCATGGATCTAAAGACTCTTTCTGCTGTATACGTTTAACCAGGAAAGAATTATATGTAAAATACATTCAGGAAGTGATAATGAAACAGCTAAAAATAGAAGGTAGGGTATGATGTTACGGAGATACCATATCACAACTGAGAATTTCACGGTCTAGCCCAACTTTTTCTTTTTTTTAATTCAGTAAGACATTCAGTGAGAGAGAGTCCATGTTCAATGAATATACAGATTTAAAAAATACTGACACAATAAACGCCAATATTCAAACTATCATGCCGCCAGCTACTTGGGCACTACTAAAATAGAAGTGTTAATCATACTGTGAAAATACTTTAAATCACAGGTAACACTACTATTTGGAAGTCATGATTTTGCATCACTATAAACATTATTTGTCAAGTAAATAAACCAAATTGCAGTGTCTTTATTTTTAACACTTGAACACCTACAGTAGTTGTGGTGTTTATATATTTATAATGGTTTTTATTGTTTTCTGTGATACTACATGGCTTACCAGACCATATGATCCCACTAAAGACTTGCACTGTATTAAGTCAGCTACTTCATTATTTTTAGAGACCAAAACCACTTTATTTTTCTATTTGTACTGCAACATCAATCATTTAAAGTATATTTTCAATTGTGTTTATATTATGAGATCTATAAAGCACATGAGGATATATATTGTATATAAATTATTACTACATTACTAGATAGCAATAAAGGTTGAAGGCAAAGGGAAAAAAAAACAAAGCACATTACTCTCTGATGGTGAGACTGCAGCAAACAGCAAACTGCTTAATCTATAGAGACGGGACAAATGTCAGAGTAAATTCTTGAGCAGGACTATATAGCTCCAGGGAAAGATAATGGCACACTGTGCTCTTCAGCTTTACATTAGAGCCTGGCACCAGGCTCAGATCATTCCTCTTTTATGCAATGATCCACTGCTTGCATACCCAGACGTCAGCCTTGTTGGTTAAAGGCTCATGAGGGATGGTGGTAATAAAACTCACCACTCTCATTTCTCACAGCATTGCCAGGAAATCACAGCGCAAGCCAAATGGTTTCTATCATGTTTGAAAACCAAGCACTAGCTAACGGTACAGGGACCATCTATAAATGTTTGAGGAGGTATGAAGCAGCTGCTGGAATGAGTGATGGAGATTCTCCCAGGCCATCTGATGGCTGTCTAGTGCCCCATGTGAAATAAGTGCTTGACTCACTTTTCCCTGGCTCCCAGTGGACCGATAAGAAGCAATACCCAAGGAAATCAGTGACCTTGGCAGTAGAGCCAAAAAGAATGAAAAATTCTGTCTTTCTCATCACACCTAAGAGTTGAGAGATCTTACTGGAATACAGAATAAAAACATGAACTGTCACCAAAGACAACACTGCTGTGGTATTTCAGTGTCAATGTCAGTCACTGGATGTGATTACAGACAACCTTCATATTCAAATTACAGGGGAAAGCAGTTTATTTTCATACATGAGAATTTTCACAAAATTGCCTACTGATCTTGACACTAAAATATGCCCCTGAGAGGTACTAGAAAGACCTCTATAAAATACATTATATATACCACAGAAGATAACTTTTCCTCCACTATCAAAATTCTTGAAAGAGCATTTCTGGCAGTTTCTAAACAAGTTATACCGGCCAGAATTTCATAAGTCAGGATTGATGATCCAGCACCACCTGACAGCTGTTGCTACCACCATTGCTATGAAGACTGTAATGTTCAATGGCACTAAATCCCTCATTAAGAGAATCCTTGACAGGCAAATGTATGGCCCTGCTCTCAGCATACAACAGAACAATTTTGACAAGTCGTGATAAGAAACATTTAAAAAATAAATTAATATTAGAAACAGTGGGATGAAGTTTATGAATATTTTTCCAGACAGCCAAAACCAAGCAAAGCACAAGGTTTTGTGGAAAGACCACATCCTAACTAAAAGTAAAGATGTTGGGAAATAAATACAGGAAAAGGTATAAAGGCCAGCAAAGTCTTCAAAAACACTGATGAGTTTTAAAAACACCATATTTTTTTAAAGGTTATATAGTTTTTTATTTACAGTTGAACAAGAGATAGAAAGAAAAAATGGAGGAATGGCTGCTCTGGAGTGGATATTAACCCCAAGGAACTAGATGTTTGAGAATGTCAGGGTGGGTGAAGGGCAACTTGGGTGACACTGATGAATAATTTACAGAGTTCATATTCCTTTAAAAGGGAAGAAATAAACAGCAAAAGAAAACAACTAATTTCAAGAAGGCAAACAAATTTGGATGAATCAGTGGAAAGACAGCAAAACTAGGTTAAAAGAGTAATTTTTTTCCAATGGAGACAAAGGAGGGAATTGCACTAAATCAGATATTTCACAGATCTTCAACAAGCATAAAGTATGACAAGCACATAAGCACACAGAGAAAAATAAGAAAAGCCAATATACATTATGGAATACAAATATGAAAAAAGAACAAGATTACCATGAACACAAACGCCTATAAATACACTGGCAGTGAGAGAACAACAAATAAAATATTGACCTGCCATTCAAAAGAGAAGAAATTATATTGACAGAGTGCAGAGAAGGGGCCAAAGGATTTAATAATCTTTTCTACCAATTGTCACTAAAATACTCAATTGTAAGCAAATGGTCAGCCTGGTTTCTACCAAAGAGAGCTCAATTCTTAATTCTGGTTAGGTTGATCTGAAGATGTGGGCTACAACTATGTTTGTTGTGACAATCTTTGCAATCAATCACCTGCCTAAAAAAGGAATGTTAGGGACATTAGCATTTGCAAGTTAGCAAATTTGAAAGTAAGTGTTGAATGGGTAGTGCAGTTGGGATTCAAGGATGAGTACTTGGAGAGAAGTATTTTTTCTGTTGTAACTAATAACAGAACAGTGTCCAAATCAAGAATAAGGCATTGAAGCAGAGCTGAACCTTTGTTTTTTTTTTTTGCTGGCCAGCCTTCGCGTACGAAGATCCGGGGGAGGCCTCTTTTCTTTTCAGACCTCCCAGCCTGTGCACTGGATTTTTTAGGTGAGACACAGGGCGCGCAGATCTGAGCCCACCCTTTAATCCCGAGGTTCAATCTGCCGGGCCAAAGCGATTCTGGACAGTGGCAGCTGAGTTCCTCCTCAGGACGTAGGCAGATTGCCCCCTTGCAGGGCTAACGAGCTCTGCCTGCCCGGGGAGCAGCCTGGCCGGGATCGAACCAGAGCCTCGGCAATTGCTATGCCATGTGCTTAACCACTACACCACCAGGGCTCCCTGAACCTTTATAAAACTTAAGTGATTAGCAGTTACTCACAAGAAACATTTTTGCTATTACAGAAGCTGTCAATTGAGCTAAATCAGATTCAGGTAACTCATAATTTAAATAAAATTCTTATGTTTGTTCTCACTAAAACCCAGCAGATGCTATAGTGGAAGAAAAAATATTATTTATCTACTTCAAATCAAATAGTGTAAGCAGAAAAATTCTTTATGGAACAATCATTTTGTTTCACTGTTCAATTTTTACCATGATTTTTCTTCCTTGTTTCTTGCTGGTTCCTTATTGCAAGATGTCCAAATATGCATTATAACACAACTGACATAGTCAAGACAAAATGAAATTAATCTTAAGATAACTGGGATCATGGGATCCACTGAATAAATAGTACTTCTAGTAGTGGTCTAAACCTCCATTCTTTTTACTCTTCACTGTAAAAAGACATGAGATAAAAGACTTTAGAGGTAAATACACCCAACTAAACACAAGAGTTCAAATCTGACTCCCAAATATGACAGAATAATAAAACCTAAACACTCTAACTTCAAGACAAGAGCTCAGTCTCCTCAAGAAGAATATGAACACTGCACATACAAGATTTGCAGGGAATTCTTAAATATAAAAGGATTTTGTATTACAAGGTCATAATTAGAAATCTATCATGCTAGCAACTGCAGACTGTGTTTGGTGAATGAAATTACACTATAATACTGCACTTATTTTTTTTAATTATTAAAAGCAGCAAGTTTTACATTAGGAGAAATAAAACATATTTTCATAAATTTAATAAAGAATAAAGGTCAAAAAGAAGCTCATTATTAATTTAAAATATGTATAAATAAACAGTCCACATTATACATCAGTTACATTTTAATATAAAATGCAAGTGTGGGTTTTGTAGCTAGAAAGAAACACCTATTTTAAAATTTTATTTTTGTGACACTGTTTTGCAGAAGAAAAAGTACACATGTAGACTGGGTAAGAGGTACCATTAATAAGAACTTACAGGTTGGAAAAAGATATTTAGCTTCCACTGTTGTCAGGTTGATCAGACTGAAAATGTGGGGGGTTAACAGTGGAAAAACTAATTAATATTTTACAATCATTATGCTGTTCTGCTGTTTATTCTCTTGATCAAGTTGTTAGTTGCTTTAAAAGACTAAGATCCTCAATTACTACACATAGCACAGAACATTTATCATATTCCTGACATTTTCAAAGCTGGGTGGGTCTGTTTTGTTTTGTAAATATGTGCCATATCTGAAACATGTGCTTGAATTGACTTAGAATACCATCAAAAGAATACGAAAAGAAAAAAGAAAAGAAAAGAAAAAAGAAAAGAAAAGAAAAGAAAAGAAAAGAAAAGAAAAGAAAAGAAAAGAAAAGAAAAGAAAAGAAAAGAAAAGAAAAGAAAAGAAAAGAAAAGAAAAGAAAAGAAAAGAAAAGAAAAGAAAAGAAAAGAGTCATAAGAAATTGGAGAATCATAAGATGAAATTGAGGCCAGAAGCAGAAGCCATTAATTTCACAGGAGAGCTTTGGATGTTATAACCCACTCCAGATGCATTAGTTGGATATCATTTTCCGTTTCAGTACGAGTAAGATCAAATCAAGGCAGCCTCATAGTAAAAACCTACAGTTACACTCTGAAAAGAGAGGTCATTTTAATTTCAGGGTCTTTTATTACGCAGCAAGATAACTGATTGAACTGTGAAATAGCATTAACAACATAAATATATTCTGATGTCCTCTCTTTAATGCATTTAGGAATTACAGAAGTATTTTCAGGTTTTTATTGGCAGGAATTATGATGAATCTTCAACTCCTTTTCCTCAGCTCCAAAATATTTATATGAAGACTGCACTATTGCTAAATCTTCTGCCACTGCTAAATTTAGCACTAATTACGAAATTAATATTTTTAAGGGCTGTGATGATGTAATAGTTTCAGGGGTTCAGAGCTCTTGATCAAAAGTGAACTTGTTTGCTATAAACCCATTACATTTTTCTTATTTTTGGAAGCCTTTTTCTAGAATAAGATATTGCTATAATTCAAAGCAAGAAAGTTGAAAATGATGAGTGTTTCTACTATAGTACAAATGACTTGGAAAGGAAACTATACTTCTTACAGCCTTCAGAGGATCTACTGTCAACAGAAAGACATCCTGGTATCTGCAGAAGAGTACTGTTTCCAAAAATCAGGCAAGTAGATTCAACCTATCATGTAACTTGTACTAAGTAATTCACAAAGAGGGTTTGGGTAAGCACATGTTTTAGTGTTTAAAACATGCAAAGATTCTGAAGAATTCGAAGATATTAAGCTCAACTAAACCAGCATTCATTCAGAAAAAATCTGAAGTGTTTGTTGATGTTATGCTCACTCTGACTAGATTGTGTATTACATCCAGACCTTTTTATGAAATTGAGTAGATTATATGATATTTACTCATACTCAAGGAAAATGAAACTCACTTTTATCATAAGACTCTCAATTTCCTGTAAATTTATAATTCACTGGAAGAAAATACAAACGTTTTCGGAAAATCTCCCAAGTTTGTCTGATTATGATAATGACAGAAATCAGTGTGTACTGTAATCACTTAGCATCAGTGAGGTTCCATCCCTCTCCAGCGACAACCCCTTTGGTTTGAACTAGGATACTGATCCCAGATATTTCAAGCAGGTATTACACTTTGTGGGAACGTTGATGAAAACCTCAATGCATAAAAGATACTCTATTGTTTTTATTTTAAGGTCTTAGCCAAGTATGTGCAACACGTCTCTCAAAGGCTATCTATTACTGTACACCAACAGCTTCACAGTTCTGAACGTGCTTAGCAAGAAACATCCGAACGCTTTTATTTACATGATACCAAAAATACCTCCAGGAAAATAAATAAACATGAAATGAAATGAAAAGTTGCATCTGTCAGTTCAAACTTATCCACTCCAACTTTGAGTCACATGAGTTGGCTGAACTTCTGAATATTCTGAATCGAAGTAACCTCATCTTTACTCATAGACTCGTTCACACTTCACCCTCAGTGCCAAACCACCACTGACTGAGGAACAGATTTGTCTACTGGAAGAGTAGCAGATTGTAGGAATGAGGTTAAATACATTTTACTGTTACCATAAGTACTTACAACTAACAGAACAAGGAATACATTTATTTTACAGTTGAGAGCCAGTCACTATCGAGGGAGAGAAGAAAAAATAAAATACTGAGAACACAAGAGTTAGTTGATATATTACTTTTAGTATGGCAAAGAAGAACAAAGAGGCAGTTCAAAACTTTTAGTGTAGGCATAACACTGCAGTATGTAGATTAGCTATTGTGTTTCAATCACAAGACTAGTAATAATGGTAAATATGTCTAGGTTTTAATTAAATTTCCCACAGACTTGAGTATCTGTGACTAACAGTATTTAAATTTCTTCAGTCACATAATATTTATACATGTTCACAATTCTTCCTTTAAGCCATAAAGAACTATACAAAATGAGTTTTTCTCCTAAGGAAAGAACTATCTGCATTACAAACAACTCTGATTATATTCTATATATAATCACCACCTACACTTCAAGATTATTGTGGTTAGTCAGGATCATATTATTAGCGTACTCTTGGTCTGAAATCTTTATTACCTTCAAACAAAATAGCAACCTTTGAAATAATAATTCGTGTTTCCTGCTTTTCTGCATGTGTCTGTAGAGATGCTTATGTCTTCATGTAAAATAAACCACATATATATATATATATNCGAGTCTTGGACAGTGACATATATTTTAATGTCACCCTAAAGACTCTTCAATCTTTTCAGTACTCTATATGGTGATTTACTATTTCACTGTCTTATAATATTCTTCCAATGTTTTCACTGTAGATTTTTAAATGAAATTTCTACTCTAGTCCAGTATTAATTTGTATGTAGAAATAACTAGTCCTTTATGAGCACCTAAATAACAGAAAGAACTTTTCATAGTTTTAAATTATATTTTTAATAGAATTTATCTATTATCTTTTAAAAATCCCTCTAATCGGTAGCACTACATTCTTATTTTTTAACGTTTTGATCTCAAAAAAAAAAACTAGCTATGCACGCCCAGAAACTAATTTTGATTTATGTTCCAGAATTATTCAAGTCATTTCACTTGGCTATAGAAAAATACAATTTCCAGTAAAGTTTTCCCTACAAGTTTTCCCTGTAAGCCTAGAGAACAATCCAAAGGCAGCACTGGCATGAATATTCGTGTGCTAATATGGAATTGATGCTAATCAAATAAATTTTTGAATCAGGATAGCTGCACTTGCAATACTTAACATTCAAGGGCTCAGAAGTGTTATTCACTTGTTAAACCACTTATGCTTAAGAAAAACATAAGCCCAATATAAAAAGAAAAGCAAATCAGTAATGACAGAACAGATCCTAAAGAGGGAAGAATGTCATTCCTCTGCCATTCTATTTATGCAGAAGAAAGGTGGTAACCTTTATTTTGAGTTTCTAGTCTATGGCTGATTACTAATTACGTTAATTCAGCTGTAGTTATTGGGTAAAATGAAAAAAAAATTGAAAAACTGATAAATTCTTAAACTTAGAGATCCAGTTTTAACAGTGCCTCTGTGATTTCTCAAGGAAGATTTGATTAAATATTATTGCTGAGTTAAGGTGCACCACCTACCAAACAAACCCAATTTTAGTAAGTGTTATTCTAGCTGAAACTCTGCAGTAGACACAGAATCAACTCTGTTGACCAGCTTAAAGAAATACCCTCTGAGGTTCAGAAGCTGAACCTAACAGTGTTACTCATATGGAATTCTATTAGAAGCAACATACAGCTAAAATTTCCCAGTGTGATTCTTCTTCCATTTTCTAAGGCAGTTCTCACTGACCAGACGTTCTAAAATACATAATAAAATAATTCTCTACAGAGATTGAATTATTTGATCAAATGGCTCAATCAAATTATGTGGCAAGCATAAGTGGACTATACTTTTTTTTCAAACTACCTGTACTCTGACTTGAAGCTTTTTTTTTCCCCTCTCATTTATAATGTACCAGATAATACAGCTGGGTACTTAAGATCTGAAAAGGAAACTGGAAGGCAAAGGTTGAATTGATTTGTCAGGGTAAATGCAACAAAGAGGAATACTACTCCTGTTACAAAGAACTATGAAGAAAGCCTTCTGGAAAGAAAGAAGAGATGCCTGCTGCAAACAAAATTTTGCATTTTTCGCAAATATAAAGAAGATACCAGTACTGTGTTATGCTGTTAGGCAAACCTCTTACTTGATCTCAGCAATAGCCAGTGGGCCCCAATGTACCCAATTACTTGCCTTACATCAACAACATACTGACCTACTGAAGTCAACAATAATTTTCATGTTCTTAAGGGTAAATAAATTGGTTTAATCTCTTACCAAATCATATTTTCAAACAAGATATTCTTTATACAAGCCCTTTAGTGTCTTTTTTCATGTGCAGTCCTGGTGACTTAGATTAGTTCATATTAAAATAGCTGTATAAAACCTACATGAAAATTCTTCCTAAGCATCTAACTAGGTTTTTTCCTATTCCCAATTTTATAACCTCTGCCTCTGAGTAGGGAGGCAATAGTGTTTTTCATTGTTGGGAAAGTACTAGCATACTGGGTGTGTATTTGATTAATGCACATGAAATGAATACTGTCTTTTTTCTACAGCTCTTGCTTTCCCCAGTATACCTTTTCAGAATAGTGCCTACAGAACAGGCATTTTTGAAAAGAGGTGCTTAAAATGTGAACAGAAAAAATAGAATTATATGTATTATAGATAAAAATTGCCTAGTATGCCACCTATTCTTTCTATGCACTAGAGCAAGATTATTCTCCATGGTACATTTTCTAGTATTATACTGGTGAAATTTTTAATGTGCTAAACAATAGAACTTTTATCATTCCTCTTGGGAGATAATTTTCACTTACTATGTATTTTTGAAGATGTTTTCTTCAAGATTCTATCCATATTTTCTCTTTTGATTTTACCATACAATATCCTGTGTGGGTACACCATACATATTCCTTCCCATCTTTGGTCTTAATACCTACAAAATACTTCAAAGGTCATTTCTTTAACCCTCTGCTAATCTCTTAGCTTATATATAAACACTTATTTAAAAAAACCCCAACAAACTATAAATTGACCATAGTTTAAACACATAATTTGAACTATACATATATATGCAATTTATAAACACACAGAGAGAAGCATATATATATATGTATAATATAAACATGTATTTAATGTTTCCCTCTTAAAGCAAAACTTCCAGTCCTCACTTTTTCTCATCACAGAATCATCTTCAAGAACATTTTGGGATATTGATTTCTGTATGTTTGGATAGCATTGCATGTACAGTCTTGTACATGTATGTTACATTACATGCAATGTCTTGATTTCTACCACACAACAGTGAAAATTTGTGTCTCATAGATCTATGTGACAACGAAGCATCTACAAAATATGAAATGATAATCTCCCTTATATAGTATCCTGTAATCACAACAGATTTAAAAAAAAAAAATTCCTTTTTTCTTTTAGTCTCATTACAGAAAAAGTGCAATCTCACTCTTAAATGTCAGTAGCGTAGTTTAAAAAGAGATAGCATGATTTAAAAACAAATATTCCACAACTTAAAGACATTAGACTTTTGCTCCTGACTCCTGTGCTATCACAGAAGTTAATTCAGGAAATATGCTCTAGCTTAAACCACTCAGTAACTGAAAACTCTTAAGTCTGGGTTAGGCAGAAAGCTGTCAGATATAATTTAGATAAAGCTGATTCTTCATTGATGAGGGGTAGCTATATTAGAAGCAACTCAGGCGTCGGGCAGTCTATGGTGCATTTAATGAAATTATAACAACTGTAGCAATTAATCCTGAATCATTAAAAAGTTGATGACTTAGTTTTTTTATGTGTCAGCAAGTACATACATGCTAATTTAAATAAATATAGAGTTAGTAGACATACAACTGCAGAAATCAAGATCCATATTTCTCATATATACATATAAATTGACATCTGATATTACACAGGAATATTTGCTTTGGAAATAACACAAGGACAAACCTTTTATGCAGTTTCTATACATTTTTACTACTTATCTTAGCCAACCTCAAATTAAGAATTCATACAAAATAATGAAGGGAGAATTCTCAGACACAATTAATAATTTAACTACTATTTTTTCTTCTTAAAGAAGCATATACTTTTGTTTGACATATAGGACAAAATTAGCATGTTTTTTCTATTAAATATTTTATCAATCTTGTCAACCAAAGTCTTAAAATTGCCATTTCACTGTTCTGTTTAATAGCTGAAGCTGCTAAAAGTATCAGAAACATTCCTAATCCTGTGAGGAATTCTAGAGGTTTCTCATAGTTCATAGCAATGAAAAATGTACAACAGCAATTAACTGTGGAACAGACCCTGTACAGCAGATAAATTGCAAATTATCTGCTACAAAGCCAGGTCCAAGCAACAGTCTAGCAGACAGAAAACACATGGTTTACTCAAATATGACAATAGCCATACATTGATTCACCATATAACTGATCTTATATCTAGTTAAAGAATTTTGGATTTCAAGCAATAAGGAAAGTGAATAATTACATTATTAAAATCTAAAGATGTTTAAAACCCTTAAATTCTACTTTACGATGTCACATTTAGTATCCAAAACTTATCTTTACAGCTTCTGATGTAAAGTGATCTAAAAGCATTTCAATTTTAGGGTGAAATGAGATGTCATCTATAGATCTTTTGTATCAGCAAGAATCAATGAAGTGGTAACTTGCAGTAATAGGCAAAACCTAAATATGGCACACCTGGGAAAGAAGCAGCTCTGAGGACTAGAGCAGACTCATCCCAACTGTCTTTACTCCAACAAAGGCTGCATTAAGCCAAGCTCTCACGCCATTAAAGTTGTAGCATGCAATAAAATTAATGTTCCTCTACATATTGATTTTTCACTTCATAAAAATGTAAGACTCTGCAAAAGAAAATTTCATCTCATTGCAAGTTTTCGTATTTGTTTCCTTCGTTGGCCTAATTTCAACTGGCAACCAAAGTGCTTCACACCCAAGGCTGTCCCAATGTCACCGATCCCTCTGTCCAGATAAAGCAATGCATTGCAACAGCTATGTCATTGCCACAGGAAAAACCCAACAACAAAACTCCTACTTTTAGCGACACAAGTCTAAAAGCACATTTAACTATAGACAGTGGATAGCTTCATTGGTCTCCAGTAAAACGTTTTTAAGTCAGGAGTTCCCCACTCGAGTTTAATAGCAATGTTTTTCAGTTATCTATTAAAAAGGAAAAAAATCATAACTCCCCCAGACAGAAAAGCTGGTTGTTGTCTTGAACAATACTGAATTATTGTATCTGTTTTAAGGAATTTTGAAATGTAAAACAGGATAGGAGACTAAAAATAGGATATTAAGTCTGAAGTATCAGCAAAGAAACCAAATAACTACAAAAAAATTCAGACATGATGCCTTGACATGAAATACATCCCACAATTAAACGTAAGTAGTAGAGATCATTCTTCGAAAGACTTCTTAAATGGAGGGTATATCTAGGAAAAAAATGAGACCCAGTGATTTCTACCTCTGCTGTAAGAGACATGGAGAGTTATTGATCTCACTTTGATATTTTCAAATACAAGCTGCTTTGTAATGAAATTTAGCCATTATAAAACATAAAAAAAATTTAATTCATTTGAATTTTATCATCCTAGCCCCAAATTATGTGTATTAAAAATTATTTCCTCTCTCTTAATCTTTTATATAATTATTTTTATGGTATAAATATTCTGTCAAGAAATCCGTAATATAATTTCTCTTACTATCTTTGCAAAACTCCATTCTTTGAGCATTTCCTTGGCTTCTACTGAGTTTCTGTGGTCTGTTTTTTCCTAGTTTTGAAACTAGGAAAAAGGACTAGTTTCTAGTCCTGTTTTCTCCTTTTTTTTTTGAATCCTAGTGAAAGGTGAACTACACAGATTTCATATTTCAGATTTCATACTAGATTTCACATTAGATTTCATATTTTTCTTCCTCTGTGTAACTCTTTATGACAAAGCATTTAGCATTGATTTTTATAAAAGCTAGACCAGTAATAATATAATTAGGAATGCTTAAAATTATAGGTATCTTAGAAACAATTTGCAGAGCAAACTGGAAGAAAGTATTATTTCTATGTTAGAGATTCAAAATTTAAAGGTACAAGTTAATTAAGACGTGAACAATAGCTGGCACATCACAGTGAGTATAAGGAACTTTGAGCAATGCTCTAAGTCTGCTGAACATGGTAGCAATAATGCAGGTGGTCTGAGTTCTGGCTCAGCCTCTTTTACTACCACTGCTAGAAATATGAAATCAAAATAGTATGACCAGACCTTTGAAAAAGTAGACAAATTTTTCAAAGCAAAGTATGCCTCTCGGTGGCACATCTGTATTTATTGTGTTATCAACCTTAAGAATTTTGTTCAGTTGCCATAGAACAAAATTTATTGTTTTATGGTCAAATAATGTGGCACTGTGTTTTGCAATTCAATTTCTTAGCACCAGCCAAACAGAAACCTTTCTTTCTTTGTTTAGTACAAAATTATTTTGTCAGAAGCTTCTTCTCATCAGTGTCTTGTTCAATTGTTTTTGTCTTCAGCAACCACAGTATTTAGTTTTTTAATTATATGTTTGTGTAGGTCCTAAATCACTGCAACAGACATGGACAGGACAACCATCATTTGCTTCCATGGTAAAGAAGAACTGACTGTGGCTAAACACTGTCATCTGTAGAATTTACATAAACACATTAATTAGCCTTCCTTTGTTTCTCTCCAAAACCATATTAAAATACCAGACACAGCTGTCTCTACAAAACATTAAATTCATGTCCTTTCTAATTCATGATGTCACCCCAGTCACAAGCAATTTCCAGTAGTTTTACTTTCAAAGGAAAGACGAGAAATAAAAATACCACTATAAAATTTTACACATGGAAGTTGTGCAGACATTCTACAAAAAAATTGAGGATTCTTTTGAGACCTCTTTCCCATAGCAATGGGCAGAGATATACAGGCCAGCATTCCTGAAGCTAAATCAAACTTCACCTCCAATAAAATAAGTAGTTATTATGACATAAGCTGAGAGCTTTTCCTTCTATTAGAATACTGCTTTCTCATGTCCTGTGCTGGTTTAACCTGGGATAGAGTTAGCTTTCTCCACAGTAGCTGGTGTGGAGCTGTGTTTTGGATTTGTGCTGGAAACAGTGCTGGTAACACAGGGATGTTTCAGCTGTTGCTGAGCAGAGCCTACACAAAGTACTTTTCTGGCTCTCACCTCACCCCCGCAGTGAGGAGGCTGGGAGTGCACACAGAGAGGACACAGCCAGGACAGCTGACCCTAAATGACCACGGAAATATCCAGACCATGTGGTGTTGTGCTCAGCATATAGAGCTGGGGGAAGAAAAAGGAAGGTGGGGACATTCAGAGTGGTGGCGTTTGTCTTCCCCACTCATGGTCATTGCTGCATGGTGCAGCTCTGTGTTCCTAGGGATGGCTGAACACCTGCCTGCCAATGAGCAGGGATGAATCAATCCCTTGGGTTTTTTGCTTGCATGCATGGTTTTCCCTTTATCTATTAAACTGCCTTTATCTGACCTCATGAGTTTTCTCACCTTTACCCATCTGCTTCTCTCCCTCATCCCACTGCGAGGGAAGTGAGTAAGCAGTTACGTGGGGCTGAGCTGCCCCTGGGGTTATAATGATGCAAACACATAACAAAATTAATTTACAGTGTAACAT
Source organism: Vireo altiloquus (assembly GCA_013396875.1). Lineage (NCBI taxonomy): Eukaryota > Metazoa > Chordata > Aves > Passeriformes > Vireonidae > Vireo > Vireo altiloquus. Next base: position 495,387 of record VZRF01010034.1, read on the forward strand.
GTAAGGATGAGCCAAATCACAGGGGTTTTACTTTTTCTGATAGGGATGATCAGTACTTGCAGGATACTTTATGGAAATGTATCATTCAATGAATCATATGAATTTATGGAATAAAGTAAATGCGTTGATGTGATGGCCAAAAGGGCCTTTCAGAGACTGAGAATGAAAATCTATCAACCTGAAGAGCAATAGTAACACCAGAAGATGAAAAAATGAATAAATTATAAGAGCCTATATTAGAAAATAATGACAAAATGGAATTATTTTACTGTTACTGCCACAGTCAATACACATATATCTGCAGTGTTGCAACAGATGAGGACAAAATGAAAATGACAAAGACCATGTAGAAAGTCTGTTGTCAAAAGACTGAACCCACTTGTTCTAATAAAGCCCATATTTATTACACTGTATTGAAATCCATATAATTACCCTTATCCCTTACTTAATGTTAATGAAAAAACTACAGTTATAATTAAATGCCGCTTACACATCATACAGCATCTGTGACCACAGAGAAAATTTAAAATGTTAGAAAACCACTGTGAACAGTCACTTTTTCACCTGTTTCAGCACAATACTCCTTTTAAGAGAAACAAGCAAGAGAATATTCACAAGTGAGAAATAGGATTAAAACAAAATGTTATTAATACACTATTAATTGCATTTGTGGCATGACATAGTTTTAGCTTTTAAATCTAATGAACCAAAATCTCTTTAAAAACCAATAGTGACAGGCACAGTACTGACAACACTTACAAAACAAAGGCTGAACCCTACACAGCTATTATTCAGGTTAAATTTTTCCCAAGACCAGACCTCAAGTCTCTGTCCTCAGAGTATCACTTCTTTGCTTATAAAAAACCCTTAAAATGCATATAAAGGGGTTATGATGCTATACACAAACATTATAATCAATAGTATTTTTTGTCCTCACTATGGAATTGTGAGTTAAGACCTCATTCTGGAATGGACCCACCTCTCTGTCTAACCTCCAGAGACTCGACATTGGCCAGCATTGATGTTTAATTAAACAATTAGCTCAAAGGGTTCAAATATTTAACATAAACTAATGCTCATCATAAACTAACCTCACTGTGCTGCCAAAATACATTTGGAATACAGAAAGATAGTTTTACTAAAATACTAATTTTACAAATTTAAATGCCATAAATTAGCAAGAAGAAAAAAGTTAAAAAAGCCTTGGTCACCCAGCTCCATTTTACCTACACACTCATATTTTAAATTACTACCTAGTAATAGATGGCTATTACCCTGTAACCCTTGAGGTCCAGAATGAAAACTGGGGCCCCTAAACTAAGTAGAGAAAGCATGAAAGGCTGTGAGATAAAGGATCTGCTTTGCAAAAAGACTCCTAAATGCATCTAGATTTGCAGCAGTAACTGCATTAAGCAAATCCATCAGCTGCAGAGAAAGCAGATGAGTGTAAGAGTAGGCTATTGCCCATGACAGGAAATCTTAGCAATCTGCTCTAACTGGCCAGGCTTCAGCTAAGCATTTAAGGATGGTGCTAAAGGGCTCTCTTGGCTAGGAATACCTTCTTGAATTGAGCCTAAGGGCCTTGTGGAGTTAGGGCCATATAAAAACATACATAATTCCTTTTGTGTGCAAAAAACTATTCAAATACAGAGTGCTCAGAGAACTGATGCATTCAACTTCTTTACTATTAAATGAAAACAAAAACAGGATGTATTTAACAATGATAGAACTATAAAATTTTCATATGTATTGAAAGTCATATCTGAAGTTGACTATAAACATACTGGATTCATTCTCCTCTGCAAAGCTGGAATGATAAGGACACAATGAGGCTTATTGGAATGAGTGTATACTTACAAAACTGAGTGTGAGAAGCATATTTTTATTATAAATAAAACAGAGTATGTATGCTTTGGCTGAAACTTCGAAATGTAGAAAAGCATGCAAAGCATCTTTGTTTTTATAAGGAAATTTTTAGATTATTTCATATATATATCCTTTAAGCTGGTAATTTCTCTGAAAGCAACAGTCCACATACCTGTGGGAGGAAGCTATTTAGTGAACACTACTGTCACCTTTCTTCTAAAAGAAAAATGCCAATATCTCTATCACCAATGGTAAAAAGTAATTATATATCTATAAAAAATATTTATTTTTGTGTATAGAGAGGCAACAAAATCAAAAAAGCAGAAGATATCCAAAGAAATGGGCTCTTCCATCTATTTTTAGTGTAATTAATTACTTAGTGTTATTAATTATTAAAGAAAACACATGTATTATTTGTCTTATAAATTGTATAAATGCTATGAACTTCTGAACAAATTGAATCTTTTTATTTGTGTACAGGCCTTAAAGAAGACTACATTTCCCACTATAGATATCCTCATAGCCTGACTTTTGGGGCTTTGAAGACTTCATGGAGGAATTACTGCAATACACAACTTTCACTCAGAACATCTGTCCTTCATATCTTAGGAAATTAACCTCAGCATCACTAAATATTAGTAATTATATCAAATTTCTCTCCTCCATGAAAGAGGCATGTTCCTTGTTCCTCCCAATTCACCTCTAACCTCTAACATTTCTAGTATAGGGTGGGAGGAGATTAAAATTTTTTAAGTCAGAAAGAAAGAGCCTTTTGATTTCCATCTCATTTCCGGCTTTTAGAATTATGTATTTTATATATTCCACATGACAGACAGATCAAGTTGTTTCACAGTACTAGGACAAAGAACCTACCCAGCACATTTACTGATTAATCTAGAATCTTACTCCCAGATGGTTATTGTCCCTCATTTCTACAAAACAAGACATCATTGCCAGCAAATACACATTTGTGCTTCTGCTAACATTGTTCTACAGCTTAAACAGACATTCTCGCATTGCCAGTGAATTTCTCTTTGAGTGGAATAAAAAGACAGTACAATTTCTTTATTCTACAAGGATAGGAAATAATTCTTAGTAATTCCTCAGACAGAATCTCTGTTTCCTCAACTCTAGCTACCTATCTTGTACTTCTTCCTTTTAGAATTCCTATTTCCATCATATGTGACCCAAACTACAAACAGAATTTCAGATTAAATTCCACCAGTACTGTGTACATTGCCTTTAATATTTTCTTCCCACTTCTAAAAATGCTGTGATACATCCTGATATGTCTTTACTTGCTTTTTTGCATTGCCATGTAACATTTATGGCTTTAGTCACCCTGAGACTAATAAAGCCAGACCTCTCTCTTCCTCTGACACTTTCAGTTATAACCCCATCCTATAATAGAAAAATCATATTAGTTCCTAATTAGACTTTGTACTACACACTTTTGTTTCACTCACCCTTCCTTCTCTGACTTTTTAATCTGAATTTCACATCTTTTTCTATCACCCAGTTTTCCAGCCTTTATTTTTGTACTCAGAGAAATATTTACTATTGCCTACAAATTAGGCCACAGTTAAATATGAATTTCAGTAGCAATGATCTGAATTAAACTAATCCAAAAGTGGGAAAAAATGTGGCTCCACATTGGCTCCCCTATCCAATTTATCATACAAGTTCTGCCAACAGTCAACAGGAGGGTGAAAACAAGCCCAGAAGGGAGGATGTGCTTTTTTAAACTGATGTAACACACAGACACATCAACCTGCTCCAGAGGCACTACCCAGTAGTCCTTCACTAGCCTCAGCCTGTCTAGCAGCTGGCTGCCATAATCTTCTCTTTGCTATTAGCCTTTATCTTTTCCTGGCTGCAGCGCGCGTTTGATCCACCACTCATCGCACTGCTTCAGGATGCCAAGAACATGGATCATCATTCACCTGTTGCTACTATCCTGACAGGCCTAAGCAAAGGGTCAGAGAGAAGAGCCCATGGAGGGGTGGGAATGCAGCTGCTGATGCCAGAAGGTTGGAAAAACTGCAACCAGGAAGTTAATCTACAAAAGTTGTTTTACAACCCAGTACCAGACTGGTAAGAGCTTGATGCTCTCAGAGGACCATATCATTTTCACCTTTTTCCTTTCTGTGTGATTACTGTTCCTCTTCCCTGCTCCCAGCCATGCACTCCTGCTCTGGGCATTGCTCAGTCCCTTTGTGAACTGTCTGCACCACCTCAGAGCCAAGGACTGTCTGAGGCACTGGGAGTGACTGCATGCACAGATGCTGTCCAGCAGGGAGAGAGCCATGGAGGCAGAAACATGAAGCTCTTTTCCATCTTTTCTCCTTTCAGTTGTCTTATCAATGGATTGTAATACAAAGAATAAGTAGTATCAGTAATGAACAAATAAGCAACAAATTTGAGTTGCTTTTCACACACCAAGTCACTGCTACTCAGTGTTGAAAACAATATACCAATTTTAATGTTCAAAAGGTATTTAGTAGTTGGGAAGATTTAAATTATTCACTCAGCCAGATTCCACAATATGAGCTTATGATAATTGTGACTGCCCAGTGGGTCAATTAGGAAAATTCAAGGAAAAATATGTCTTTTCTTCAGATGAAGAGAAGAAATATACCAGGACACCACTCTGCAGCACTGAAATAGGCATTCATCATCTCGCCACATTAGACTGCAGGCATACTTGCTGATATAGAAATATATCATTCAATAAAGTCTCTTGTCCAAATATTTATGACTTAATTACTTACTTGTATAAAGACAAACTTCTGCTTTAAAAAATCATGAAAGTTTAATGAGGACAGAAGGCAGTAGAGTGAGACTTGTGAAACAAACTCTATCTCCAATATAGCAGCTGAGAAAAAGCCCCACAATTATTACATTACTTGAGAATGGAAAACAGGTTCTGACACAATTAACCTTTTGGCAATACAGAAAAGTTATTAAAAAGACTAACTGGTGTTTTCTTGAAGGCTAAAATTTGTACACTTGCAAACCAACTCAAAATCAGCACTACTTCAAAACTGATAAACACACAAGGAGCAGTTACAATTAACATCTATTTTCAAAAGAAGTATTAGAGGTACCAGAACATATTCTTAATCTGGATATCAATTTTCTTTGTTTGGAACAAATGAAATAAACGGACAAATACTAAATGCATGCCAAATACTAACACAGGAAACAGACAACAGATGAAACAGTAATAAGAGGAAAGGTAAAGGACACAACTGCTAAGCATAGCAAGGTAACAGTTAGTACCTGGCAGATATATTTATTGAGGTCTTAATAAATTCTCTTGTTACTGTTGTGAATCTGTGAAATGTATTCCAGGATTAAGACTCAAAAAATTTATCTCCTCCAGAGCCATATTACATCCTGATGAAAAGATACATTTTTATTTCTGTTCTAGTGGCATGCCTCCTACTATTGCTGCTGCAGGTAATTGTACAAATAGCAATCAAGGGCAGTTTTACCAATCAAAATGTTGCTGTTCTTCCATTGGAATTTAAAATATTTTCAGAGCTTTTGCTAATTTAACACTCTACTGGGATCATCTCATCTGCAGAAACACTTATGTTATCTAAAGCAAATTTCAGTAGAAATTCATATGCACACACACACATGGATGTTATCAACATGGATGCATACATACAAAACACAGCGAGACAGAAACAGCATTACAGCAAATTCCATCCAGGATCATGTATAGAAAATTAAATTAGTTTTAGATATCAAAATAACTTATTTCTTCTATTCCTCTTTCTCAAATACATTTGTACTAATTATTTCTTAAATCTAGAGGTGAATTTCTGATCACACTGAAATCAGTAATTCACAAATTCTCTTCAGCAAAACAGTTTGCCTGAGATTTCACCTATATACGAACCTCAGTTTGATATGTACCTCACTATTTTTTTTATTTGGTTTTTTTTTTGCTTGGTTTCCAAGCATATAAATAGAGTTTACAATAGGCCTTGGAAAAGTGACCGTAGCATATGCAGGAATTGTTGCCATGAAAGCCACCATTTCAGATTTTTCATGGCTTCAAGAAAAACAGGAGTAATTTTTATTTCCTAATAAAATTAAATAATTAAATTAAATAAAATTAACTAATTAAATATTTATTTAATTAGTATTTCTATTTCCACAATTTTAGTTCAAAATCATGTAAAACATTTTACTACATCTACCTCATTCCCTACAAGTATGTTTGGGAATGATTTATCAGTGAAAGTGAGAATGATTCTATGATGCCTTGAGATGTTATCAACAAATAACTGCAAATGAACTTCTAATTAAGCCCCATGATGCTGATGCTAAATGTTTCATTTCCACAAGCTCTTCAGAGAGCCAGTGCACTATCCCACTGAACTACTGAAATTCAGAATTACATGGTATTAAAGGTGAGGTATGTATTTATAGAGCCTATTGAATACTTTCAAAAATAAAGACCAATCGCATTTAATTAATTAAAAGCCGTTTCTCTCTTTCTTTAAACCCTTTTAAAAGTCTGGGAAAAAATTAATATTCACAGGATTTACACACAGGTAAAATGATAGAAGTCTGGTTCTCAGAACAAAAAGATATGCCATGTATTACAGAGCTCTCGAATACTAGAGCTCTTCTAAAAGGGCTGATTAATCATACTGTTTAAAGGTTGTGACACATTTATGCCCAAACTAATACAGGCAAAGCTAGTAATTCACAGTTACAAACCTGTGCAAGAGACAGCTTACACGTTGGGACACTTGGTTTTAAATTCTGGACCTTTTTGGACCCTGCCCATTTCTGGTCTTGAACTCACTCAGTCGGCAAATCTTAGCACTTCTGTGTTAAGATATGAAGAAGGAAAACAAAAAGCCTAATTTGTTGTTTTTTGATTTGCTTTAAAAATCCTTTGCCACCTAGGTTGACACAAAACAACCATAAAAACTAAAAAGTAGGGATTATAATTCTTATTGTACTACTTAGTCAAGATCATAAACTTTAGATTCACTCTTAAAAAAAAGCAAGCAGCAGAACACTTATTTAGAGCATAGAAATAGGTGTTGATCATAAATATACTGAAGACGTCAGACCAATTTAAAATAAATATTTAAATGGGTTTTAGTAAATTATGAACATGATCTTCAAGCTCTGTAGAAACAAAATATAGTCAAGGCAGAGCATTATAGGCTTCTCTAGAGAGACAATGGCTATTTGGTGTCATCAGCACTCTAGAACTTTTGGAGTACAGTTGTGCTTATCATGGACAAAAAAAAGCCATGCTGGTATATGCCAAGTAAAAGTTTTTCTCAACAGTACATCCAAGCCAGAATACTGACCTTTCAATTTATTTGCCTTACGAGTTTCCAAAGCATTTACCCATGAAAAATTTATATACCTTGTTCCATCTCTTTGCCACCAAAAAGAAGAAAAATGGACTGCACCCATGATTTTACCTTTCCATGATTTAAACAGAGAAATGGGGTTGCAGCAGCTGACTTGTTTCTCCTGCCTGTCCCATGCACATACTTTATTGGAAAGAAGAGAAATCCACAGAAGCTGAGCCTGTTAAGCAGCTCTTAGGCTGACAGCAATGTCCTGGGGCCAGACTGGCCATGTGTTGAGTCCTACTAAGGCGAACCACCTCAGAGCAGTGCTTAAGCCAAGGTTACAGGAGTCTTTGTCCCACAGCAAAAGGAAGGAATAGATTACACACAGATCTGCCTCTGACATCCTTGAAAGTGTGTGATGCATCTGACACCTTGAAAGATGAAGCAGAGGACAGAAATCTACATCCCTCTGGACAGAAGCTAGCAAAGACAAGGCCTGAGCAATCAGTGGGTAAGACTTCAGAGAAATGGAAGATGAACTGCTTTTTCTAAAAATTAGGGGCAGGGTGGGAGAAGGCATGTTCTTTGCACAATCACAAAAAAGAGCAAAAAACTGGGCACAGGGAAGAAGAATCTGTGGAAAGTGAGATTCAAAGCCTAAGGTAATTTATTATTAGCTCAGTTAGGAATATTCAATTAACAGCTTTTAAATGTAGTGTAGGCAGCAATGACGTTTGGCTTCTCTCCAAAAGTAGCTGCACTCATACCAAGAACAAGATGGTCTCAGGAGAGGTTAGTGAAATTAATGGAATTACTAGAATCTCCTCTTCTAGTCAAAAGTTAGTGGTCCTGCCTGATGTACCAAATTATTCACCATTTAGGTTACTCCTGAGGCACATTTTTAAATAGCAATATTGAGTCTCCTTTATGTTTAGTTCAATACTCTCCATGTGACATAACAGAAGCCATGACAAAAATATGTGTCCTGAGAGTATAGTTTGGAAAATATGAGAATGTATCAGCAGTTTGATTTCTCCCTCTTCGACCCATGCATTTTAACTTCTTGGGTTTCCAGTTTGAATGTTATTACTATTTCATTAAGGTCATAACTATCTGTGTTCTGGTTCCTGAAAGCCTATTTGGCATAACATTCGAATTAGCAGTAATGAGAAGAATACGCTCTTCCATCATCAAGTTTGTTACCTTGATGAATATCTCTCTGTAGGAAAATATGAAATGAGTTAATGTACCTGCCTATTAAAGCCATTTCAGGAGATGGCTGAATATATCAATGGCCTATTAGCTAAAGAAAAATTCAACCTAAGGCCCAAAGAAGAAATACAGATGTATCTAAAAAGTGGATTTATTACAGCTATTTCTTACAGTACTTGAAGAAAAAGTAGATGTCAGCAAAATTAGGAGTGCTAAAAGATCACACTAAAAAAAGTTAGACAATTTTGGGGCTTTAGGGTTATGCATACAAAATAGTGAGGCTTATATGATTTTTTTGGTGCATTTAAGGCTTTTCGCTGCTTTCTTGTAGCCGAACTTAGATTATCTGTCACAATAACAAAAAAACTCTCAAACAAACAAAGAAAAAACCCCAAACAAACAACAAAAAAACAACAAGCAGAAGAAACTGAAGAGAGTACCTGCCCAACTGAGTGAGGCTTCTATTTAGTGATCAAAGTGTCAGACTGGAACAAAATTTTGGGTAAAATCTAAGGCCTGACAATATGTTTTAGAGAGTATTATCAAAAGGATAAGTTTAATACATTTTAGAATGCACAGATATGGACTGGATTTATATAGAAACTGTATAAGTAGGCTTTACCTTTTCTAAGCAATAAAGGACTGGAAAGATCTTTCTAAAATGTTATGTTTAGCTTCTTCTAGGCATGAAGTCAGCTATTTGTAAACACACCTCTTTAAAAAATATGCTAATTATTATCTTCGAAGAGGGGGTTTTTTGCAAGTGATTGATTTCATCTGAGTTGTGGCTGGTTTGGTTTGCTCTTGCTTTGATTTTCTACCCAAACTATGGAAATTTATCCCAGGATGTGATGACTCACAGGGGAAAAAAAAATCCAGACTTAAATTTAATCACAGTCACACACAAATTTTGTTCTTCTGCTGCCTTTTCCTCACTGAGTACCAGCAGGATGTATTTATCAGCAGGAATCTTATTTTCCCCCTGACTCTCTTACACTACACAAGACAAGGTTTTATAAATCCCTCTGTAATGTGAGCTCTGCTGCTACCTGAATAGTATTTAACTGGATGTGTTCCACTTTGAGTTCATATGATTTTCAATCACAAAAAATCATAATTGAATTAATTATTCTAAGTGAAGTGGCCAGTTCCTTACTGCTCCCGGAACAACTTGGAAGAACAATTCTGGTGCATTCTCAGATTTGCTTTTTTCACAACTGTGCCACCCTGTGAGTTCTTACCTCTTGATCAACCAGTAATACAAAAGTATGTTCTCCTTCTCAGGTATTTCCAATCAGCCCACAATTTAAAGCAGAATTACATTTTATTGGTTCCAAATGACCTTCCATCATCAACTATTTAGACTGTAGTCCCATTTCTATTATTAAAGTTCAAACAGCCTTTCTGAATGATATTCCTGTGTTCCTGTGAGCTGCTTATGGTGGGAAAAGCACTCCTCCCATTCAACCTGTCCTTTGCCTTCTTGTCACAGTGATGCCATTAAAACATTTACTTGGCACAAAACAATTATTATCTACTGCATTTTATATGACTTTTACCCAATTACCAAATAGTTAAATTACTACAAAATGTTCTCTGTTAACTAGAACTGAAATTAAATTAGTAACTCTTAATTATTTCTCAGTATCAAATGGTCCTGGTCCTCACCAGGTAAACTGATAGTCTTGTAACAAAATAAATGTTAACTTTCTCTGAAAGTACCTATCCCTGTTATTTTATAAAAAAATATTGATTTCATCTCTTTTATGATAATACTGATGGGAGCTAGAGGCTGAATGCATCCTCTTGGAAACACACCAGTTATACCATAAAGGAAATGGTCAGTATTACCAAACACTGAAGATCTTATTTCTTGCTGCAGACATAAATTAAAGGATAATGAACAGCAATGCTTTTAGTGTTCCTTGAGACATGTTGTGAATTTTTGCAATTCAACAGTAGAAAGCAAATGTAGCCACTACAGTATTGAAATAACACAAATATTCTGAAATACAAAAAATTTATATTTCTTAGCCAAGACAAATGAGTTCTGATATCTCTATGTAATCTAATTTATTTTGCTTCACTCAAAAGTATTCAACTAAGTCAAGATAAGGACATGTCAGCTTTACCACAGCTGTCATTTTTCTATGCATTTAAGAGTCAAGGAGTTACAGAAAAAAATCTATAGGGAGGCTGCTCATTAACTGTGCACACAAACACACAGATAAAACACTTTGAGGCATATTAGCTTCAAAAGTAAACTCTTGTCACCCAAAACGTCTCATGAACAATGCAACATATGTTATGAATAATTTTTCAACAGAAATATCAGATAGCAATAACTGATGACTTAAGTCTCTTAATTTCAAAATAAATTTGCATTAACACCCACAAAACATAGGGGAAATTAAGTTTCTATAGTATGGATTTTGCTGTCACATGACCCCAGAGCTGTGGGCTTTGTAGCCCTTTAAAGTGGGAATTTCCATGTTTGTCTTCAGTTTTATATCCTGTTTGGCAGAAAAATTAACTGATAAACTAATTCATATACTATAACATACTGAATAAGAACATTTATTAGAACATTTATTAGAACATTTATTAGAATTAGAAACTTCATTTCCCTACAGATCTCTGGTAATTTTCTGGATTTCTACATTTCTCTGATACTTTGAGCTTATTTGTGAACAAGTCTCATCTTTAAGTTTACTTTGAAATCAGTTACAAGTTATATAAATACTTACACTTTAAAAATATTTCCCATCAAACCAAATTCATCTGGCTGTACTAAGGCAACCTTTTGTTTCTAAGCACATCAGCTGAGCATATATAATTGGTAACAGAGGAGTTAATAATTCAATTGTTTGTTAGTACAAGTGTTTGGTCAGCACAGAATATATGTGTTATTCATGTGGGGAAAATGTGCTGACTCAAATATAATGTATGTATAAGTATGGTTGGGTGTATATTTGCAGTCAGGTCTTACACTTCATCAAGGATTTTGCCAAAACAGACTCACTTTCCAAGTAGGTTGGATCATCTTGAATGCTATCCTTTCAGCCTTGTTTTAGCCATAACCATTGGATGGGGGTTTCTTTCTATTTTGATCTCATATCATATTTTGTCTGTCGCTACTTAAATGGTAAACCAGATTTCTCAAATGTCCTTACAATAGACACATGCAAAGTCAGGACTTCACAACATCTGCCTTCCCTGCCTAATTTATTAATATTTTCACATTGCTTTTTGTAGGACCAAAATAATCAAAATGCATACATATACTGACAAATCTCTCAGATATATACAGATATAAGCTTATTATATATAAGATATACCTTCATAAGCATGTTCTATATTCCTTAAAGATGAAGTAGGTTTATTTTTTTTTCTTTGCCTCTTTCTCAGTGCTATAACGTAATCCTCAGTGTCTGAGCTCCAGACTTCAAATGAGAGATCTGTTCAAAACATGCGCAGACAAAATAAGTGGTTTCCTTAGTAATGGAAACTATGTGAAAGCCTCTGAAACAACTCCTCCTCCAGTAAGTCATGAGGTACATGATCCTTTCTATCCCCAACTTATCGATTTAAAGACAGCTTTACATTTAAATAAAAGTATCTAATGTGTACAGGTTTTGGCAGTGAAATTAGAGATGAGAGGGAAGACATTTACAGCATTCCTAGTTACATTGTTTGGGTTTTAATCAGTAAGGATGCTGTATGTTCCAGTGACCTTTTAATTAATTTTCTAGATCTGCAAGTTGAAAAAAATGAAATTGTATAACTAAACTACTAAGGACTTCACTTAGGTACCCCTTACACTCCAGTAGTTTAGCATACTTGATTTAAACTATCATTAGGTAACGATATTCTGAACACACACTGCACTTATCCATGCTGTTTCTTGTCATCTCCGAGATAAATTCATGCTTTTGATGGCATGGGAAAATAACTGATATTTCTCTCAGTCTCAGAGTAAAAGTAACTAAAAGCAAAATGACATTGGATTTCTAATATTTAGCTTAGTGACTCTAAAGTTTTCTAAATCACCAATACAGCTCTTGTGCAAATAGTTATGAATTGCACAGATAATTTAGAATTGCTATTGTTATCCATCCATTTTAATATTAAATCACAATGAAATGCAACGAGAATAGTTTGTTCATTTTCATCAAAAGAGTTAAGAAATTCAAGTCTGAAATTCTGCCCTTGAGAAAGACACTATCTATATATGGAATTTATTGCCACAAACGTGGCATTATCAGGGAAGGTGGCTGAATTTTAAAAAAATTATTACTGGGGAAAGAAGGTTCCCTTTCAACGATCACATACTATTCCCACACCACACAGCATCAACAGAGAAAGGATAAACCTGTTTCAGATAAAAAATCAGTTAATGTTCCATGGAAAGGAAAATATATTTGAGCAAAGAAACAGAAAAAGTCTTCCCTATAAGGACAGAACATTCAAGACCTATCACCACCCAATTACAACAAATCAACACCAGGATGGAAATTCTAGGCCTTACATTCAAATCACTGCTGCCACTATTTTCTTCATCAGCCTTAGATACAGATTAGTTATAAGAGCGATGACACTGACAGCTATATTCCATGCACATTCTGGTTCCTACAAACAAGCAGATCCTTAAGAAATCTCAGAGAATCTCAGTCATAAAGATCCACCATTGAGAAGGTTTCAGTAAGTTATATCCAATTACCAAAGGCTACAAAACCTGAGATATCACCACAGCTAAGACATAAACTTACTGAGATGAAATCAATTTTTAAACATATACACTGAGCTTGAAAATTGCTTTGCAGATATTTCATCTGCCTTATCCAGCTGCATATAAAAATTCTTTAGCTGCTTTTCACTACTCCATCTTCATTAAGAATCCCATGTGACATAGCAAGGTTGTGGTTGCTATGTGTGACTCACTTCCAGCCTTCTGCAGATACTGGTGTGCCAGAGATTCTTGCCTATTAAAATAGGGTCAAGGATGCAAATTAGAAATCAGATATCACCCTGTGCTGGACTCAGCTGGGATAAAACTTGTTAAGATTTTTCAGACCTCAAGCCACTTCTGAAGAAGGCTAACTATGGCTCTGGGACCTATAATGAGGAAAGAGACTATAGCTTTTGCCTGGGATCTCATACTTTTGTTTCATAGAAAACAGTTGCTACATGAATAGGCAAATTTTCTGGAATAGGAAATATCTCCTTGATAACCAAGACCAGCTCCTCACCCCTGCTTTGATTCAACCCCATCAAACATGACTGAATTTGCCTGTACTGCAAGGCTCTTTACTACGCAGTTCCAGATTTTGCCAAGTCATATAACACCTACTACCTACATAGTATTCAATGAAGTAAATGGGGCATTGTGTAGATGTGAATTTTTCCTTATGTGAAATTCTTTACATATTTGTTTCCGTCTGCTTTTGCTCTATCATATCAACACTAACTCTCAGATCTGATAAAAGAAATTTCATAGCAGGTTAAGTAATCTGATATAACATTTTCCATTACGAAGTGCAACTCTAGAAATTTGAATTCATTGTTGGCAACAAGCCTTTCATGTTCAAAAAAGACAAAGAACAAGAGCCAGAAATGTTGCTTTGTTGCAACTGAAAAAACGTTGCTCACTGAAAAAATGATTCAGTTTTGGGAGGATACATATTAAGAAAAATTACTCCTTGTCTATATGAAAGCATAGCCCTTTTTGGAAAACATCAATAGTCTGGCCTTAATATCTAAAAAGCACATGACAATGTCAGGTTGATGATACTGCACTGAAAATGTTGGCAGAACAGGGTTAGATGAAGAGGTGGCTCTTTTTTTCTCTTCCAGGCAAATCCCACAATGACAACCACCTATAATTAATAAGTCAATTAATAAAGTAACGCATGACACCACAACACAGATTTCTTTGAAATTGACCTTCACTCAGAAAGGAATACCTCCCCACAACCCACATGGAAGACACAATAAGGGCATGCTTTGCAGAACTGGTGAGAATTCATCTGTCAAATAAACACCAGCTCATCTCATATTTTACTCTACAGGCTACAAGAAGAAAGTGAGAAAAGCCACCACTGAGCCTCCTCCTGGTAGTCATGGTGCCTCAGAAAACAGGAGAGGAGCACATGTAGTCATAAGAGATAAAAGCTATTCCAAAAGTGTTGTCCCTTCTACAAATGGACATAATCTGTATGGATACACACTTTAAAAGAATTTTTTTAATTGCAAATTTCTGACATAAAATGTGTCATCTTAGAATTTAAATCAAATAGTTGTGGGATTTTACTGTAACTGCATAGTATTTATTACAGTATTTAACTACACTTGCTGCATTCTAAACACAGCTGTGTTCTCACAGCCTAAAAACACTAGAAATGGTCACAGTTAATCCTGAACCACAAAAAGGGATATTAAGGCCCAAGGATGCTCTGCGTTTCTGTAAAATGAAAAAGAGGAAAAAGTTTTGAAATCATCTTCCAGTTTGGAGAAAAATGCAGGCACAGAATCATTGTATTTTAATAACTAAGGAGTTTATGGATTGTGTTTATTGTCCATTACAAACAAATAATTACTTCGTTTATTTAATGTGCACTCAGTAATCAGATAAAATGTATGCTAAATAAATTGCTGGAGTTAGTCTGCCTTAATTTCATTGTCTCTATCAGTCTGAGAGAATTTTTTTCTATTCTGTAACCTATTAAGCTATATATGTGGCTTTCATAAAATAGATTACATTGCCATTTTAAACCCACCAAGCATCCTAGTGAAATCAGCAGAAAAATAACATAATGAACTTTAATAATCATAATTGTTTTGGTTATAAAAGATACTTTTCTCCTGCAGATAGTTTGAAAAAATACATTCTTTAGTTTTACCTAAATTATAAAATTCAATTATTTCACCCTTTTTTATGAAACAGAACTTTATTATGATATAATAACATTTTAAATAATCAGTAAATGTATGCCTATCAAGGAAGTACTTTAATTGCATATATAGTCTAACATAAGAACTCACTTTCTTTATGCAAGTATACTTAAGCTGATTTAATTATCTAGTCTTCTAATTACACAGTCCATACCAATCAACCAAAATGAAGCACTTCTATAATTTAATTTCACATGTCAAATCACTGAATATGTTTTTGCATGATTCTCATGTTAATTAGAAAGACAGATTTTGAATGAATGACAGTGACTTTATGAGGAGGTTAGGGGCAAAACCCAAGAAAGGTTTCACATAGTGCAATGCTAGTCCCTACCTATTTACCTGTCTCCAGATCATCTGTTTCTCCACTGGATGAGACACGAAAAATAGCAGTCTTTAGTTTTCTTTAAAAGAACATTTTCAACTTTGTCCAAACTTTTTGAAATTTTCTCTCTTACTCCACCCACAATCCCACCCCTGTAGAACAGGTGATCTCTCCCTGCAGGGAAGAGCTAGGAAATGAATGAGATCAGGAAGGATTTCCATTTTTCTTGTGGGGATTACAATGGCAAGAAGTCTTACTCTTCTGGCTTTGAGTTGTGCTTACTAAAAACCACCGGAGCATTATCCCATCTAGCACAGGACATTATGTTGTGCAGCAGGGAAGGCTCAGAGGTTCACTTGGAAGTTTAAAATGGCTTGACTGCAGCTCATGGTGGTGAATATTACATCCATCAGAGGCTCCAAAAGCCATCTCGTGGGGTCTCAGGAGAAACAAGGTTTCACCAATGAGACCCTGAGGCTACAAAAAGAGGATGTGACATCTTTCTAATCTGAGTTTTCCCTGTCCCAACCTCAGACAAGAAGATCTGAAACGTAACTAAAGATGGGTTATCCCCAGCTTTTTTGTTATAACTCCTAAATTCACATTAGAAAAAAATTTGAATATCCATAACAAGAGAATGAGAAAAAATAAAAATGTTACTTGGCCTTCCCCTGGCCTAAAGAATCTCACCTATTTGCATGTATCAGTCACTTAAATGCTATTATTTAATCTGTGAAACAGTCTCACTCAGTTGGAGGAGTGAAAAATGAGCACCACACATCCTTGAAAAAAATTAACACTTTGTTCACTCTAGTCAGCTTAAATGCAGTATTCAAAAATTTGAGGCAGAAGGAAATACTGCTTTCAAAGAGCCACAGTGCGAGTACTGGTTAAATTTGCCCTAACCAATTACAACAACCTGAAATTCATTCAGAATGGTGGCATTAATTTAATTCACTTTTCATATTAAGTGATTTTATGAAAAATAAAATTATTTTCTTACCAAATAAAAACAAAAGTAATGCAGTCCAAGATATCAGACTCAAAGTGAATTGAGATGAAACACAGCATTCATAAAATAGCAACGATTTTATTGTAAAATTTTGGGGCTATTGCTGTTGCAAAAAGTACACTAATTCACTCCATTTGCTATTCTTCAGAAATTTTTCATACTCTTATTAGACAGGACCATGAGGCTTCCATCAAAGCCAATGAGTGTGAAATGAGAACCACATCTCACTTCAGTCCACTAGAGGGTGGCCTGACTCGCTCAGGGCGGTGGGACTGAATTCTCATAAGAGATCCAACATTTTCTTCTTTTTGACCTGTTGATAACCAATACTTGGTGCTTTATTAATAATCATCTCCTATTATAAAGTAATTTATTTTATATAAACAGTATGTATGATAAAAAAACCTTTTCCTAACAACATCTATCTCATTTATTGTTTGTATATCTAGGAGAAGGAGTGATGATAATCACAAGTTATTCTACAACTTTTAAAAACTTCATTGTTTGTATGCCCTTTGTCCATGGACACAGACTAAAAAGGGAAACCATAAATCACCAAAGAGCATAGCATAAAGGGATAAAGAAGAAACAAATGAAAGGAAAAATCTGGGCAGTCTCTTGTTTATATAATTGGATAGCCATAAAAGACAGACTCAAGCAGAGAGAGATTGAAAGAAATTGACTTTTTATTTAACCAACCCCTTTCACAGCTTATTCTGAATTTTTATTTCTCAGGAAGATATATTATTGTTCTTACTTTCTACTGATAAGCACAGGTAGTAAAATGTAATATTTGACAAAATTTGGAAGAGGAAGAATATGTAAAATCTTTTCCTGTCTTAAGCTTAAAAAAAAAAGCATCAAAACTGGGGCCAAGGGACATTTTTCCTGAATGGTTTCAATATACAGTATCCTCTGAACTACAGCAGCCGTTGCAGAACTTCAGTGATGTCTAATAAGTTGTTCTAAACACAGATAACAGCCCTTAAAATAAAATAAATAAATAAATGAATAAATAAAGAAGGGAGGTGGGGGGAGAAAATTTGGACCTCCCAATCTGTTCTGTACAGACAGAAAGCATGCCCTGTAGCTGCCACAAATCGGAAGAGCTACGTGGGAGCGCGCAGAGGCCGGTTTGGTGTATCGGTGCCCGAAGCAGCAGCAGCAGTGCCACGTAGCAGACATCCATCCTCCCGCGGGCACCGCGGGCAGCACGGGCAGCACAGGCAGCAGGGGCAGCACGGACAGCACGGACAGCAGGAGCAGCACGGGCAGCCGGACACCGCGGGCAGCACGGACAGCCGGGCAGCTGGGCAGCACGGACAGCCGCTCCTCTCCGGGGAGCGAGGGCTCCGCTCCCAGTGACCGCGGAGCAGGCAGCGCCGTGCCAGCGTGACAGGGCGGCTGGGCCAGGCGCCGCTAACCACCATGGAAACAAGGAGAAGCAAGAGCAGCTAGCGAGCATCTCTCTCTCGCCCCCCTCTTTCTCTCTCCGCTGGATTGCGAGCCTCAGACAGCCAGGCAGCAACAGCGCCTGGCAAACGCAAGGGATCTCAGCTGGCAGCACAAGAGAGTCTCTCATGTTGTAGGATATCAATAGATACATCCTTGTATTATAGACTGATAGACACACGCATGCACACCGACTCACACCCATACATACGTGTACGCTCATCTATTCAGACTCTGGCTTTAATACAAGTATGTCGCTACCTGAACTAAGGATTCAAAATTACTGAGATGCAAGAACTCCTCCAGCTCTGAAACTACTCTTATTATAGGGTAAGTTCCTCCTTATTTTCAATTTTATCCCGACTTTTATCTTCACTTGTGGACTCTTTACCCTTTCTTCTTTTTGTAAAGTTATTTTATTAGTGTATTTTCACATTTTACTTTTTGAACAGAAATGCAAATGCAATTTGCTTTTTATGCCAGAGATAATCTAAATATGCTTGCAATAGTACTAGATTTGTGCATTTGTTAGCTTGAAAGAACATCAAAGGATAAAAATTATAAAAGGAGAATGTTTCCACTGATGTTTCAGAGGCAAAATCAAATCAAACTCTTGCTCTGTGTTTTGAAACCAATAAAACAAAGATACAGGACAGCCTCCTTTCTTCTCTCCAGTGCTAGGATTAAGGGAAATGCTGTTTATGTCAGGACCTAAAAACCACTGAGCAGTGAGGCTGAACGAGCATATCACCAACAGTTATTGAATTTCTGCCAGGCTACATCTTAAGGATTGTGGCAAATGACTTCGCTTAAAAACATCCCCTTTCCAGTCAGAAGGGACAGTGTGAATGTCTGATTACTGATGCAGCTGGAAAGGACGCGTTAGGTAAAAAAGATCACATTAAGCAGAGGAGTTCTAATCTTCTTTGGTAATTAACAGGATCTCAGCAGGGTGCCTCTATTTACATGTAAGGACAGTGTTTAAATCCATCACTATAAAAGCCTTGCCTGTTTTAGTATAAGAAGGCTCAGAACTGTTTGTCTTTGCTTTCCATGTCTTTGTTTTCACATGTCTAGCTGGAGTTTTTGCCCAGCACTGCCGTTGAGAAAGAGAACCCAACACAGGGGGGGAAGGAAAAGGCAGCAAATGTAGGGGGCTAGAAAAATATAATTGATTTTCTATTTAACCAATTGAATCAACTTAAAATTCCAGGCTAGCACTACAGTTGTTTAATGTGCTTGTCCTTATGCATGTGTATGTCATTTCTTCCATGCAGTATAAGACTACCTCAGTATCCTTTCAGATGAGAACACATTCAGTAAAGTGCATCAGCATGGATCTCTGATTCATGCATCAGTGAAAGACAGAGATAGATTTTACTTTACACCATGAAAAAGGCAAGTTAGCCATCTAATGCATGCTTCAGAGTGAAAAAAATACAATCTGCATCTTCCCATATGCTCTTGTTTGCTTTTTAGAGTACTACATCTGTATTAAAAACATCTCAGTATTTAGATTATTTCTCCTACCCCTTTTTCTCTCTTCAGCCCCCTCACTCCTGTGCACTCCGGAGAACATCGTAAAGATTCTGTTCCTTTGCACCAATGTAATTATTTGCTTGTAATTTTAAAGTTACCGTGTTCTGAGAAACAAACACCGTGAAAGAACCATCAACAGATAGCCACTGGCTTTAAGTCTGCCACCTTTCCGAAAATGTCAGGAAATGGGTAGCTTAACAATATGTATGGTAAGAAGTCAATTAATTCAGGTGACCTTTGTAAATGGTGACAATAAAGCAGCTCTGACAATATGCCAAAGCATTCACATTCCCTCTGGAAAATGAATGAGCTTAAGAAGAGGTTTTCTTTTCAGAGTACAAAATGAAAGGAATTGAAGCATTAGCTCCTGCTATTGGCAAGCTTGCTTCCTCTATTTTAGATGGTCTATGAAACCTATTTAAAGCAAGCTGACTTATTTTATTATTTGAAACACAATCTCTGGTCTAGCTAATTAAATATCCTGTTTTCATTCACACTGCACGTGCACTTCAGCTGTTAAAACAAGAATTTCCAGCTCCTGGTTTGCATTTTTACAAAATGTGCCATAAAATAAGTAGAGAAAACCTGATTCTGATCTCTTCATGCAATGTGTAAAGGCCTACTCAGAGGAAACTTTTTCTACATCCATTGGTAGCTGTCAGCTTTTCTGAATCTTTATCCTTATTCAGTTTTAACATAGAAAATATGTAAATATGAGTAATTTTACACAAATGCATCTTGGGTCTTGCCACATATACTCTAATGTGCTACTTTAAAATATCATACAGATATGCCAAAGAGCTTCAGAAAAATGTGGCCATTTCAATCTACATGTACAGAGAAAATATGCTGTAGATGCAGCATCTCAGAACACAGCACAGACATTATTAACCAGCAAAGCAGGCAAAATGTATGGTGACTGTATTTTGGTTAATACTCCCTCAAAGCTCCTGCAATAATGTTGTAGTGTCAGACAACGACTGGCTGATGTTGTTATGGTAACCCCAAAGTCCCGCCTTGTAGGGTGGCAGCTCTGAGCACAACATCAGAGCATGCCTGCTTGGAGTACCCTGAAGTGGGTGAGTCCTTCATTGTTGCACTGGAATTAGACTAGATCAACAAAGCAATGTTGCTGCCTGTAATGCAGATCAGAAATATAATGTATCATCTTTGTTAACTGATCAAGACTGAGCATCTTATGAAAATACTCACATTCTGCTATTCACTTGTAATCACTTGTCCTTTATCCCTAGAAAACCAAGCTGTTTGCAAGAGAGAGCAAACCATATTGGAGTGTTGGAGCCACTTTCTTTGACTCTAGCCCATAAACTTTATTATATTAATAAATGCTCTATCATCAAACCAAAAGCTTTGCTGCTTGGTGACAATCACTCTTAACTAAAGTTAGACTGGTATTTAATAGCCAAGTTTTGGAGTATTAGAACAATAGAAGAAGATAAGCAGTAGAAAATAAAGAGTTTTTCAAGACAAGCTCTGTCTACCATTGAAAGAAAAGTCACCACAGAGAAAAAAATGAAACCTTTTTTGGACTATATATAGATGGTTTTAGTGATTCATGCTACATCAACATTTTAGTTAATTCATATATCCTTTCTTCAGATGGTACCATTAAAAGCTGAAGGAAAATAAAACTCTTGAGAGAGACATTGTCAGAAACTATCTTAACATACTCTTCCATGTCAAATTCCACAAACTCTACTTAATATCAAGTAGCAAAAACTGACAATGAAAAACCAATTTCACATGTGGCACTCAAGGAACTATGTTCTGAAATCAAAGGAATGGACAGGTTCTAAAATTCTTCTGAAGATCAAAAAATCAGTTTCTAATTTATTTTTTTAACAGAGTATGACTTCTACAAGCCTTCACACTACTTTAAAAGGATACTAATTCTCATTCTAACAACACAACAAACAATTAAAATCCTTTACTTTACTGAAAGGAAAATGCCAGTAGAATTTGAGAAGAAACAGTAGTGACAGATGTCATTAGAAAGGTCATTAAACATATTAGTATAAAGAGAAAAATCAATACTTCTCATTACAACTGTAATGTTACTGTAAAAAGGAATTACTGTGCCTTTTACTTATTCTGTAAGTACTGACCAGTCCACAAACTGTTAAAAGCCATTATTGTGAAATGGTGTAGTTCATAAAGAACTTACTTAAATACACAGTATGACCTTCATTGTTATACACAAAATCTATAAATTATCTCATCAATTTTTCCTCAATAAATTCATATCCTCAACTGATAAATGTTTATTAGTACACCACATGGAGCTATACTCATCTGCACCAGAGAAAGATCCAATATGGATAGCAACATGATTATTTCACATTGGGTCCTTCATGGAATAGCTGAATGTGACACCTTGTGAGCAAAAGAATTTTCAAGAGGGCAAAATACAAGCTACTTCCGCAACTTTGCTTGATCCAATTACCCTCTCCCAACAGGATTTCACATTTTTTTATACATGGAACATCAACCACAATACAAGCTACAGGCATGCTCTCATCCCTAGCACTCACCAAACTTCTTACTTTTCTTAAAAGCAACAACAAATGCAGACATTAAAATGAAGGGAAAGTTTCATTTTATTAACACAAATTTGTACAGTATATGCTTGAAACAATCATCCTTCATTTAGAAATACTTCTTTTTCACCAAAGATTTATCTCAACTCTCTTTCAGCTTGGCCACAAGCAGCTGTGGTCTAATTCAAAGGAAATAAGAATTAAGATCTCTGTATTCACATTATTTCTATTCATTTGCTGTATTTCTGGAATTCATTAAAATATCTGCCCCAAATTTAATGGCAGTTTAACTCTACTGACCTCTGTATTAGAGAAGAAAAGCATTTTTGCATATTTTCTGCTCCCACTATCACAGTCTCAGTCAAACTGAGAAATGCTTTTTCACAACACTGGCACAAAAGACATCATTTAGCTTTTCTCTTTCCTTAATAAGCATCTGTATTTAGAGGTAAACACTGCAAATCAGAATAAAATGCTACAGGGAATATTTTTTCAAAATGTCTACTGAATATTAGTATCACCCCAAGAGTCTCTTAATAGACATTTCTTGTTATGCAAACAGCAACCAGTCTGCCAGGAAATACTTCAAATTCTCTATAACATTTGGCAAAAAAAGGTAAGAATCTTAAGTTTAGTTGTATCAAAAATCCCTGGGCATCCAGCTAGCAGTATGGAGAAAAAAAAAGAAAATTTTTTTTTAGAAATTATATGTCTAGGGATCAGAAAATTTCAGAAATTACCCATTTAATAAATTACAGAATAATAAAACAAAATAAGTGTGGTGTAATAGAACACACAATGAAGAGAAAAGTTGTGCATTGAAAGATTTTTTAAAATTGCCATAGTACTCTATGCAATAGTGTTCTATTATACCATCATCCTGGACAAGAAAAGATGACTCCCAAATTGTTTTCAAAAAAGCAACTAGGGCTCTTCTAGTGTGGTGTTGGGACCTTAAAGGAAACTGGGTTTTTTAGTTTTTGTCATGATGCTAAAAGAAAAAGTAATTCTTATTTGAGATAAAATGAGAAATATATACCAGATTTGGGAGGCATTTAAATAAGTACAATTATGGGACTCATTCCCCCAATAAGGATAAATACAAATGTCTCCTACTTTACAATAATAGCATGTCTCTGCTGAAAACAGATATATATGTGTCGCTATTTATATCATATTTATGTGATTTATTTAGTACCTGAAGACCTAATAAAATTTTTCATCTTGACTGGAATAATTTTTATGTGAAAACAGAAACTTTACTCAAAGATTTTAGCTAGTGTCACGGTAGCTATAAATAGAAAAACTAAAGAGAGACATTTGTTTCTTCACCCCAAGCTCATTCCTGTTGCCAAGTTCTCTCAAGTCACTGAACTTCCTCTCCCCTCTGGAAAGCAGCTTTCTCTAGAGGTCATGTCAAGCAGCAGCAATTTTTGCAGATGACACTTAACAGTGAGCTAATCACCCAAGTGCAGTTCAGTGCAGTGCAGTGCAGTGTTTCCACCAAAGTGGAGAATTACCTGCTGAGCTCCCCACCCCAGCTGGCTCCATGCTGCATGCCATGGAGGGAGCTGAGACAAAGGAGAGCCCACACTGGTCAAGGCTCACATGGGAGCTGAGTATTCAAAAAAACCCCTCTTTTCTGAGTTACAACAGCTCCAAACCCAACTCCTAATACTAAACTTCTCTCTTTTGTGTGCCCCATACAGAAATCAGGCAGTGCTGTAAAAATTCTTCCTCCCTCTGGACTCAAAAATTATGTTTCTGAAACAATTCAATCAACTTATGAAGTACAGCATTTTCTCTTGTCAAATTCTAAACAAATGAAAAAAGCCTTTCAGTATGAAAAATAGAATGGCAGTCAAGTGGTGCTTCATTACCACTGCAGCTTGAGGGACAGTATCTGCACAACTCCTATTTAATACCACTTTATAACAAAATATAGTTACTTAGGTTATTCTCTAAGCATAACACTAAAAGATTATCCAGGATATACCACGTGTATTACTCCATTTTGAACATATATTGCTTTTTACACAAGATACACCATGTTAACTTTCTGAAAAGACAGCTGAGACTCTACAGCTGCTATTTCATTACACTCTCACAATACAGTAATTTTACTATTTCATTTTAATATGTTTGGCCAGTTACTTGCTGGCAAGCCCAATACAAGGCTAAAACTCAACAGCAATTGAGAGAAATGAAATGATTAATAACGATTGTACCAGTTTATAGATGTATCCTTATGAGGTGAGAGAAGAGAAAATGAGGTAATTGCAAATATAATAATCTGTTAAACTAGAAATGTTTGTCTGAATAGCAATTTCACCCAGCATGTATAATTTAGGTAGCATATTCTTTTGAATGCTGCTTTGATATAGATTATCCAGTCATCAATATTGTGTCAGACAAACACACTTTCAGTCATTTTATTTTTATTGTAAAGTAAGAGACAAAAAGGATATTCAGCATATTGTTCCAGGGTTAGACTCCAAACTCTAAACTTCAGAAATGCATAAGGAAAAGTACTCTGTCTTCCAACAGCAGCAGCCAAACTGCTGAGCTCTATGTTTCCTGGGCAGAAAGAAGAGCCTGTCAATCTGAGGAACTGCACGGAAATGTTTCTGTATTACTCACTTCCACCCAAGGATAATATGCATGTTGGGACACGCATTATACAAACCCTACACTCTCTCTGATAGGAAGCAATCACCTTAGATATTAGTGCACAGAGTCATTTTGATGAGGCTACTCAAGGCAGTGGAGACCCAAGTGCCTTTATTAGGCATTTAAATATTGACTTCAGCAGCTATCATTTAACAGTAGGCTATAACTAGAATATATAACTAAAATTACATACAATTTCAAAGATTTAAATGCTAAAATCTTAAATTACCCATATATTGTCCAAATTATTAAATACATTTAGGATCTCTGGTCATTTCAGTTCAAGCAAAGTATATAGATCCACATACTCAGAATTTGTGTATGTGGAGGTCCTGGCCTTCTGTTCCATACTGAAATATCCTTTGCTCTTTTAAGGTTTGGAAAATCCATAAACTTGTTTGTTTTCAAATGTTATTCTTCATTACTGTTCTGACAGTAATCTTATGTGAATGTGAATTAAAGATTTGCAGTCTTAACTTTGTTTTACACTTGGTTTATATATCAGTTCTTCAAAAAGCATCTTGTGTTGGTACGCCATTATGTCAATCCTACCAACAAACAGGTACAGAAAACATTAAAAAATGAAGAAAAAAATTATAAAAAGTTTAAATAAACACACAATATCTGTGCCTGACAGAAATATGGCAGGGAAACTATACTAGTTATATAGAGATTGTGGACTATCCATTTACAACTACTCAGTGGTGAGCATATAAAAGTTGTGGCAAAAATCCACTATACTACTATTTAATCTCTCATGTAGAGGTTAGCCAAACTTTGAAAATGTCTGAGCAAATTCTGTGAAAGCCATCTACTCCATCATTAATTGCAATGTAGATATTTATTTTTACAAAAAAGAGTAATCAATGCTCAGGGCTGAGCAAAATATTTGATTCCATAAAAATTAAATTTGCATTAGCATTGCCTAAAAATAAATTTTGTTCGGCATGTCAAAGTGCAGTACTGAATCCACCATGATCTGTGTGCAAAGAACAAGAACAAGATTTCTAAGCACAGCAAGTAAGAAACTCCAGTTTGATTATTACCTTCCATAAGCTGGTCTGGCATAAGAGCAGACTTTGCTTTGAGCAAGAGGTTGGACTAGAGAGTTCCTGAGGTCCCTTCCACTGGACTATCCCACGATGATCCTCTCAACAGAAAGGCTTGCTTCTCTGCCAACACTGCCTTGGGTAACGATATACAGCAGCACTGTTATCAGAGCCTGCTTAGAGGTCTTGGTATGACTGCAGCAGATGAGAGCAAGTTAGATGTTGCTAGAGATGAAGGGCACTGATCAATCTGTCTTTGAGCTAGTTGTACAGAGTTGAAAATTCTGAAAAGGCAAACAGTCTTCTGGACTGCTAAAGGAAATAAAACTCCATTTGGTCACAAGGCAATATTTGCTTTGCTGTTACCTACCAAGAGATGAGTAATTCAATGAAATCCCAGCAGGATACTGAAAAGGGTTTAAATGTCCTACTAGCTTGTTTGAAAAATTTAAAATAACACACTTTATTTATTCAGTTAACAGAAAGCAACTATTTTCTAGGAAGAGAGAACAATTCCCTGAAACATTACCATCTTAATTTGTAATCTCTGTATTTCTGCTCAGCCAGGTGTTCAGTGTTTTCCACAGATCTGGAACTGAGTACACTGCAATTTTATACACAGTTTCAAAAATACAGCATTAGCAATCATGAATTCAAGTTAGCATAATAACCCCTTCATATTAAGTGCTAAACTTTGGCTTTCACTTCCTAGAGTGGTATTTTACTTCATATAGTGAATATACATAAACGGTTTCATTCTTTACATGTTATAGACATGCAATGAGTTTCATGAAAAGTGGTTCTGCTGAGAAAACTTGTCAGTTTCAAGGTATTATTTATGCTTTTATAGAGTTTTTTTCTTTTTTATAGAGTTTCTATCAAGATGCTCTACTGGAGTAATTTAAGAACTGGTCAATTAAAGTTGCCTAAAATTTAGAGTACCCTTCTCCAGATGATTAAATGGACAACATTTTAAGTCCTATTTTTCAAAAAAAGACAGCAATGCATAAAGGACAACAAACTAGAACCAAGCAATAATACTACCTGTAACATCACAGAAGCCATGGAGTGTAAAGCAGGACAGAAATAAACTGCAGCGCTACATTCCAGCCTTTGCCTTAATCTTATCAGTGGATAACATAAGATATCCCTTTCTATTCCTAGTTCTGCATGTGCATGAAGTCACTGTCATGAGATTTACTTAGTACTAAGTTTAAAGGGAGGGTTGGGAAGTCCTTTACAGTATTTTTCTCATATTAGAACCATCCTGTGAAGACAGATTGCATTTCTATTCTTTAGCATGAGTAAAGGCAATAATTTGATAATGTTTTTAAAGAAAAATGTTGCTGAAAAAAGTAAATTATATTGCTGATATTTATCACTGGTATTATATCAATTCCTGAAGTATATCTTCTACCACTGGAATACTCTAAACTCAAGTATGAAGGATAAAGAAGTTTTAGGAGAAGAATTTCAACTAAATAATAACAATGTAGTATTATAGACTATGTTTATGATCATTACATCTGCCAGACCAAGTCTGCTTGTTGCCATTCATTGGGGTTAAGTATTTCAATGTAACTCAAATCAAAATGTTAATGATTCACCGTAAAATTATTTCTTCTTGTAACAAGGATGCATTTCCCATTATGCAGTAATTTGCAGAATTTATTAAAAAACATTCTCCAAGACAAGCACAGAAAGGTTTGCCTTAACAAGAACTCCTTTTCAGTCCTAAATGGGACTCTTGTGAGAACAAGAAAATCTTGTCTTTGTAAATGCCTGCTGGATTTCAACCCAGACTCTCATATTCAAGATAGATGCTTAATGGAATTTGAACAATTACAGGAAATTACATATTTAAGTGGAAAGGACAACTTTTAAAATTCAATTTAATTTCTGTTTACATGCCCTGATAATCACACTCAGCAAACATTATCAGCACTTACAGCAACCACAACTATATCTTATTGACAGTAAATCTAGATAGTTTGACGGGGCAAAAACCAGTTTAAGCTTAGCCATTAAATGCTTAAATGCCTTTCTGAGCCTTGCAAATTACAAGTGTATGGGAGATTCAAAATATAAGATGAAGCATATCTAATTCATTGTTATGTAAATAGTATAGATGAGAACCATAACGAACAAATTGAGGATATGAGACTGTATATGATACTGCTTTCCACACTGCCAATTTACATGTGTTTTATTCTCGGACTTTTTCTGAAAAATGCAAAAACTGGTTACCCTAGCAACTACCACATGTTACTCAGTTTATTTCTGAGGTACAGAGCAGCCTATAAAAGAATAATGTTGGGCACTTCTATTAGGATCTCTCAGCACCACTGAGAATTCAGAACTTCATGTTCTAACATGTGTATGTATTTTCTGAAAGTTTTAAGAAAGCATATTAAAGAAAGAGTATTGCACATATTTCATAAACTCATTTTCTTTATGGTTTATGTGCAAATTAAAAACAAAGATTAGGAGCTGTATGGAGAAAAATGTATACTCTGTTCAACCTGATAGTTGTTTTCTGCATTCTTTTTTTATTACAGTTCTAGTAGGCATCTATAGCAAACAAGTAAAGCTTTCAAAACTTCTTTAATGATATAAAGGATATCATCTTCCAAAGTGTAATAGGGCCCTGAGCAACTTGGTATAGTGGAAGGTGTCTCTGCCCATGGTGGGAGGGGTTGGAAATAAGATGATCTCTAACGTCCTTTTAGACCCAAATTATTCTATGATTCTATGATAATTCTATGATAATCATAATGAAGATCTCAAATTCTCATCATCTGTTAAAGGTTAAAGTTTAGTTCAAAGTAATATTTAAAGGATTTTGCAGTTGCTCATTAATTATATGCCCTCCCTTCCCAAAATGCAGAACTCTCTGTTATACGTCTAGGCCCTATATAATTTATGAGGAGATATCTTGTAATAGTAGTACAAAACAACCAGAATGATAAAAAGGGATTCAACTGAAGTTAGACATTAATGAAGACATCTTAAGGAAAACTCTGTCATTCTTTTGCTTTTGAAACCTGGAAAAGAGCCTCTGTGTCCACTGGAGATCCACAGCCCCTGGTCCTAGAGACAGGCCTTTATCCAAGCAGTCTGCACAGGAACCAAGCCAGGACTCATAATTTATAGTTTATAGGTCAATGTTAAGCATTTTTTCCCTTCTTCCAGTAATTTTTTTTCTGGTTTCTACATTAAAATATTTCTTAATAGAATATAGGAAAATACTTGGTTACATCCTGACTCCTCATTCCAAATACATGATTTTGCCCATTAAGATAATAAAAATATTTCTAAATTTGTACTTGAAACAGAATAATCAAAAATTAAAAAGTCTTTGGATTTAAATAAGCATTTGTATGTTTGAATATTCTTCCTGCTGGCTATTTTCACAAGCTCTCACCAGTAAATGCTGCTCTGCCTGTTTTACTTATCTCTGCTGACTTCTTTTATATCATCACATACCTGAAAAGAATACAAAAGCTAAGGAACATCTTAGCAGAAGAAAATTAGCCCTGATACATTTTTTCCTATGGTTATCATGGATGAGGATTTTAGCATGTAGCTAAAACTGTAAATTATAGCATTAGATTGACAAGCAAAACAAGAGCATATGTACAAGTCCTGAACAGGTTAGAAGTTTTGAATAGGTCTGGCATCATCCTCTTGGATTGGAAGAGTAAACTAATAGAGCCTAATTCTGTATTTAGGCTTTGGGAAGCATTCAAACTAAAAGTGCCTCAGACATTGCTGCTTTGAGCATATGCTTCCCTTTGGATTCTTGTGATGCTTGGCTTAATCAAACTACAGAAACACAATAGCAGGGAACATATAAACAGACCTTTTTTGCATTCCCTTGGGACATAATATAGAGTAATCAATTGTAAATTAATTGGGGAAAATTTGTCTTGCATAGCATAGAGAGGCAAAACATTAATTTGGAGTCATTTGCTTAATGGCAATTCTAATATGTTATGCATCTATTCAACCTAGTTTTTTATAGTGAAATGCAAAACAATTATCAAGGATGTAAATACCAATAAACACCTCTATTACAAGTAAAAGTAGAGTCAAAATAATAGACAAAATTTAATTTCTACTAAGAAATATTCAGATTAGTTGAGTGCATCAAGTCTTCCATCACCGTATGAGAATTTGTGGCAGTGGTGGCCCCAATGCTAGGGACCTGATCCACAAAAAGACTCCTTATTCACAAATCTTCAATATCAGAAGGCTTATGTTTTATTATTTCCAAATGCAAGCAAGAAAGCAAGAAAAGAGCAAAAGCTTTTCTCTCTCTCCAGCTATGTCTGCTGAGAGGGATTGTCTGTGTCTGTCTGTCCGTGAACCGAACAATGTAGTACAAAGTGTGAAAACAAAGATCGAGTATTTAATTGGCCAAGAAAACACTCTTTTTTAAAACATCTTTTCATGTTTACATTCTTCATCAAAAACCTTGAGAACATGAAATATTTACAGAACTGTTCTCTTTAGAAAGCAAGAAGTTTTACAACTTGCGAAAAGTGCTTATTCAGGCTTGCTGCTGGATTTCTCTAAGATCCACTAAATGTCAGCCCCATGAGAATTTATAACCATTTCATTACATTTAGGCAGACTGGGTGCAGATATGCAAAGCCATTCAACAGCACAGAGGTTTCATGTTGTACAATCTATCTTTATGTAAGCATTCAAATCAGTGCTAGCTCTCCATATGTTACTTACGTTAGGTCTTATATAAACAATACCTGCTCTAAGTGCACTTTCAGGAGAAACAAATACTGAGCTATTAATGGTATAAGTCTAAAGATAATTCTCTTTATTTTTAAACAAAATCCTGCATGTGGTTTTTCTTATATTGGTCTAGGTAAAACAGATAAACAGATGAAATGGATAAACAGATAAAATAAGTATATTAAATATATGCGATAAAGGGACAGAAAGAATTTTTTTTAAAGTCACTCTGTGGTTAAAGTCCCCAAACACATCTTCAAGTGAAAGCACAAGCATGTAAAGTAATAAAAGAAAAATATGTAAAAAAAAAAA
Source organism: Vireo altiloquus (assembly GCA_013396875.1). Taxonomy (NCBI): domain Eukaryota; kingdom Metazoa; phylum Chordata; class Aves; order Passeriformes; family Vireonidae; genus Vireo; species Vireo altiloquus. The sequence goes on from VZRF01010034.1 coordinate 526,424, forward strand.
AAAAAAAAAAAAAAAAAAAAACAAAACTATTTTGCAGTTTATTTGCCTTAATAAGTAAATCACTTTAATTCGAGACTTACTGAATGTGAGATTCAATAAATGCCATTCTTGCTCTGATTAAATGTCAGGGCCATAGACTTGTTGTTTCAAGACAAGAGAGCAACAATTTTGTGTGTATAATGACCCTTCCAGATGATTTGTCTGAGCAATACTTTTCTCATCAATGAAACTTCACAGTCGGTCTCTTAAACTGTAGGTTCTTTATTATGATATACTTTGGTTTAATAAAAATTCATTTCTATTTTTAACACTAGAAACAAACTGATGCAAATTTGACCTGATTGTTGACTAGATCTCTTACAGAAGGCAGAGAGGAAAGAGCAGTCAGAAATCTACTGCATATATGGAAAATGAGTGGCTTGGGATTATTTTTGCTTTTCATACCATTAATGAGGTTTGAGACCCCCTTATTGAAGTTCCTATCCTCAAATCCACCATTTCCACAGCCAGAGGCATTGTAGGTCAGTGTGGTTATCTCAGATAACTACATTATAGATAAGGTTTTTGTGACTGTACAAGCCTAAGCCCCAGAGGCACTCTTATGTCCATGTGGTTATCTTAGAAAATAAAGCTCATCACCACACAATTCTACAATCTATGCCTAACCAGACACAATTGAGCCCTCAGGAATTAATGGACTTTCCTAAGTGGCATAAAAAGCATTTCTCAGCGGAAAGAAAGCACTGTGCACTGGATTATTCTGTTCAAATTCATTGCATTTAGGAATTCAATAGTTTACAAGTAGTTCTAGAAGTATTCCTAGTATATATAGAACTTACGTCTATAACATAGGAATACAAACATCGAAAAAATTGCTAAGAATTTTTGTAAAAGTTACATTGCATTCAGAATCCAGACATTCTGAATCATATTTGCTTTTTTTTCCCCTGCTTTTCAGATTTGTTTGCAGGAATAAATCTGTGTTCACACAAAAAGCTGTGCAAAATGAACTCTGAGTCTCTTACTTGAAATTTTTCAGTTGTAAAGAAAATTCTGCTTGGATTCAACAAAGTTCATAAGCAACAGGTTATGAAAAGTGAGTCATTTACTTTGGAAGTACCTCCAACACAAAGTATTACATAGAGGTAATAGTAAACTCAGAGTATCAAATAACAAATATGAATTACTGTGTTTTTTTAAACTGGTTAAATAGGAAAAAGTGTTAGGGAAAAAATGCAGTCAACTACTGTAATCAAGGACTAGTAAATGAAATCTAGTACATATGACAGCGCACTGAAGAAAGTAGGAAACATTGATAACCCAAAGAGACATGGAGCTTGGCCTAGAATTTGAGATCTTTTAGATTATGTGTGATAAAATCTGAGCTCTTGTAACACGTTGATGGCATGGTAATTGCTGGTTTCATTCATCACTTTTAGGCCTAAAGGACTGAGAAATCTAATTCTTACCACATGGGTCCCCAAACAGCCATTAGACAGAGAGCCTTAGTCTGAGAGGAAAAAAAAGCTCTCAAAGGACAAAGCAACGATTTTTTTTTTTCTATGAGGAGTGCTAGAAATCACTGCATAGAGAAGAAGTAGAATTAACATCAGTTTGGTTTTACATCCAACTCAGTTAACTTCCAAAGATGGTGACCAAGAGAATGGTGAAGTAGGAAAAAGAATTCTAACTTTTCTTCCTCTTTGCCCTCATCTTACTCTCCCATCTGCCTCTAGCAGACAAAACCTGTTTGTACCCATTCCTTTCAGAATAAATCAACATTTTAATTTAATAGTATTATGTTATCACTTTAAATTGTGCTCAGAATACTAGCCGTCAAGGAAGCAGGTAACAAATTCCTTATCATTCCACAGCTACTTTACAAACATAAGGTGCAACTGAGATGACTTAATAAAAAAATAAAAATATTGAAGAAAATCATAGTCATTTTGAAGAGTTTGACAAATTTCTTTATCAAACATATTTCTTTTAAATTCTGAATATGGCTGGCAGGAAGACTATGAACATAATGAATGGTTCATAGCAGCATCCTGAAAATTAGAATGTGAAAGGCTGGGAGACATGCAAGGAGCTACTTTAAGTTGATTTCCAGTCCGAATATTTTCCAGGCTCAAAATTAAATGAGACCACAATTAACCTCAGCTGAATTCTGACACATGCTCATACTGCAGAATGCTCTATCTGTGTTCTCCTTTCCTGTGGCCAGCCACTGAAATTTTAACTCTGCTGACAGTGCCTACTTTATGAAGAAATAGATGCAGCTTTGCAGAGTGTCAGTGCCCTCACGAATATTGTCACATCAGACAGAAGTCACTGAAATCTGATACTAATCATTTTGAATATTAAAATAAAAAAAGGATGTATAATAAAGAATATTACAGCAACTGTTGCTTTAGAAGTTTGTTGCCTGATAGACCTGAAGAATTACCTATATTTGTCTGGTATTGATTTGTAACCCTGCAAAATTCTTTCTATAATGCACAGAATGGAAGCCTAACACGTGCAAACATTAAAATATCAAACTAGTATGGGTAGCCTCTGGAACTAAGGATTTTTCTTCCAGTGAAACAAATTCTGTTTCATGCTGCTTAGCTATTATTATTTTTAAAAGAGAAAGCAATTAAAACCATGGTGAAAAATTCATCGAGAGCAACTTTCATAACAAAAGTATTAGAGAGTCAATAGCAGTAAGATAGGAATTAGTCTGTTCCAAAACAATCTGCCTAAACTAATTACCAAACTAATGAAGGCTAATCATTTCAAACCTTAATAACAGCTTGAAAAATATGCTATTTCACAATTAAGCAAATGAACCAGAAAGATTTTTTCACTAGAAAATGCTGATTTATCTTTCCATTGGATTTCAAGGATCACATTTGTGTATAATCTACTACTTTATTTATAGAGTAAAGCAAAATAAATCAAAACAAGCCTTCCCATTCATCAAAAATAGTGTGTTGTAAGTTTCTTTTACATTCTATTACAAGTTCAGAGGAGAGAAATGTTGCCTCCTTCTCCTTAACAGTTATAGAAATTGAGTTCATATACAGGGAAGAAGAATTTGGGAACATTAATAAGAGAATTCCTGCTTTAACAGAATAGAATTCTTACTTCTCTGACATAAGGTAGGTCTAATAGCAATTCCTTAGAGGATTAGAACTCTGAAAATAGCTTGGAAGACCAGAAAGACTAGAAAGAAAAAAAAAAAAAAAGAAACCTACCAAGATTTCTGCACTTTACCATTTCCTTAGTTACTAGTTTGGTACCTACACAGTTTTAAAATGAGATTATTCAGCCTAAGAAAACAACAACTATGAATTGAATGAACCAATCAAGCATAGCTAATAGTAAGACTTTTGATTCACAAACATTGATCATTACCTATAACCAAAACATCTTTGGCACCATCTAATTTATTAGGCCATCATCCTGGACAGCCATGATAAGGAAAAGGATGTATAAACCTTCTGGAGAAACATTCAAATGTTTTGCTAACTCTCAGCAAAACAACAATCAACTTCAAAGCATGAGTTCCCTTGACAAAAAAAGGGTTTGGTAATAGATCAAGCTGCTAAGAACACAACCTGCTCAACCTTTTTGGACTGGTGCAGATCACTGCACAACAATTTTCAAAGGAATACAAAGCCTTGCTTTACCTTTGTCAATTTCTAATTGCAGTCTTCCATTTTTATTTCTTTCAAGTTAATTATAGGGGTTTGTAACTAAAAATCTATGTCTCCACCTGAAGTAGAAACTCCATCTTTCATTAAAATATTAGGCTAGTGAATATCAGTTTTCTGTGTCCAGATGAATATAAACCACAAGGACATTAAAAAGGATTGAGACATTCCGACTTTGGAGAAAACGAATCTCAATAAGCCTCCAGTATTTTGTTCCAAGATATGCTTCTATAAACTATCAAAAAATGCTAAAAATGTTTGTAAAATTGACCCTTGAAAAATAAGTATTTGTAGGAAAAAAGGCAACTAAACAGCAAAAGTATTTGTATCTTATCAATTTACATTCAATTCTAATTTTTAACAGCAGCCTGGGAATTATAATGAAACTAAAACCCAATTTTCAAGCCAAACATTTTTATGGCCTTTAGGGTATTTTCCATACTGCTTGAAATGCAAGTCCTAAAAGCTTGCTCCTGAAGGACTGCCAAACAAAGCTATTCCACCTCATAACTACTCGACTTTCTACTCATTACTTCTATAACTTTCAAACACTATTTCATCTTCCCTGGACATTGTTCACATTATTGCTCATGAATACCAAGAGACAGAAAAAAAGCATTCTATCACCTTCAAGGGAATGTTTTCAGGACTTTTCAAGTTCTCAGCCATTCAGATGTGATGCTTTGCCTATTCATTTAATCACAGAATAATCTCAGCCTTTAACCAACTGAAAATTACTGGATGGCACCAAAGATTCAGAATGGAAATTTCAGGAATGCATCAGGATCATTTTTCACAACCAGTAGTGGAAAGTAAACCTGATTGGTCAAGGTTTGAAAATATAGGAATTAGAAAACCCAGTGTTGTGCACTCCAAATTTCCCACATACAACAGGATACGATGATAAGGACAGTTCAAAGTATACTTAAACAAACCTAACCACTGTAACAGATATCAATCTGCAAATCTTTTCCATGCTTTATTTTTTTTGTATTAGGAATGTTAAAGCAACTTAAGGTGACATTTCCTAGCTCATTAACAGAGGACACAAAGTCATTTGCAAGGAGACAGGTGGTTTATAACTTCCATCATTATAATATCAAACAAGGTGACAACTATTGCCTGAAGGAAGGATAATTACACTACAAGAGAACTTAAACTCTATATTCAGTTCACATGTATAAGAACTGGCAGAAAAAAGCCACACACCAAAGCTAAATTATACTCATTTACCTGTTTTTATTATGGCTAACTATATTAACCCTCAATTCCCTTTTATCGGTATTGGTTTGTGTACTGCATCAGCTAACTCCATCAAGTGAATTATCTTTAAAGTATCTGCACTACCCGTTATGCACTACTGCAGCTAAGAAGACCTATCTAGAAGACCTATTTTTAGAGAAACACCTCATCATCTTAAACTCTTTTTTGAGATGATGGATCAAAATGGATGATTTTGATGATGAATGGATTGGGATGCTGTCTGCTTAGTTTTAACATACTAGCTAAGGAAAGACGAATTAAGAAGTAAATACACCCTTCCAAATATCACGGAGTGTCCAGTGCTTTAAACTCTTCCATGGCATATGTGTATTTTTCTTCTCAACTATATTGTTTTAAATACAGCAGATTGCATGTAGGATTAAAAATAAAAAACAACTCATCACATTCAGCATGTATCTCAAGATTTTCTTTGTATTTCCTATGACTCTAAACCATTTATATAGGACACAAGTATTCTTCCATTATGTTTGCCTGTGATGTATACTCTTAATTATTTTTCATATATGGCAGTATGTATTTTCAATTAGTTCCAGTTAGTTTCCATTCATACTCCTAGTTAACTGGGGAGAACCATTCATTAATTCAACAAAGACCACCAGCACTTAATCTTCAAACAGCCCTTCACAATTGACATATTTTTCTAGAATTACGATGCACATACAGGGAGAGAAACAACTCATTTATTTCCTTAGTTTCTTTCAGAAAATTTATTATATTTTTTGTCTTACCAACTGATTCTGCCCTAATTCCAATTTATTGTATTGATCAGCACCATATATGGCATTTCATGAGGGTTCTTTCTTACCTGTAGCCAATAATCTAACATGATTTTTGGCATCTGCTGGGTTCATAATTTCTGTTTCACAGGCATTCTGGTGCCAGTGGTCCTCCTATGACTAAGGAAGCATAACATGTCTTTCTCCTTACTTCTGATAATCACTCTGATGACTTCCAATTTTGAATCAGAAATTACTACTAGACCCTAAAAGCATAACTTGTCATTTTACATTGTTGAAATGTCACACTATTGCACAATCTATCTTTACTCATTCAAGTTGTTTTACTGCTGAAAAAGACAACCATGCCATTGTCTGAAAGCATGAAGGCTGAAGTCAGGCTTAAAAAAAAAGTCTTAGAATAAAAATGCAGGTTTCTTAGACGTAACATTATCATTACAAGATTATGCCCAATCCACCTTTGGAAGGTCAAACTGGAAGGACAGTTTGAAATGGTTTATCTGTCCCACTTTAGTATGTGTGATAAAACAAAAGCTGTTTATTCCATAATCACCACTAATAGCATCTTTTCAGTATCTTAATTAAAACTTGCCTTTTCTTCAGTTTGAAGAGCTATTTTTCCATAGCAAGAGGCATTTCATTGCACAAATACATCTGTACATCTCTATCATTCTGATCACAGTGTGTGAGGTAGTGCTCCTACATGTCTCTATATAAGCACCTACAGCAGATAGGTCTATCCAAAGTCTTGCAATCTTAACTAGGAATCACAACAAAATTCAAGAGAAATGACGCATGTCAAGGAAAATCTAATGCAAACTTTTGATTGCAGTGATTGCAATCTGGTTGATTGGCATGAATTCTTGAACAGTAAATCCTGGTCAAAATTCTCTGGAAGATCAGAATGTCAGATTTTGTGCTGATGTCAGATTTGGCATCCAAAATTCAGAAAAGTGATGTAAGGATGATAGATTCTGGAAAGCTAAGAAGGAAATACAAAATCAGAATGTGGCTATTATCATGAAAGTTTCATAACTGAAATAATCCTTTTCAATGTTAATGAGACAAATCATCTAACATCAAGGAATTGAGTCAATCTTTCACTTCAGACAAAATTTAAAAGAATTTTTTAAAGTAACAGGAAACACTAGAAGAGTTATACACTGGGAAATAATGAAGCAGGATAGGTGGGTATTGTATCTACACATGGTGAAAAGGTTTAAATAAATTTTCAGTTTGGAAAGGAAATTAAAAAGGCTCAAAAGAACATTCTGTTAGTGTTCCAGGAACTATAAGATTATTTTGCTGTAGTGACACGCACTGTAGAAGGAATATGATACTTAACTGAAAGTACTGCTGTTTATCTCTCTTGTATTTCTCATCTTTCTACTGGTCTTATTTTAAAAAGCAAATCTTGACAATATTATATCAGCATTTTAATGTATTTATTTCTGGTGAAACAAGAAGTGAACCACGGTAATCATATAGTGTTGATTAGAGCAAATGAATGGGTCATAAAAGCCAAAAACCCCATAATTTTAGGTCTAAATATAACATTAGTTTTGCGAATCACATGAAAAATATCCCTTAACATGTAATGTTATTAATTTGCTCAGTTGAGCAAAAACTGTAATTAAAACTAAATATGAACCAAAATACTTTCTGCAATCAAAAATGACAGTATCTCTATGAGTTTATAATTTATGAGTATGCACAAATCACTTCAACTGTTATAAAACACAGCAGAAAAGAGAACTTTTATTTCCTGATGTTTACAATAATATTCTGGTTTACTCACTGTCAGTTTTTGCATCCTGAAGTATTCTTTTTTATCAATCCATATCTCTACACTGCTTCAAGCAAAAAAATTACGAAAAAACTACAAAAAATTATAAAAAAATACAAAAAACTTTATCCATTTTTGTTGAACAATACATTGTGAACCTGGTTCCCCAGGTGGCTCACAATGAAAGTAATCACCCAATATAGCCACAATTATAAGGCTAAAGCAAGTCAGCCTAATTTGGTAGGAATATTCATGACATAGTAAGTATCTCATCCACTCCTGGCACCCCAAAAATAAACCTTTTTTTTGGTTTTCAGTTTCTGTTTACTGTAATGGTAAGCAATAAATGCTTTCCCTTCATGGATCTCAAACCAAATTTCATGTAATATGTTCTAAAAGTATACATCAATTACTGGCTGTGATTGTAGCAGAATGTTCCTGATATAACTGCATTCATTAAACCCATTAATATCTTTGGATTATTATAGCTGGTATTCAATACAGTGCACACTGGACATAATTTTTTTTTAAATTATTGTAAGAGCATTTACCTTGATGTGAACAAGTCCCAAAAAACCCATAAATATCTCAATAAACTAAAAGGTGAATTCACTAAATATTAAGGGTCTGCCATTAAAGACTGACAATTTGAAGTAACGGAAAATATTATGAGGCAAGTATAGCCACTACTTTTTTCTGTCTTTATTACCGATATCTGAATACACCTATTTCTATGGTTTAGGCATATTTAATATTTACAATTTAAGAGCCCCAGAGGAAAAACATATGCAGATTTTCCCAGTCAGTAGCTTTGCTGGATTTTGGCTAGGATTTTTACTAGTCAAATGTACTACAGACTTGGAGAATCTGTATGGTAGCTTTCTAGAAAATCAAGCCAAAACTGGTCTGAAATCTTTAGTTCTGGCCATCTGCTAGAAGCATCTGGTAGCTGGGTACATGCACCCACATCCAGAACGTGACTGCTCCCTTGCCAACTATGTGCCTAGGTAACTGCCAATATGTGCTTCTCCACTGCTAACATGACAACTGTCAAAAAGAAGCTGAAAGTGTATGAATAAATCCAAATTAAACTAACATATTACTTTCCTAAGTTACAGCCATCATTTTTTTATATAATTGCTTGATAATGGCAACGATAAATAAGTCTCACAGTGAAATCTGGCAAGGCTAAGAACTATAACAAGGATACCAAGGATCTAAGTATTTTGAAGAGTTGCAGGTAATGTTTTAGGCTAAGTGTTTTCTCTGACAACTAGAAAATATATATGAAATACTAGCAATGTGTTATATCTTTATATAAAAACATCAGAATTATACATAAAATATCTGATTTAGTAAGAAGAAATAAAATAAAAATCAGTTCAGCTTCTTTTTAAAGTTTCTTTTTCTTCATCCAAGTACATATACATATTTTAATGGACACACACTGAATATATTGCAAGAGGATTTGAAAAGCCATACTGCAAATTAGAACATAAATGATAGGATAAAAATACAAATGGCAAAGAAATGTGTAGCTTCCATTGAAATTCTTTCTCTTTTCATATAAATATAATTTTCTAAAATCCTTGTTCACTTAAAAAAAAAAAAATTTGTTCACTTTATCTCAAGAGAAGGAAAAAAATAGGTGGTAACTGTAATTACTGAAATGATTAATTCCTTTGTGATATCAAAGTAACTTTTTGTCGTCTTTTGCTGTTACATTTGTGAAAAGGAGAGATGTATTCAATGGCTAGGTAGCATATGATTAAAAGTTAAAAGTACATGAGAGACAGAACAATAGAAGGAAAATCTAAAATCAAAGACTAGAAAAGTAATGCAGGATCATGATAGTAAACTACAAGACTATGGCTAAAGGAGAAGAATAAACCCAAGGATATTTGGAAATTGCCACAGTGACATTTTTTTATTACCCTGTCTGAATCATCAGATGTCCCTTTTCTTGTGTTTAATTTTTAAGCTCCATGGAGTGAAGATCACGGTTTTGTTTAGCAGCAAGTGAACGCACAAGGTGGTGTGGTCCTGGATCCACTGCTTTAGTTCCAATGCACAATGATGCTGCTGACAACATATTAATAATGGTAGCAAAAATACTATTTCTATTAAGCTTTTTGATTTTGATTGGCTAACATCTTACTGCACATACAGGTACTCCCAAAGTTGTCTGCCATCCCATGGTCAGTGATGGTAATCACATTTAAAATAGGCTAGTAAACATCCGAATATTTTTCCATCCTCCAGTTTTTAAAAAATGCTTTATTAAATGTTCATTTATATCCATTGAAAATTTATTCTAGAATAGCATATACAATAAATTTATATACATACATATTCCTTTGGATTACATTTAACTCTTTGCTTTCATCACATCTATTTTGAATACTGTATTTTCCAAATTTAAGATCTAATATATTGCAATGTTTTTCAAAATACTGGAATGTAATCTTTGATTGACACAGGAATGAGAACTATAGTAAGATCTTAATGAATTGTATGTGGTGATAATTCCTCTGATATCTGCTAAACTCCATTAAAAGACAGTAAACAAGAACAGTAGAATAGTAAGCCAGAGTCAATTAGTGAGAGAGAAAGGTTAAATCTCATGTAAATCTAGCTGATCATAATGTTTTTCTGACTCTCTGTATCTGTAGATCAAAGTAACCTCAAATCACACAATGTCCATTGATATAAAGAATTTTTCATTATTTATAAAACCTTGTCACTCTTTTAATGGTCTAAGATATGAGAACATGTCCTATTTTACAGACATATTAAACATTTTAAGATTGTGCCTTTCCCTCAGGCAAATTCATTCCACTTAAGGAGAAAAATTAAAAAGAGGTGTAACAAGTTCACCAAATAAATATAAACACATATGCTGAAATAGTTATTCAGATAGTTCCAATTGCTTCTAGGGTTGAATACCAGCTTTGCAATTTCTTTTACATCTTCCATGTAATGCTATTCGGCGCCATGAAGTTCTAAAAATCAATCATTAGGAAAAAAGTAAAGTGGATTTGCAAAATTAGTCAAGGTCCCAAAAGAGAGTCCTAGCCGTATTTTTCACAAATGTCCAGATACTTTGGGTACTCACTTCTGAGATTTTCAACCTAAGACATTTGACACCCTCAGCCACCCAAGCTGAAGACATCAGAAACACAAAATTTCTAGAAAATTCTCATTTGTCTTTCAATGTAAGGCTATATCTTAGCTATATGTTGGAATATAAAACATTAAGACCATATTACAGTCAACTGTTAATATGTATTTGTAAAGAGAAACAGAACAAAATGCTTTGCTCCAGAGAGGGGAAGAAAAGCAAGACTGCATATGCTAGCAGAAATGCTTTCCATTTTTACAGTGCCTACGTAATTTTCAGCAACCCTATCAGACCAGCTAGTATAGCTTACTTCTATAAATATTACTTCAGCCCAATTCTGTTATGAAAATCTATTATATCTATCTTTAACAAAATATGTCAAATATATATGATGGTGCATATTTTTATTTATTGTTCTATAACAAAAAATTCCCCAAGGAAGCAATTTTTTTGTTTGTTTTGACCACGGAACAAACAAGGAAAAAATGCCTTATAAAATTATCAGAAAGATATTAAATATACAAACATCAGTCTGTATATTTCCATAACGAACACTTAGAAAATTCAGAAAAACCCCTAAGTGCTGTAACTAAAATCAAGTAAGTTATGAAATGTCTCGTGCCCAATTTTTGGTTAATGACATTTCCAAATTTCTGTCCATAGAACTACTTAAAGTGGTTATAATGACAAGAATTGAGAAGTGCTCTTTCAGTTGATGTGTTTGAAAGGTAGCTTTGTATGAACAGCTGTGTTTTCAAAATGCTTGCCACCTCTGAATTGGTCCTTGTGAAGTGCACTGTTTGCCTTATTGCCAGCAGAGCACATTGCACCATAACTGCTGCATTTTTAGTTTTTATCACTGTCTCTCTATCTGCTGAAGTAGAAAAGAATGAAAGTGCCAAAACCTGACGTGTTTCTTTTCCTTTCTGCCCACTCTGACTTGGTTCTTAGGTGTCTGTTGCTCCAGTGATGAGAAATGTAGCTCAGTTTATTCATTCACTGAATGTCTTTTCCAGTTCAAATAATGGTAATACCTGCTTGTAAACCAAGTCTCCAGCTACAGCAGTAAATCAAAGAAACCCAATTAAGACATGCCAATCATTGTTTACACAAGAAATAATTAGACTGCAAAAAGTCACACACGTCAGGGTGCATTTTTCTAAAAGCAAGAGATAATACCTTAAAAGCAAGAGACACACCATGTTTAGTAAGACACCAAGTATGGGTGGCAACAGGGATGGACCTCCAGAAAAAAATAATCTCTTCACAAATATTTAGATACTTTTAGTACATAAGTTCTAGTACATGAAACAGTAACAGAATTGCTGAAGTACTAATACAGAATACTAATTTATTAGATATAGACTCTATTTAGGCTTTTTATTTGCAGACATTAGGAAGTAAATAATTGCATCTGGATGAGGAAATACAAGTACAATCAGAGTGCACACAAAGATTTATAAATGCAGCTGGGTAAAGAATTTCATCCAAGACTCCAAAATTACGATGCACAGTTCTTTCTGTTGCTTGTGTCAAAACATCTATCCCACACCTCAGCTTACTGGTGATAATCTGCTGTGGAGCCTTACCTCTACAAGCTTCTCTGCTGTGAGAAATCATAGGTACAAGTTCTAAGAATTGCTTGCATCACATCAAGAATCTTGAGAGGTCACCAAAATCCACTAACAAAGAGTTAATGCTGACATTCTTGCATTATTTGAAATAATTTCTTTTTTAAAACAAGAAAGAAAATGGTTTCTTTGCACAGAAACGTTCATGTATGTAAATCTCAGTTACTTTAAAAACTACTCAAAGAAACAGAACAAATAACTTCCAGGTTCTCTCCGTCCTTCTTATATTAGTACCTTTAATACTAGGCATTCAATATACAAAATTTTCACATAAAACTCTAGATGGTACAAAGCACTCAGCTTTAAAGTGCATTAATAAAAACTCTGAAATTCACTTCTAGTAAGAGCATTTACATTCAATTTTTACTTAGTATTATCAGTACATATTTACTACAGTACATTAATGAAGAAAAGAATCAATGCATTCCAAAAGTTGAAAGTAACACAAAGTTAAATGCTTATTTTCCAATATAAACACTTAGCTCTGTGACACCACATTCTTCAAGGAAACTGAACTTCAGATACAGTTTATGATGCTGAGTGCAATTTACATGAGGTTTATTTTGTTACAGTGGATAACAGCTCACTTTTTACTTTAAAATTATTTGAAGACATCTCGAGGTTGGAAATTAGTTATACACACACTCACATAGTCAATGCAACCAATTAAGCAGTTATACTGTGTAACTTGATTCTGGGCTTTGATCACTTCAAGTGGGTCTGGAAAACTTACATCAGCAATCCATGTTTTCTTATATTCTTAGTCAAGATGTATATTGGAGTCACACTATAATACTATTTTAAACAAAAGACCAAAAAAAAATGTTTGCCACTCAAAGCATTATATACAATTTTTGCTGTTGTAATGTAGCACTTTTTTACATACTCTATTGTGTGAAAAGTACTACTGTCATATGATTTAGTTTTAGGTTGTCCTGTCCCTCCCAACTTGACATATTCTATTCTATTATTGTATGACTTCACAAGCCACCATGCAAGTCCATTCTACTCCAGAAGCATTCTTTTATTCCACATCACGAATGACAGTTAAAAGCAAATAATTTTTATATAAAACAATACAAAGATATGTCACTATTTAAAAAAAAAAATGTTTCTCAATCAAAGCAGTGTATTTTGGAATGATGGCTGCAGGCTGGAAGTGTCAAAATTATTCTACAATCTGTTATTAAAGCCACTCAACCTCAGTGAATATTTTACACAAGACAGAAGCACTTTAACCAAAGAAATAAGAGAGATTTATGCTGGAATACCATATGAACTTGAGCTGGTGACTTATTAGCTAAAGCATTCACCAGAAAGAGAAAGGACATCAAACTAAATCATATCGAAGCAGAATTTCAATCTGGATCTCAGCTCTTTTTTTGCTGCCTTTTGCAGAAAGTCTTTCTAATATATTTGACAAGGAAATATCCACTGGTGCCCTTACTTTTGGTTTGAGAATCCCATAGAAACTAAAATATAAAATCAGGAGTATAAACGCAAATACAGGAGTATGTTGGTTCAAAAGTGCACGAAAATGTAGTTTATATACTTTAAATGGTAGAGCCTCTCAGGTGCCTGGGACACACATGAAAATTCCATCTTTGCCCACATTTTATGTTTCACAGCGGCCAGTAGCAAATTTCCAGGGAGGAGCAGAAAACCACATTAGCTGTTTTGTTATGCTTCCTCGGAATAATTTCACAAGTACCTCTATTGAGCAGAAGTCCCTGAGCATCACAGTGCAATCAAAAGGCTGAGATAAGATATGTCCAGTAGCAGTCTGTTGAATCTCAATTAATTTACAATTTAGTTAAGATTTTCAATGATCTTTCAATTATTTGAAGCATACATTTTGTATTTGTCATGCTACAAATACATTTTTAATATAAAATCCAATTGAAAGTATAATAGTCAGTGCAAAATGCATTTCAAGAACGTGTATTAAGAACGTGACAAAAAATTCTCCCCCACATGGCCATCCTCTTTTCTCCCTTAATAGGAAATTGCATCTGTGCATTTAGTGTAAAATTATTTCTTCTATGATCTTTGGTAAATGTGACAGTAAATGTGACAAGGGTATCACCTTGCCTCCTGGTGGCAAAATTAAGAGCAAGCTGCAGGCATTAACTGTTCAACACAAACCTTTATTTTTCTGCAAGCCTCAAGTTCTTCTCATTTCCCAGAACAAAGGAACAGATTATATTTTTACAGTTTCACTCAGTATGTCTTAGTATTTAAGTATAAACTGGGCCATGTGCATAAAAACATACTATTGATCCTCAAAACAGCAGAATGTTTTCTGTATGTTTATCTCACACATTGTCTGTTCACTCTATTAATAAACCTACATGTTAAAATAAAATATTAAATGTCCTTAAATGTACATAACATAAAGAACAGCCTCAAAGACTTGCCAAATGTACTTCAAATTGGCCCAATGCTCATATCACTTTACATAGTCCAGTACCTTTCCTCTGAACTGTTATGGAATGCATAGGTGATCAATATGCCAAATCCTCCTGGGCCTGGAAAGGACACCTAAGTCCAAATGCTTGACACTTGACTTTTGCAATTCTGTCTATCTATACCAGCAAACCCTTAAGAGTTATTTATCAATGTCAGCTAAGCATTGATCTTATGTTTTGTAAACAACGTCACTGTGAATTTTAACACTAAAGGCAAGGGGAGAAAGGGCATAAATGCATACTGCAAAACAGTCTTCAGAAACAAAGCCTGGATGAAGTAAGTCTATATTCTGAAGGAAATTAGGCAGTTAATATGTACTATCTTATATAAGAAAACACAGAAGCTTTTGTATTACATGTGTTGGAACAAAATGTACACTCAAAGTTGGATTTATTTCACCCCACAAAAAGAAAGTACATGCCAAAAATCTGGGATGCACATATTTGATACCACAAGATACTAAGGTTTCAGTCTTAACTATAATTTGGGACCTGAAGGCAGTCTGCAAACTTCAGATTCTTGCAGAGCTACAGAGCAAAGAAGCAACTGCTAGTGTAATTTTTTTTTCCTTATCACTCTGAAGGCACTTTTCTGCTAATATTCCTTGCAATTGAGGTTATTGAAGCCAGAATAAGAAGGTCAGTGATTAGCCTATATTTGCCAAGATGACAAGCTATTTATTATAAGGTACATATTTCTTTCTAAATAGCACTTAAAAGAAAAGAAAAAAGTTTTCTTTCTAAGCAGCAGTTACAAAAAGAATTAAAAATTATAAAACCTGTGGATTTTCAATTTTGTATATTTCTGTATAATTATCTCACAGGCTTGCCTAAGAATGTCATTAGGAATGTGTATTAATCCAACCATTCAATTTCCCTTTGATTGTACATAAATTACATTCTTTATAGTTATAAACTTCATGTAAAAAAGTTTAATATTCATGCTCTGTAGGATTTTGCTCAGTGTTTACATTTTCAAAGCCAACAGAACTTAGTCTGCTTCTAGTGATAACTGAAAGAAAAAATAAAATATTTCAAAGGAGAATAAAATATGTAGAAAAATCTCACTGATATATTTTGCTTTATACTCTGTGAATCTTCATCTTTCTGTAGAACAATGCTCCACTGGATGTATGACAAGCTAAAAGTCTAAAGACATATTACTATATTAATTTATGCTATCTGGATACCACCATAATACTCTAGACACCACAGTCATTTTCTTTTTTTACTTGCAATAATTAACAGTAGAGAGTAAAAGATGGCTAAATTAATTTATAACTTTATAGTTTCTTATACTAATTATTTCCTCTTCTTGTATTTTAGGTCATCCTGTCATTCCTGCAAACACTAATCAATCATGGGATTTGAAGTTAATACTACTAAATAAATGAATTGTTTAATCTCCTATGACCATCTATACATACTTCATCTTCACAAAGCTCACCAATTTTATGTCATCAAGGACAAAGTGACCTTCATTTCCACAAAATGCTTCTTACTACTGGACAAGTTGGTCACAAATTTATCACTTATCCTCAGGAAGGAAGTCCTTCACGATCATCATTTGATAAATGCAAATTTGTGCTTTATTAATTGACCAGGTCATACTGAATTCCAAAACCATAACTGTGGAATACTAAAGGGTCTGTTACTTTCCTGAACATTTGAGCTAAGATGAAGGACCTTCAACTCAAAATTAATTTACTGCTTGGTCTAGTTACCACTGCTCTGCTGCAAGCTGTAGGAAGAAAAGCAGACTGCCCGGAGTCATGTATATGTGAAACCAGACCGTGGTTCACCCCTAGGTCTGTCTACATGGAAGCTCCAACAGTGGACTGTAATGATTTAGGCCTTTTTCATTTTCCAGCCACACTGCCTGCTGACACACAAGTTCTACTTCTACAAACCAATAATATTGCAAAAATTGAACACTCGGTAGACTTCCCAGTGAACTTAACTGGTCTAGATTTATCTCAGAACAATTTATCCTCAGTGACCAGTATTAATCTTAGAAAGATACCACAGTTGCTTTCAGTGTACCTTGAAGAAAACAAACTTACTGAACTCCCTGAAGAATGTCTCTCTGGACTCAACAATTTACAAGAGCTTTATATTAATCATAATCTGCTTTCTGTGATTGCACCAGGAGCTTTCATAGGCCTCAATAATCTTCTGAGACTTCATCTCAATTCAAATGGTCTGCAAGTGATCAACAGAAAGTGGTTTGAAGCTACTCCTAATCTTGAAATTCTCATGATTGGAGAAAACCCAATAATCAGAATTGAAGACATGAACTTCAAGCCTCTTAGCAATCTGCGCAGCCTAGTTTTAGCAGGTATAAATCTCACTGAAATACCAGATAATGCTTTGGCTGGCCTTGACAATTTAGAAAGCATTTCCTTTTATGACAACAGATTTGTTAGAGTGCCCCATGTTGCTCTTCAAAAGGCTACAAATCTTAAATTTCTGGATCTAAATAAGAATCCCATTAACAGAATACGACGAGGAGATTTTAGCAACATGCTGCACCTAAAAGAGTTAGGAATTAATAACATGCCTGAACTGATTTCTATAGATAGTCTTGCTGTTGATAATTTGCCAGATTTAAGAAAAATAGAAGCAACCAATAACCCCAGGTTATCATACATTCACCCCAACGCATTCTTCAGGCTCCCCAAGCTGGAATCGCTCATGCTCAACAGCAATGCGCTGAGTGCCCTGTATCGCAGTACAGTGGAATCCCTGCCCAACCTCAAAGAAGTCAGTATACACAGCAACCCCATCAGGTGTGACTGTGTCATCCGCTGGATTAACATGAATAAGACAAACATTCGTTTCATGGAGCCGGAGTCCCTGTTTTGTGTAGACCCTCCCGAATTCCAAGGTCAGAATGTGAGACAGATACACTTTCGGGAAATGATGGAAATCTGTCTTCCCCTGATAGCTCCTGAAAGTTTTCCATCTACTCTGGATTTAAAAGCTGGCAGCCATATTTCTTTACACTGCAGAGCAACAGCAGAACCAGAACCTGAAATCTACTGGATAACACCATCAGGACACAAACTTTTGCCTAATACTATCTCTGATAAGTACTACATTCATTCTGAAGGAACGTTAGACATAAGTGACGTAACTCAAAGAGAAAGTGGCTTATACACATGTATAGCAACAAATTTAGTTGGGGCAGACCTAAAGTCAGTCATGATTAAAGTGGACGGCTCTTTCCCTCAGGAACACGATGGATCTTTAAATATTAAAATAAAAGACATAAAATCTAATTCTGTTTTGGTTTCATGGAAAGCAAGTTCTAAAATTCTGAAGTCCAGTGTCAGATGGACAGCCTTTCTGAAAGCCGAAGACTCCCAGGCTGCACAGAGTGCTCGAATACCATCTGATATAAAGGTATATAATCTTACACATCTAAATCCATCAACCGAATACAAAATTTGTATAGACATTCCCACTATCTATTCACTGAATAGGAAGCAATGTGTCAATGTAACCACAAAAGGACTGGACTTGGAAGTGAAAGGCTATGAAAAGAACAACATAATAGGATTCCTTGCCTGCCTTGGTGCTCTTTTGGGAATCATCTCTGTGATATATCTCTACAGCTGCATCTCTCAAGATATGAACTATGGCATTGGACACAGCTATCTAAGGAATTACCTGAAGAAACAATCCTTTTCACTCAATGAGCTTTATCCTCCTCTAATCACTCTTTGGGACATGGGCAAAGAAAAAAGCACAGCAATGGAAGTAAAAGCAACTGTAATAGGTGTACCAACAAATATGTCATAAGTATGTCAGTATATAACTTAATTTCTGAAATAAAAAGCACATGACCGTATTTGTGCTGAATAAAAAGGCAACAAGAAAAAGTATTTCTCTTAGGAACTAGATGCCTGGACTTTGCTGCTGCCAACAAATGGAATATATATGACTCAGTATGAGAGAAGAATTTTAATTAACTGTATTCTAAGGGTATTCTACCAACCAAATAAAATTAACTTCATATTCTAGAACTTTCATGGGACTTTTAAGTCTGGGATACAGTGGAAGTAGCCAAGAACATTTTCTGTATTTTTTTTTAAATTATTATATAAAAGTAGTGGAACTGAGCAATACCTCCTCCTGTGCTGTATTACACAAAATAGCCACGAGTTTTTGCAGTGAACAGATATACTAGGATTGACATATGGTGTAATGAAATGGACAAATTCTGTAGAGTAGACACAGTGAGTATGTGAATTTTTTTTAATGAGAAAATACATTTTTGATTAAAATCAAAATACTTTTTGTCTTGTTTGTTTCTAAAAAAACACCCCACAATTCTGGGAGGTCTTGTCGGACAATCAACAAATGCACTCCAATGTCTGATAAAATATCTCTTTACATATTCTCCTATTAAAATGCTAATCTGAGCACAAAGAATATTTTTGCTGATTTTAGGTTGCATAATGCTTCTAACAGAAACATAAGTTTAGTCATAGCTTTTTATCCAATTTTATTTACTCTAAGAACATTTTAAAGGTAAAAGGGATGTTGGATATGACGCCACTTAAACCCACTTTAATTAGATTTCAGCATGGATATTGGTTAATGAATAGTTCTTTGTTCCTTTTATTATACACGCTTTTATGTATCCGTGTGAAATACTTCTGCTCTCTTAGCAACATGCAAGCCTGCAGATCTTTATTTCATTATATCATTTTATTACTAGACAAAAGTAGTCTCTTGCAGAGTACATGGCAGAGCTTTCCATGGCAGTATCGTGAACCACCATCCATATAAACATAACATAATAATCTCTACACAGAAAAATCTCCATGATATTAGCCATTTTCCATGACTAAAGACATTTTTGATGTTAAAATCCCCACAGAAGCTACAGGTGTGCAGTGGAATTCTTGTGTAGCTGTGTATAAAAATGGGCAGCTGTTCCTTCTACAGATATCCTACATAAGCTTGAAGTCCTTGGGAGTAATAAATCCATCTTTTAGATTTAATAGCATAATGCATATTTAACTGCCATTTTTGCATAAACATGCAAAAAGAAATGTAACAGCAGCTTTTTTACCAAAGTAGAATCTCTTAAAAATCATAGAAATAACTTAATCATGCTAAAGTATGCTTTTTCATAAGCTCATTAACACGAAGGTTGTTTTTTATCCACAGAACACACAGGGCTAAAATTTTCATGTATTTCATCAATTGGGATGCCTACCCTCTTTATGAAGGTAGGAACTGACAAGGAGCTATATTTAATTTCCTTAGAAACAGACAAGTATTTTTACACACCTGTGTTTCCATTTATTTCAGTTTTCTCTCAGGAATGCAATGCATTAAAAGCAGTACTTACTGGTTATTCAAACCAGAAAAGAGTAGCTCAGAAATAGATTTTTCCTTGGCATTTGACAGCAAACCTCATTCTGAAACGTATGACTTATGAAAGAGAGAAGGCAAACATAAGTATTTTAAATATATTGCCAGGAAATACCTAAAATACAATACTGAAAACAAATTTTATTAATTTATATTACTTTTTCCTATTAGCTACTAGACTGAAAGATAATGTTCTACTCATAAAAAGATTAAGCATTTACTTTTTGGTAAAACATTTACTGCCATTTAAAAAAAATTAATTGCAATATGTCATCAGCTAGCAGTCAAATGCTATCTTACATATAAACATTTCAGTTCCTAGTTTAGTTAAAATGCAGTGAAATCGTAAGTCCAAACAGTACTCATAAAATTTAGATAAGGGATCAGAGAAAAAAATATTGATTTATATCCTAAAAGGAAATTTCCATTTCTAAATTTCTCTAATAAAACTTATTCTGCTTGTGTAGCCTGGAGGAGTGACCTCAAAATAACTTAAAATAGAAATTGAGATTCTTCCCACAATCTTGTCCTGGCCAGTAATAGAAAAGACACAATGATCAACAATAATCTTGTAAGATATTCTTTTTTATCTGAAACCAGAAGAGACATTTCTGAAAAGGGTTGGTATATAGTAAAGAAAATAAGTTCACATACTAGACAATTCTAGAAGAGCTGTGAGAAAAAAATTGGCAAGCAACAGACACTTGGTCAGACATAAGGAAGAAAATAATTCTTATTATTGAACTGAATGCAGTGGATGAGTGGCACTGACAAGACAAGACATTTTACACAGAAGAAAGTGTTCAGTAAGTACGAAAAGTTCATTATTAAAACTTCAGAAGACATTTTGAACGATATAGCTAAATGGAAAGAGAAAATAGCCATTGAATATAAGCCAGGAGAGCCAAAAAGAGAGGGAAAATTCACCTCACGCTAAAGATTAGAAAATGTGGATGGAAAAATATTAACAATTGCATGTAGCTTTTGTAGAGGTCAGAAACCAGATGACTAGAAATATATCCAGAGTAAAAAAATTGCTGATATTGCTGGCTGAAGATCATGAGACAAGATAGCTTACAGAAAGACATTTTGAATCAAATCATCGGGGAAGTGATAGATATATTGATCACTTTGGATTTCATGAGCAGCAGTACAAAGGTGTTGGGATAAACTGCTAGGGAGGGAAAAAAATATCCCCCATTCTTCTGGAATACAGGCTGTCCTTCCAACCTAGTGTTTTGGTAGGTCAGTTGATTGACATGCCAAATGTGAAATCTGAATAGCTTTTTGTTTAATACCATTGGAAATAACTGGAGATAATTTTCTCAGGAAAATACTGAATTCAGGGAAAATGCTAAACTACAACATAAAAAGAGAAGGATTATCAAAATAAGAGAAAGATAATCTAAACATTCAGTAAACACGAAATCAAGACAGAGAACAAAAATTAAGCTAGATGACAAAGTTTGTGGAAAATTAAAGAAAAAACCCACCAAACTTCATTTCGGCATATGAAAATTATGAAGTTAGACATTAAAAAAGAGAATTACAATTACTCATTTATATGGTTAAATTCAATTTATTACTGAGACTTGGCAAGCTTTGCATGATTGGAATGTTAAAATACACAATCATAACCTGTCTAGCTAGAACTGTGCTTTGAAACTGAGACTTGAGCTATTCACTTCACCTTCAATAAAAATTCTAAAGGAGTTGCATCCTCTTCAATGTTTCCATTACAGGGCGGTGTGAAAATGAAGTACCAGACTACATTCTGTCCATGATTAGTTGCACTTCAGTATTCTGAGACAAAATATACAAGCATCCTTTGTAAATAGCATAGGCATACAGTAAAACTAGTAATGAATAATGAAAATGGACTCTATGGTGCATGACTGACTACGGTTATGTCATTTTTCTGGTTACATTAAGCAGTGCTTCATTTCTACAGCTGGGTTGACCAAAAAGAGATAAAAGGTTAAGCCAATTGGACATCATGTTTAAAAGACTTGTTCTTTTGAACACTCTAGAAAAATTTTAAATAAATGTATTGTACATGTAGCTACTCAACTACAATATTTTCAGAGAGATATAAAGCTGCAGATACATTGAAGTACCTGCAAGGCAATTGAATCTTTTATTAAGTCATTCCTTCCTTCCTTCAGACAAAGCTGAAAACTACAAATTAAATTCCTCTGTCAGCTAAAAATGCTTTTTACTAATCTCTCACTTGCTTATCTTTCTGTCTCTCAGTGTCAATTATTTTTAGACCCTTTCTCCCAGAGCCCTGTTCTTTGCCTTCATGCAAATTCTCTGTTCCCTTCCATGGTCCCTGTGGGTTCTTTGCTTATTTCCTACTACTATTGCTGCCAGACTGTCACATCATTTACAACAGTTCCAGTAAGGACAGATGTTTTCCCGACTTATTGAAAAAATTATCAATGAAACATAACACTTGGAGGCAAAATATTTGAATAGAGAAATACAATTATTAAAGAAAGACTTGGAATTCTTAGAGAAAAACCTAGTTGTAAAGCTGATCAGGTAATGAGACGAAGTGTCTCTAAAGCAGAAAAAATGTGACAACATTCAGATGAAAATAATAATACGGGTGTTAGATAAAGCTGGAAGGGCATGCAATTTGGGCAGATGGCCTATTCCTGATCCTAAAATAGCTGATGTTCTTTTTAACGTTACAGTTTAGGTAAGTGGAAAACAACCCCATCTGCCTCACCCTTACGTAGCTATTGTTTGTTATCCATGTTGATGACAATTTCACACTGTGCTCCAAATGGCCATAATGCTTTTGTGAATCACAAAAGTACATAAAATTCAGTGCTGGTGTCTTCATCTATACACATTTCTTCCAGTCCAGATTTAGATTCTATAAAGAAAAACTTTCAGCATTCATATATTACACTTTACAGGTCAAAGGGTTTACAGTTTTGTCATTTAGCATGTGAGCACAAGTCAGATTCCTTGAGATGGCTGTTGGGAATAACTTTTGAGGGCAGAATCTTGTCATAAATTCTTTGGTTTTTTGTATAAAACTTTACTCTGTGCTGTTAACATTTATAACTTCTTTTCGTTTTTGTCTCTAGCATGGATGTCAGCTAAACTTAAAAACATACAGCAGTGCGTATCCATACAGCTGTATGTAAACATTATAACATCAGAGAAAGTGGGTTACTGTCTGAAGTCTACTAAAGACAGCTAAAACACGCTTTTGACATAATGGTGGAATGATTTAGTAGAACACAGAAACAGATGATGAAAATCATGTATTCCTAAATATTCCAACATTTAAATGGAATATAAAGGGGCTTCAAATAGAGTCAGAACTATCACTTTTAATTAAATGCAAAGTGCCCAATAACTATGCCAAAGAAAAAAACCCAACCATTTAGAGTTAAGTCTACACTGTAGTAAAGAAACAACCATCACTAAATTAGAAGTAATCAGCTATGTTTTTCTTTATGCACCAGGTAATAAAAGGATTAAGTTAAATCAAACTGTTACTTTCAATTACAGTCTCTTAGATTAATCTTACCTTAAGAATTAATATAAAATGGGATGTTAAAGTCTTAAAAAATTTATTTCATAAATGCTCTGAAGGTATTCATGATAAGTACATCCCCATTTTTAGCAAACTAAGTGCTATACTGAATATTCATGTGTCACACAATGTATTCCAAAATATGAAATCATGCTTTCTCCTAAAATACCTCCTTGTACAAGTTAAACTATCAATACCTAAAATATATAGCACATGCACACCACTATCCCAATTCCATTTATTCTACAGCAATATAAGAGGATTTCATTATTCAATCTAGGATGAATCGTATCCCCAGGACTTTCAAACTTTTAGTTTGACAAGTCCACAATAGTACAGTCCAATGTCAAAACACTTATAAATGTATAATGTCCAATTCACCTTGTTGCCTTTCAAGCTGTTAAAGTCCAATTAAAAACTACTTCCTTTTCTTCCTTCCGAGAAATTCAACCTCTCTTGTACCCTTCACATTTTATTCTTTCACTTAGCAATCATCTGCTGTTTACTCTTACACAAAATTACATCATCAGCAGCCCTCCTTTTTAACTATTTTCTATTTCATTAATACTTAATCTTTTTCCTAGACACCTATGAACAGTACTACTTCCAAAGTATCCTACTTCTTAGACTACTTCCAGAGTATCCTTCTCTATATTTATTATCATTTTGTAATTATCAATGACATGGGAAAAAAAAACAAAACAAAAAACAAATCCATAATAACGCCGAATTGCACTGCGGATTTGAAGGCAAATTTCAAGCATAGCCAGAGGAAAATTGCAACCCTGGAAACTCTGCAGTCTATTCCCCAACCGACTTCAGCAGTCAGCTCTCCTTTAATAGTATTATGTTAACTAAAGCTCCATTTCTGCCCCTTGGTCTTTGGAAAGCTGGCTAAAATGGAGGATGTCCACTACTGGTAAAGTAATTTGAAGTTAATTGTAGCTTTTGCCATACCTGGATTATTAGAAAAAGAAAACAGAATAATCTTATTATCCATCCATCCTTTCAAAAGCATTTACCAATAAACACATCACACCAAAGCACATACACCAAAGATTAAACACCTCTGCAATTAACTAAAGGTTTAGAACTACAGAAACAGTAATATATTGTCAAAGGGTTGTGAATTTTTTCTCTACCACACTGAGAGGTAGACAACTACCCACCAATACTTCCTCATACAGTGAAAGCATTTAGGTGTGTAATTTCCACTGAATTTAACAGATACCAGCCTCCAACCTGTTAAGGTGGTTTGGACATTACAAAGTATGCCCCTGGATGACCTAAAGTCTGGCCATATGAACCTATCCACCTGACTGAGAGCCCTCAAAAATTTTCATCTGCACAGCTCTACAAAAGACAGTATAAATGCAATATATATCATTCATTTAATTGCAAACATTGCATATATTTTTAATTATGACAAAATGGGAAAAGAACAATATTATTTATTTAAAATTCTTAGAATAGAATATTTTGTGGAGAGCATCTGTTTCAGGATTAAATAATTCAATATCCATCAAAGAAATTCTGGATAGTGTAGAAAACTAGGCATCTGCAATGGAATTTTTTATACATTCAGATATCTAACTACAAACAAAATAATATGCCATACAATATATTCTAAATGACTTTATTTTAATATATGAAAAACAATATAGGTTTCCCTCAGATTCTTACTCCTCCTGACCTAAAATGTTTTCAAGAGTCTGCTCCTGCTATTCATCTCTTACTATAAATTATCATCCTACAGAGTTTCTTAGGTTTCAACTTGTCTTCTTCTTCCTTTTGTCTCCTTCATTTGAAAATTTCTTTGGGCTTCAATTATCTTACATGGGAAAATTCTCTGCTCTTGTATGTCGTGCAACATTGTTCTCCCACCATCGGCATTTCTTTTTTATTATTCTAGCAAAGAACTCTACTTTCCTCTTGCCAGAATTTATATTCCACCACACTGGATGTGTATAAATAATCGAAATTCTTGCTCGAACACTTACATAAAAATCACAAACTTCATGTATAATGTGATGGCTTTACAGTGAGTAGGGGTTTGCCTTAAACAAGAACATGAAGACTTTCTCATAAATATTCAGAAAATTGAAAAAGTATAAGAAAGAAAAAATATTTAAAACAAAAAATGGTAAATTACAAACCTTCCTATGTTGCCAACAAATAAAGTGCAGACCATGTAAGTGTTACAGGTAAAAGTGAGGAAAAATGACAAGCTTTAAATACTCAAAGGGAGATAGGTGAATGGTAAAAACCAATTGTAACATGAGATGGAACAAATATTTTAGAACAAACCTGTAAAATTGTGGGCAAAGGGGCCAAAACTGCTAAAAGAACAAGTTTTCAACCTGATGAAATCAATAAATAAGAGAAAAAATAAGCTGAATGAATGAAGAGGTGCTACAAGTAGGTTTCAAGAGAGTGAAGGAGAAAAATAGGATGGACAAAAGGTATAAGAAAGAAAAGGAACAAGTGAAAGCATTGTGTCTAATGCCTTTCCAGCCCATCCTGGAAACATGGTAATTAAAGGTACATATAGAAATTAGACTAGTCAGTAGTGAAGCAAAGTTTAAACAAGAAGTGACAGTATTACTAGAAATTAAGAAAAATTAATGATAAAGGCAAGGAGAAAGACTCAAGGAAAACAAGTGAGCTTGAAGATACCGTGAAGTATAAATATATATATTTATATATATATATATATATATAGGTTCAAAATTCAGGTAAGACTTAAAGAAAAACAAGACAGCAGCCCTTTGTGCCTTGATTTGACCGTAAATATTTAGTACAGAAAAAAGCCAGAGCTTTAAGTTTTTTTCATTTATTGTTTTTTATTTTGTTGTTGTTGTTGTTGTTGTTGTTGTTGTTGTTGTTGTTGTTGTTGTTTTGTTTTCAAATATATTT
The DNA here is from genome assembly GCA_013396875.1 of Vireo altiloquus. Taxonomy (NCBI): domain Eukaryota; kingdom Metazoa; phylum Chordata; class Aves; order Passeriformes; family Vireonidae; genus Vireo; species Vireo altiloquus. Next base: position 553,012 of record VZRF01010034.1, read on the forward strand.
CAGATTAATCTGAAATAATGCTAGGGAGACAAATTATAATTTCCACACCTTATTCTCAAGTGTCAAGGAAAAAGTTACAATACTAATTGTAAAACAAGAAAAATATTTATTAGAAACTGACAAAAAGTGCTTAAGCAATGACAAAGAGCATGTTGGNCCATAATAACGCCGAATTGCACTGCGGATTTGAAGGCAAATTTCAAGCATAGCCAGAGGAAAATTGCAACCCTGGAAACTCTGCAGTCTATTCCCCAACCGACTTCAGCAGTCAGCTCTCCTTTAATAGTATTATGTTAACTAAAGCTCCATTTCTGCCCCTTGGTCTTTGGAAAGCTGGCTAAAATGGAGGATGTCCACTACTGGTAAAGTAATTTGAAGTTAATTGTAGCTTTTGCCATACCTGGATTATTAGAAAAAGAAAACAGAATAATCTTATTATCCATCCATCCTTTCAAAAGCATTTACCAATAAACACATCACACCAAAGCACATACACCAAAGATTAAACACCTCTGCAATTAACTAAAGGTTTAGAACTACAGAAACAGTAATATATTGTCAAAGGGTTGTGAATTTTTTCTCTACCACACTGAGAGGTAGACAACTACCCACCAATACTTCCTCATACAGTGAAAGCATTTAGGTGTGTAATTTCCACTGAATTTAACAGATACCAGCCTCCAACCTGTTAAGGTGGTTTGGACATTACAAAGTATGCCCCTGGATGACCTAAAGTCTGGCCATATGAACCTATCCACCTGACTGAGAGCCCTCAAAAATTTTCATCTGCACAGCTCTACAAAAGACAGTATAAATGCAATATATATCATTCATTTAATTGCAAACATTGCATATATTTTTAATTATGACAAAATGGGAAAAGAACAATATTATTTATTTAAAATTCTTAGAATAGAATATTTTGTGGAGAGCATCTGTTTCAGGATTAAATAATTCAATATCCATCAAAGAAATTCTGGATAGTGTAGAAAACTAGGCATCTGCAATGGAATTTTTTATACATTCAGATATCTAACTACAAACAAAATAATATGCCATACAATATATTCTAAATGACTTTATTTTAATATATGAAAAACAATATAGGTTTCCCTCAGATTCTTACTCCTCCTGACCTAAAATGTTTTCAAGAGTCTGCTCCTGCTATTCATCTCTTACTATAAATTATCATCCTACAGAGTTTCTTAGGTTTCAACTTGTCTTCTTCTTCCTTTTGTCTCCTTCATTTGAAAATTTCTTTGGGCTTCAATTATCTTACATGGGAAAATTCTCTGCTCTTGTATGTCGTGCAACATTGTTCTCCCACCATCGGCATTTCTTTTTTATTATTCTAGCAAAGAACTCTACTTTCCTCTTGCCAGAATTTATATTCCACCACACTGGATGTGTATAAATAATCGAAATTCTTGCTCGAACACTTACATAAAAATCACAAACTTCATGTATAATGTGATGGCTTTACAGTGAGTAGGGGTTTGCCTTAAACAAGAACATGAAGACTTTCTCATAAATATTCAGAAAATTGAAAAAGTATAAGAAAGAAAAAATATTTAAAACAAAAAATGGTAAATTACAAACCTTCCTATGTTGCCAACAAATAAAGTGCAGACCATGTAAGTGTTACAGGTAAAAGTGAGGAAAAATGACAAGCTTTAAATACTCAAAGGGAGATAGGTGAATGGTAAAAACCAATTGTAACATGAGATGGAACAAATATTTTAGAACAAACCTGTAAAATTGTGGGCAAAGGGGCCAAAACTGCTAAAAGAACAAGTTTTCAACCTGATGAAATCAATAAATAAGAGAAAAAATAAGCTGAATGAATGAAGAGGTGCTACAAGTAGGTTTCAAGAGAGTGAAGGAGAAAAATAGGATGGACAAAAGGTATAAGAAAGAAAAGGAACAAGTGAAAGCATTGTGTCTAATGCCTTTCCAGCCCATCCTGGAAACATGGTAATTAAAGGTACATATAGAAATTAGACTAGTCAGTAGTGAAGCAAAGTTTAAACAAGAAGTGACAGTATTACTAGAAATTAAGAAAAATTAATGATAAAGGCAAGGAGAAAGACTCAAGGAAAACAAGTGAGCTTGAAGATACCGTGAAGTATATATATATTTATATATATATATATATATATAGGTTCAAAATTCAGGTAAGACTTAAAGAAAAACAAGACAGCAGCCCTTTGTGCCTTGATTTGACCGTAAATATTTAGTACAGAAAAAAGCCAGAGCTTTAAGTTTTTTTCATTTATTGTTTTTTATTTTGTTGTTGTTGTTGTTGTTGTTGTTGTTGTTGTTGTTGTTGTTGTTGTTTTGTTTTCAAATATATTTCAGATTAATCTGAAATAATGCTAGGGAGACAAATTATAATTTCCACACCTTATTCTCAAGTGTCAAGGAAAAAGTTACAATACTAATTGTAAAACAAGAAAAATATTTATTAGAAACTGACAAAAAGTGCTTAAGCAATGACAAAGAGCATGTTGGGAAATTCTGGCTAATATGAAGAAGGCAGTGACAGGTAGTCTCATTTGGGAGGTTTCATTCAGAAGACAACTGAAAGCTGATAACCCTGTGTTATTAAGCAAAATACTTTCATAATGAAATCTCAGAGGGAAGGAGACACTACTGCCTCTAATTAAAGAGAGAGCTCAAGGTCCAGGAGCTGCTTAACTTTATCAATTATAATGCCACTAATAACCAATTAAGGCTTGTGATTTTTCTAAATACTACCAGAGCCAAAGCAATATCAATTATTGTTTTTAAGAAGACTCAAAGTTCCTTAAAAATAATTAATTCTGAAGGATTAACTACAAAATCCATTTAAAGGCAACAACATACTGGAAGGTATTTGAGTTCATTTTATATGATGTTGAAAGCAAGTGTATTCCACCAAAAAGAAGCCAATCATTATTATATAAAATAAAAGCTTGAAGAAAAAGAAAAGGGAAGACCAAGAGCTGAGGGGAAAAAAAAAAGAAAACAAAATCAATTAAATTAAGAGGAGAAAAGAGGGAAGACAAAAATGATCCTGTTTAAAATTAAGTTACAAAAGCCAAGTTAATATAATTAAGTTATATACTAAAATAATGAACAATGCAAAAGAGTCAGAGTACAGTAACAGAAGCCTATATTTAAACCCCATTTTAAAACTCTTAGCAAACTAACTGAAAAATCAGTGAAAACATGGAAGTGAGACTGAATAAGCCAACTAGGTGTCTGTGTCTAAAACAGAGCTGATCTGCTGAGTCTCTGATGATATATTTACACGTAAAGCTGCCTCTCAGATGCAATTTGAAGAGATCTGAATTAGGAAGTCCATACAGCGCCATGAAGCCCTTCAAAGGTTTTCTAGCTCAGGTCCAAGGGCAGTTTAACATTATTAGTTTGACAGAAAGGCACGCTAATATCGCTCACATGTAGATTGTATACCCAAAGGTGCTAAAATACACAGTGCTAGCCATGGTAGTCTGGACAGCATCACACTCAAGGGGTAGTGGTCAGTGATTTGTACTGTTTTGTGACCAGTTACAAGTGGTGCTCCTCAGGGTTCTGCTCTGGGATTTAACCTGCTTAACATCTTTATTAATGACCTGTGGGACGTATTATCAATCTGACAATACTAATTTGGAGAATGTAGTCAATACATTTAACCACAGGGCTGCTGTTTAGAGGAATCTGAAAATGCTGGAATATTAGGCCAACAGGCTGATACGAAATTCAGCAAGGACACATGTAAAGTCCTGTACCTAGAGTGGACTAACACCTGAATGAGCACAAAGCTGTGACTGCTTCACTGGGTAGCAGCTCTGCTGAAAACTACCTGGGGCTCCTAAGCACAGTTGGCTAACAGGATACTGGGCTGTATTCACATGAAACTAATAGAAGACTGAGGAAAATAATTCCCCTTCATTCAGAGCTTGTTAGACCACCACTGTAATACTGTGTCTAATTTTAGATCCCCACTTGCCCAGCCCCATATGAGGCATTGATCAACTGCAGAGAGCTTAGCAGGAGGTTCCCAAGACATCAAGTGCTCTTAGGGGCTCTTCTCCTAAGAAAAAATTCTGAGGCAGCTGGGCTTGTTCAGCCAGGGAAAAAAAGAAGGACTGAGAAGAATAAATAGCAACCTTCCTGTATCTAAGAAGCATCTAATGAGAAGACGAAGGCAGGCTCATCACTGAGGTGCACAGCAGGAAAATGAGTGAGAACAACCAAAACCAGAAGTTAGGGGGAAGGGGATTTAACTGGATATAGGAAAAGTAATTAATTATGAGCTAAAAAAAATCTTGGGAATAAGTTGCAGAGATATGATACAAAATTATAAGCAATATCATCTGATTCATAATTGACCCAGTTTTGAGCATGAGGTTGAACATATGACTTATCTTCCAACCTGAATAATTCTGCAGAGGAACTTTATGCCCAGAGACTATACATGCAATGTAACCTGTTCAGAAAAGCAAAAAAATTTTTAGCTGAAATGACTCCAAAGTTTCACATAGGAATGCCCTATACTTCTTTTAAAATGATTCTAAGAGTTCTTGAGGAGATGCTACAACTTCAGTAGGTGTTTAGACCTCTTAAATGTCCAAATTTTAAAAATATATACATAATGCAAACAGCTATTTCCATACCCTTTCAACATGTGGCCATACTTAATTTCAAATATTTTTACTCAACTTTTTTGAATGAAATCCTTAGGAATTTCTTACATGCCTTTTTTTGTGCTCTACCATTTTCATTGTGATGCTCTTCTACATATCTAAATGGCATGATTTTGCATAAATGGAGAGCAGCAGACGGTGAAACTGAATATATGAGTGTTGCCTTCTTTTTTTACCAACACAGACATGAGTAACCAGCTACAATTAGCATATATTTTACTGGAATGTAAAAGACTTTGAATAAATCCATGAACATGAGAACAAGATTCAAATTCACAGAATCACAAATATTCAGCGTTGAAAGGGATCCACAAGGATCACCAAGTCCAAGTCAAGTGAATGGTGCATGCAGGGATTAAAATTCCTAGCACCATACTCAAACCAACCAACCTAATCTCTCTGCCAAAAGAGCATGAAACTGATGAACAGAAAAATCTTTCCTCTTGTACTGTCAATAACTATGAAATTTGATTTATTTGGGGTATGGTTTTGATCCACACCGTCACAAAATCCTTTGTGGCTTTGCAACTACTATCAGCCAATTCCCTCAGGACTCCAGGGGTTTCTAGCTCTTGTGCTCTATGGAAGACTTCCTCAAAGATCTGCCAGCTCTGGTCTGCTCCCCTGTCCCAGAGGTCAGTCTCCCTGGGAATCCTATCGACTGTCTTCTTGAAGAGCTGGAAGTTGGCTTTCCTAAAGTTTGGGGACCTAACTGTACTGTATATTTGATCCATTTCCCTCAGGACTGCAAAATTCCACCAATGCATGATCACTGCCACTCAGGCTGCTTCCAATCTTCATGTGACCACTTAGTTCGTGTATGTTGGTGACCATCAGATCCAGGAACACATTCCCTCTGCTAGGGCTGTCTCTTACCTGGCTCAAAATGTTATCTGAAAAATGTTGCCTGGACAAGTTCTGTATTCTCCATCTTCGGAGGCATTTGAGGTCAAGTTGGATGGGGCTTTGGGTAACCTAATCTAGCAAAAGACAACCCTTCCCACAGGGATTGAAGGAAGAGATCTTTAAATATCCCTTCTGATTTCAACCATTTCATGATTCTAAGTAAGGAAAACATAAGGAAAAAAGGGGCCACTCACATGTAAGCCAGTGGCTGGTCAGTACATTTGCCTGGCAAAATGTAGTGCCTGACTACCACAATCTGTCTGTCTAATTAAACTCTAGTCCCAGCTATTTTCTGTGTAAGTACGCTGTCTAATCTGTATGTGTATGTGCATAATCTACTACAGAACATCAGGCTGAACCGAAGTCTCTGTTGGATGAGACATTCCAGAAGGAATGTAGGTCTGGGGGACCCATAGCTCTCATTGCCAGTAACTGTAAGACACTGAGACACAATTCTGCATGGAATAATTGATTGCAGAAAACCCATATGTTGTGGATGAGTCTGAATGTGAGCAATAACAAACTCCAGCCCTCATCAGTTGGATGGGGGGAACAGGATCAGGCTATCCATGATGTTGGTGTTTGTGTCCTTATGCTGGTGCTGATACAGAAACCATTTTCTCCCTGCATTATCTGTGTGGTCAGTTAAGTGTGTGTACTGCATGGTGCATGTTTCTGCCTGTGCAGGATGTATGCTTAGCCTCATCACTGGCTGGACCCTGGGAGACAGAACCACAGCAACATCTCATTTTTGACAGCAGGAGAGGAGCTTCCCCGAGTCCTGCAAGGCACCAAAGTTGGTTCTAGCAGACTAAAGAAAAAATACCTTGTCAGCAACAGGAAGTTCATAGGATCCAGCACCCCTAACATAACTTCTAAGGTTATCCTATCAATAAAAGCATTATAAGCAACAATATCAAATGTGATGACTGGTTTAATCCAACAATCACTATATATGCAAATAACTGCTTTTCTAGTTTAAAAATAGCTTCTAATTAAAAATATTTCATTAGAGAACTTTCCCATACTCACTTTTTTCCCCTGTACAGCACCAAACAAACTCTCACCACAACATCATCACCACAGGCAATAATAATTGATCAGGGGTAGGCTTATTGGATCTGATATATGCTGACAAACACTTTGACTAGATTTCTCTAGGACTTCAAACACGCTGCACTGCTGAAATCATTTGCTTTTTGACCACAGGCAAAAGAACTGCCTGTTACTAAAGTGAACAACGTGTGTTTCTACCTTTGAGATCCTAATAATCATTCAAATTGACAGCACCAATTAAGGTCAAAATGGCTTAAGGAACCAATTCAGGGGAACACCTTAATTACATTTTTTTTAAAAGCAGCTATTTTCATTTTACTTTCTGATATTATTATGTTCTTTAATTTAAAACAATAATTAAACACAATAATTAAACTAGATTTCCTTTAAATCTCCCTTCGAACAGGAACTCTTCTATAATTATTTTTTTTAACTCTGTGAAAGCTTGAGTGTTTGATATTATAATCAAAATAAAAACATAAAAAGTACTTATATGTTTCACATTACTCTAGGAAATATGAAAGCTCTTAAAGATTTTTCATAGTTCTTAAAAACTTATTTAAACACAGGAAGTCAAAATGTTTGGTAATTTGTTTAAATATTTTTTCTATATACTTCATTCTTACACAGATTTCGCATTTCAACTGATTTGTAGATACTGGTAAAAGAACCTCTTCCACATTTAAGATGGTCCAGTGTCAATTTTAAAATATTTTCCTAATAAAACAGCCACTTTAATGTGAACGCTATACACAAATTTTAATTGCATATAGTGCAATGAATGCCCAAGTTTCCAACCCAGTCTAAAATACTGTAAAATCAATTGTTCACTGAATGACTGCTCATATCCACTCAGCATGAATTACTGCATTACACATGCAAAAGTACATGGATATTTTTCCCTTATGTGCAACACTGTATAATGTATCTAGCTAAAAACAGGAGAGATAGATCCATATTTTCTACTGCTTATTCAAATTTTGTGTACTAGATATGTCATTTTTCTAATTGCCTAAGGATGTTACACTAAACAACTCTCTCCCTTTTTATGAGCTACTACTTAGCTCATACTTGTTTTTTTCCTTTTATTTAAAGCAAAAGGATTGATTCCTGATCATTTCATAGGAGAATGAGTCATTCAAAATCTCTTCCCTACTTATTATATATAAAAAATTACAAATGTGTATGTCCTGTAGCAAATGTTATTGTTACTTATAATAACCAATAACTACCACAAACAATAGAAGTTACAACTTTGATTCTCTCATTTAAAATGACAAAACAAAGATCAGCATTTAAATTATGCTTATAAGGTTAATTCATGTAAGGACATGTTCACACTTTTTTAGTCTAGCAATCACTGACTTTAAGACTAGATACTAGAATAAAGTTTAACACAGGCATGTAAGTGCCTATAAACTCAGAACTGGAATGCTGAGGTGGTTGCATCATTTGCTCTATTAGCTTCTGTTAGAGTAGAAATAAAGCACCACTATATCCAGTATCAGAAAGTCAAGTGTTCAAAAGATTCCGAGTACATAAATGCTCAAGCAGTGTTACCAATGGAAAACCTTACTAAATAAATTTCTCATTCCTAAAAATCAGGAAATGGTGAATTTCACACACACGAAAAAAACTGATGTGCTTTAGATAAAAGTGTCTTATGAACTATATGCACCTTTGGGCAATATGCAAGTACTTATTCCACATGGATTGATAGATTCAATACTAACACCAAAAAACACCAATAGCTCTTATATCTAGAGTCAGTTAAGCTGCCATGCAACACCTTCCCTTTTGCAAGATATTAATATCGTAGCATGTCAGAAGATTTTTTCTACAAGCAAGGGACAAAGAGTAGGAAAGGTAAAAATGACCATACTAGAAATCAAGTAACTGTAATTACATTAGAATAGAGATTTTTTTTCTAGATTAGAGAGTTTGAAAAGGTTAGTAACATGGGTTACAGTAATAATTATGAAATTAACTACTTCAATTACTAGCCTAACATTGATGCCTCAAAAAGCCTTACACTCTATATCACCTAAAAGGATGCTACAAAAATGGAACTAGCCTTTGAAATATATTTCACTGAAATTTAACTCCACAAAAGTATTAATTCAGTGGTATCAGTTCAGCTATCAGTGTGCCAGCTAGCAACACAGACACATTAAAAAAAGAAGAATCAATTTCCTGAAACTTTTTCAGACTTTTAATTAACTAATCCAGAGGAAGATATTACTTTGAAGAGAATGAGTCTCAAACCCAGCAGTGTTTTATAAATCTCTCTGAACCTTTTCTCTCTTGTTCTGATAAACTGACATGCAATGGCTACATAAGACAACAGAGGTTTAGGAAAACTTTAAAAAACCCAGTATCTACTATTATCGAGACGACATAAAAAGATGCTAATATCTGGTTTTTATCTTGGGAATGGGTCTTAATTATCCCTCTGCCTCTTTAGCATGTGTTTAATTTGTTTATATTCACAAAATGACTATTTTATTGCAGAATGACTACACAAACACTACTCTTACCATGAAATCAAAGTACTACCTTTTGTATAACAAGGAAATCTAACGGAATTTCTAGCAAATCAGAATTTATCTTTTATTCTAAATCACTTTTTTAAAGAAAAGCTCTTGCTAAGGAGTTTACATTAATAAATAGCACGTGCTAAACACCCCCATATTTACCACCTAGTATACATTTAATTTGGTTTTGCTTTCCTCTAAGGAATAGTATTTATGCTGTATCAAATATATATTTATCAATTCCTCCTATGTATGGTTAAGTATACAGAGACTCAGATGCAGCTTCAGGTCGACCGGAGCCTCACAGGCATAACACATCTGCTAAAGGCCACTTATTTACAGATCCCAGTACATCTGCACTTGACGGAATTTGTCCCAGAACAGAAGGCAGGAAAATTCAGCAAACAAAGACAGTATTTTATATCTGAGTAATTATCTTCAGTATCAGTGATGCCCTGTGTTCCAGAAGTTAAGTACAAACATAAAAAGACAAACTTAATTAATTAATTACGGAGTTTAGAATTTTGTGGCTTTTGAATTCCTCAAAGTTATCTTTGCTGTTGTGTTTCCAGAAGCAGCAACCAGAACAATTCCATTACCTTCTTTGTAAAAATCATTAGTTTTAACACTTCTCCAGAGAACATTTTTATTCATCTACTGACCAAATGAAATAGTCGTAATTTTAAAATTCTCTTCTCAAGAAAATCTCTCTCTGTATTCATCATTCTACCTGACTATATGGCAATAATAAATTTAATGAATTCACTTAGGAACTCTTAGAGTAATTCAGCTTACTACTTCTTTATTCAGCTGTTACTAATAAATTTTTACATTCCATTAGCCTGCCTATTCGCCTTGGCTGTTTTTCTGGAGTTCTTCAGCCTTCCATGCTACATCCCTATTAAAATAATTTGATATTACATATGAAATTTTTCTCTTCTTCAATAGTGCCATTCTTAAACAGCCCAAACATTATAATAAGATGTTAATTTACATACTGAATTTCGATACTGAGAAAAAGATCTCTCAACCTCATTCATTTATCTGATCTCTCCAGTCTAATCTTAGAATTACTATTCCAGTATATGAGTACCATCTGTACAAAATCAATAGCAATAAGGCAATTTTAATGGAGCCTGTCATGTTTCCTTGGGAATATTTAAGGTGTCACTTGATCTTGAGAAACTCTTACTGTAGCAATGAGTCTGGGTTTTTTCTTAAATAGTGTAAAAATTTAGATCTACTCTGTCTCTTCTGAAATAATAAAATCTGCATTATTTAATTTTTCTTCATTTGAACTGTTCTCATAATCTTCAAAAATTCATAGTTTTTTTAGTATTTGAAATGTTTGTATTCATGCAATTTGTGTTGGCCTGCTAGCTGCATCTAGCAAAAGGCCAAATCTTGTTTTTCTGCTCCAACTACAACTGCAGTTATTAAAAGAACCTGTTTGGTCTTTTTAAACAAGGAAGGAAGTCGATATAGAATACCAAAAGAAGAAACATTTGTGAAAAATAAACAAGAAATTACAACAAAAACTATTCAGCAACAGTAACATGGAATTAGTGCTGTGATCATAAACTAAAGCCATCACTATTGTTCTATTCTGCAACTACTGGGCACAGCAATTTATAATACAAAATAAGATGTAGTATTGTCATATACCAGTGTAAATTTTAGAACTGTAAATTATTTACATATCTCTTTTATTATATAGAAGAGCTAAATGAGAAAAAGTATCTGATAAAGGAAATAAATCACATGTGAAATTCTGGTGAGAAAACAATCCACTTTTTTCCATCAAGTATTTTATTAGTAAGCAGACTGACCAACTAAAGAAGCAAAAGGTGACCCCAATTTACAGCTGTCACATTTTGATTAAGCCAAAATATGTGAGAAATCCTTTCTATGTGCTATTAAATGTCTACTGTCATTGATATTTTTTAGCTTAATTTCCTGCAAACTTTTCATGAATCACTTATTTTTATTATGGGATTATGTATGACTAGATTAACCTAAATATAAATATTTTAATTCAATCACTAAAATGGATGCTGCCTTAGAGAAACAAAACAGATTTGTTTCCTTAATACAAATTTACTGGTAATTAATCACAGAATAATTTTGATTTTTAGACACATGTGGATATCTTCCTACTCAAATTTATTTCATAGCTTGACCAGGCTTCTCTTGGCCTTCCCTAGAACAATCTAAAAAGTTTATTAATTTATTGTTTCACATATCTTCTTTGAATTCTTTATGTTCATTTTTAAATTTTTCAGACCACTTTGGACCATTAATCATGGCACTTTTCTGTATCATATCAGCCTGACACACTAAACTTTCAGTCACACTAACACATTTTTCTGCACACTGAAATGAAATCTCTTTCTGTTTGAAAATACCAGAAAATTCAGATTTCAGTGTACATTTTTCCAAAGTGTATTGCTAGTTGACAGTGTTTATAGAAAAAAAAAAAGGATTTTTCTCCATGATGCTGAAAATATAAAAATATTAGAGAGCACTGAAAACTAAATAACATGGCTATCTTTATAATGAATCTCACAACACTACCTTTATCAATGATCTGGACAAGGGGATCAAGTGCACCCTCAGTGACTTTGCAGGTGACACCAAGTTGGGTGGGAATGTTGATCTGCTGGAGGGTAGGAAGGCTCTGCAGAGAGATCCTGGATTGGTTGGATCAATGGGCCAAGGACATTGTATGAGGTACAACAAGGAGAAGTGCCAGGTCCTGCACTTGGGTCATAAACAACCCCACACAACACTAGAGGCCAGGGACAGAGTGGCTGGAAAGCTGCCCAATGGAAAAGGATCTGGGAGTGCTGTTTGACAGCCAGCACAAGCCAGCAGCTGAACGTGAGCCAGCTGTGCCCAGGTGGCCAAGAAAGCCAGTGGCATCCTGGCCTGTATCAGCAATAGTGTGGCCAGCAGGAGCAGGGCAGGGATTGTCCCACTGTACTCAGCACTGGTGAAGCCACAGCACGAGTCCTGTGTCCAGTTCTGGGCCCCTCACTACAAGAAGGGTATTGAGGTGCTGGAGAGTGTCCAGAGAAGGGCAGCAAAACTGGTGAAGGGTCTGGAACTCAAGTCCTACGAGGAGCAGCTGAGGGCTGTTCAGCATGGAAAAAAGGAGGCTCAGAACAGACTTCACATCTCTGAGAGGAGGTTGCAGCAATGTGAGCATTGGAATCTTCTCACAAGCAACAAGTGATAGGACAAGGGGAAGTGGTCTCAAAGTAGCACCAGGAAAGGTTTAAATTAGTATTAGGAAAAAATTTCTTTACTGAAAGGATTGTCAAGACTTAGAACCCAGTGTAGTCGTTGAGTCACCATTCCTGGAGGTATGCAAAATACATGTGGATGTGGCCCTTAGAGTCACAGATTAGTGGTGGACTTGTCAGTGCTGGGCTAATGGCTGGACTCAAGGATCTGAAAGGTCATTTCCTACTTAAACGATATGATTCGACTATTCCAGGGAATGTTTTCTCTCTAGAACGATATTTTAGCTAAATAGATTCAACAATAGGTATGTTTTTGATACTAAATTAGGTAATCCTTCTCAGATAATAGTAATTAAAATACTAAAACCAACAGAATGCTTATGTTCTCCATTTCAGCTACATGTGAACACAAATCAATAAAACAAACAAGGAAAATTTCTGGGGGGAGGGTGCAGGAGGGCAAATGCAACAAGCTAAATATAAAGCATAACTTCTACATTTATGATAGCCTGGATCCAAAAATGCTGGGAAAACTCTTAAGGGAAAAGGTTTTCTCAATCATAGTCAGTTCTCAGCTATCCATAAGAAAAAAATAACCTGGATAATCCATAATCTAATCTGGAAAATCTGCTCAGGTTCCCTACTTCATTCTGGCTTCCTCACAAGGAAATCTAGGTATTAAAGAGGGCAGTGAACACAAGATGCAGAGAGGACACTAAAATATAAGACGGGTAAGCATTTTTGCCTTCTGACTCCATGATTAATGAAAGCAGCCCATTTTCTAATCCAAGCAAAACTTTGAAGTACTACAGACAGGTTTTCTCAGCACTGCATGTAAAATAATATTGCCCTATAACTGAGTTGTTTCTCTATGGAATGAGCTTGATGATTATCTCACAACTAATAGATTTTCAAAGTGACATTAAATTACTTCCATAATATAGTCTACATCCTACAAATCACACAATTTCAGTCCGTGAGCTCAAATTACTGTTGAACTATAGTAGAGAGTTCAAACAGTATAGTTTTTTTAATTTAAAAAATAAAATATGGAGAACCTTTTCTTTCAATGTTACAATGCAGTGTCAAAAGGTCACAATGTAATAGGTGTTGTATTTTCAGTTTAACTGATTAATATAAGTTATGAAAAAAAATAATGCAAATTGCCTCCAAACAATATCTGCCACTATCTGTCACTTGAAACTCTGCAAAACCTCTGATTTAATAAGTTTTAAAAAAATTAGAGGACATGCCTTTTCAAAAACAAACTGGGATTTGTATCTAGGAGGGAGATTTAGAAAAAAGAGATTAACTAAAATTTAATTTAGATTTCAACTGTCGGAAAGTATTACGTCCCCATACAAAGAATTGATTTCTGCTTTGATTTGTATTTAAGGCATCACATAAGACACCATATAAAACATTTCAAGACATTTTTATTCCTTTTTAATTTAGTGGTCAGGCACATAGAAAATCTTTATTAGATAGCAGCTTTCTTGAAAGACTGACAAACAGAATCAAGGACATCCATTATCAACAAAATACCCTTGCTTATTTCTGCCAGGCTTTTTTATCTTTTTTTTCTCACTCATTTTACTTTCAAATGCTCTTTTCATCCAAGACTTCATTAAATTTTGGAGAGTGAGGGGGGATAAAAAGGAAAAAATAAGAAAAATAAGATAAAGACTTTAGGATATTAAAATTAAGAGATGCTTACCTTCCTACCCTTATAGTAAGAACTTTTTAATATATATCTAGAAAGCGAGTGAAAGGGGCTGTTTCTGTGCAAAATGATTGTGCTTCAGGATTCTGTCAGACAAAATGCTTTCTTCTCTTCCTTTTTCCTATACTTAAATGGTTGGTCTTCCTCTTCAGCATTCTACACTCATTTAGCTGTAAGTCTAAATTCCCTGCGGGTCCATTAAGTATGTTGCTAGGCAAACAGTCCAGTAGCAACTGCGAAACAGGAGGTTTGGATGGGAGCCAGTTTTATAGGTCACTACACTGTAAACCTTCACATCATCAGAGTAGAAACTAGTCTTGCAAACTGCAACCATTACTACTGATATTCTTTTGTTTCTCTGAGAAGACATTCATAGTACACTTTTTCAATAAGGGGTATTTCTAAACCAAAGGCATCGAAAAGGATAGTATTTTTCCATGCACTAGAAGGGTAAATTCTCTACTTATTGAATGTTTTAATGCTTTCCATCATGTGTTTAGAAATAAAAGCCATGTTAGAGATGAACAATTGCCATGGGAGAAACTTTTATCTTACAAACTCAAAGAGCACCTGTAAAAGAGGACTTAAGTAAGCAGTATTTTCTTTTCATTGTTGTAACAACAATAAGACAAAGTAGACTGTTCTGTACACAAAATTACCCAGCCATCATATTATCTGATTCAAGAAGGTTCCTTCTCTTTGACTGAATTTTATCTCTGCTGTAATGTAGCATTAACTTGAAAATGAGCATATAAGCTCTTCAGTGTGATCTTTACATAAATTCAATCACAGAACTCTAGCTGAGAACAGCAAACTGCAGAGTCCTGCTGATGTGACCACACTGCATTACCCTGTTGAAGACCTGCTGCTCCAGTTAATAAGTTCAGAAATAAACGGAAGTGAAGGTTCCCTGCCTATGGTGGGGCAGTTGGAACTTGATGATCTCTAAAGTCCCTTCCAACCCAAACCATTTGATGATGCTATGATTCTATGAAATAAATATGATCCCAGAAACAAGAACATTTCCATATCATTGTTTTTTCAGGCTGAAAACACAGCAATGAAATCAGCATACAAAATTTCAAAATCAATGAAGATCCACAAGAAAAGTGCATAGCTTGGGCATGTACATGTTTAGGTTTCTTTAGTTAGTAGTTTGACATTGGAGCACTTCTGAGTTGAAGAAAGTGAAGCAGATCAAAATAAAAACATTTCCTCCGTGAATTTTATATACACAGGGATTGTTTTAAAATCTATATTAATGAAATGAATAATAATGATAAAAAGCCATTGACAAAGCAAAACTTGTTCTTGAGTTTCTGTATCCTTACTGGTTCATTATCAGTAACATTTTAACTTTTACGGTAATAGAACTACACCAATAATCCCCAACTTTTATGCTTTCTTGTATGAGAAAATGAAAAATGGATTTAGGTATAAGAAATGGAAATGCATAAGCTGAGAGATCACCACTGTCAAAGGTACAGAGATCTAAACAGTGACAGTAATGCCAGAGATTTCTCATCACTAGCAGGTGAAAGGAAAATAGTGACATTTTTCCAATTAAGCCCTACATAGTCTTCTGTACTCCCTAATTTAATGGTCCGTGTACGGTTTTTTCAGTCTTAACACGATTCTCCACAAATATTTACTTCTCCAGAAGTGCAAAACATTTGAAGCAAAGAAATTGATTTTTATAACATTACTATAATCTTGAAAGAAGATTTAGAATTTGTCTGCTTAGCCTGTCAACTCCTGAGCAAAAACATCATCAGACAAAGCTATCAGCATCCTTTAAAATCTCTGATGTATATCTGTTTTGACTTGAACAGGTCAGATGGTAATTTATGCTTCTAGTTTTAAAATTTCTGTGTGTCATTTGGAATGTTTTGGAAACAAGATCAGCAGAAGTAACTCATGAACTCTCCCTGATTCTACTCAAGCAAATTCTTAAATCCATCTAATCTACATACTTAAACAAAGTTGTCAGAAAGGCTCATTAAAGAATCTCCCTTTTACAAAACCCTGAGTGCTTAAAAAAAGCCTGCTGGGACTAACAACCTGTTTTTCAACTGCTTTTAAAAACTTGGCATTATAATTTGTGTTCAAAAGATAAAGATTAGGTAACAGATACCACTAAATCCTGTGCTGATATATGCCTCAGAACTACTAGCAAGTTGCTAAACTGAAGGGCAAAAACTGGTACCTCACATTCGCTAGCTCTATGGGAATTTTTTAGGAAACTTGATGATAAAAAAGTGAGATGCCATTTGTCTCTAAATGTACACTTACCAAATACAACCATCAGACTGTTAATATTGCATTGCCCTTTTTTTGTAGACAAATATCTGGGCCCTGAGGCCACACAATGGTCTTAATGTCCCTACTTGCCTCCCCGAGGTTTCCCCTTACTCTGTCCCAGCCTCATTTTCCTGCAGTCACTGCCCCAGCCATGCTGGGGACAGATGCCCCAAGCCCTCTCAAAGTGTGGACACTCCTGCTGTAGCCTGTCTCCAGACCTGCCTCTGGTCCCCTCAGCTCTTGCTGCTGACAGGACTCTGTGATGGCCCCCGGCCCTGGCTCATCACTTGCTGTGTTGGATAGACCATGACACCCGATCTTGGCTCTGCCCCCATGTTTGCATCTCTCAGTGAGGGCACAGGGTGCTCTCAGCTTGTCCCCCTCAAAAACCTGCTCTGTTTTTGCTTTTCCCTGACAGCAGATACAGGAATATGCTTGTGTTAATTCATTGTCTTACAGGAATGATGAAGGGTTTGCTCTTAAGCCTGGACATGGAGTAGGTCATCCATAGACTCAGTGAAAGCTGAGAAAGTTCATATGCAAACAGCAAACAGGTGCCTGTCTTGAACTGAACCAGATGCTACTTTCCTATTCATGCATTTAGGCACAGAAATATCTTCTTAAACCTGGCCATCAATGTTTTGCTACTTCATATTTTTAACTGACTAAATAATATTAAACAATCTATTTGGCTATTTCCTTGACAATTTTTTTATGTTCACAGAGATACTTTCTTGTTTCATTAATATTCTTGTCTGTACTGTTGCAGAATTAAGAAAGTCAGACAAACAAAAACATAACAAAAATTCATAAAAATGAATTCATGAACAGAAGTTTGAAATTGTAATGAGGCAGTCCATTTCATCAGAACTTGAATAGCCTGAGAAATCTATGAACTATGCCCTCATTGAAAATAATAGCAATGACTAAGGAATTAACTCCTTTCTGCAGATAGACAGTCTACTTTTTTTGGTACACATTTAATATGGATAAATGAAACTTGTAACATTAATTTTTTGCAAGTAGTTTTCTTCTGACAGTGGATCAAAATGATGCCTAAAATAGTTCTAAATGTGCACAGTTGCTGAGATAGCATAGTCATGTTAGCACAGACACTGCATAACACACTTCAGACCACTAGCTGTAACATATTTTTGAAGATAGTGGTGTATTTAGAAATTATTTTTGATGAGCTATATGAACCTAAAGAAACTCAGTTGCCTCAAAGATGTGGTTCCATTTCAGAACCCAAGAAGACAGGAAGGAATATGATTTGGACTCATATTTAAAAAAAAAAAAAAAAATTCTAGACAAAATGATAATAGGTAAAATATCCTTTAAAAAAGCATAATAGATGGGAATCTTTACATGTTGCAACACTAAATGGAGTCCACTGCTACTGTCTAGGGTATGCTGCCTAAATCAATAGAATTTAGAGGAAAAACAGCTTTCAACAGTCAGACACACTCACCTAATCAATATCAGAAGTAATTGAATTACCATGCAGCTCAGATTTTTAAAATGGTTTTTATGAAAGTTTAAAATCATTATACACTTTAAATCAAACCACAATCTATTATTTGAAAAAAAAAATAGATGAGAAGACTGAAAATGCATTCAAACAAAAACAACACACTCGAAATATTTGAACATTTTATGCAACACAATTACATCAATGGCCTTATCTCTTTAACAAACTCCATAAAGATGCTACAAAAAAAAAAAAGAAAGGAAATTTAAAAACAATGAATCTATACTACACACTCTTTTGTTGGAATAGACATAGTACATTAACACTGTGCTTCATATTCTAAAGAATAAAACAGCCTCTCTTCCTTAATTGCATTTTTTGACATTTCCCCCATCCATCACAATCATATCAAGAAAAAACACTGATTTGATTACTGTGTCTGCCCAACAAAATAGCAAACTTCACTATATGAACACTACTCACTGCTGATTGAATAGTTAAATTTTATCTTGCTCCTCTTCATAAAATGTCAAATTAAAATCTTAATCTCACAAATGTTGACCATGTATCCAAGGGGATAAACCCATCACAGAGTGTTTTTACTTAGAGATGTAGCTCTAAAAACAGAGCGATTAAGCTGAGTTAAAGGTTGGAGACTTGCAACCATGTTTTATAAGCAAAAATTAGATTTTCTAAAAAATTATATACGCTACATGATATTATAAAGATGGCATATCAGTCAGAAGTTATTTTTAATCTGTGGTTGTTTTCATTTCAGGGCATATTTGGTGTTTTATATTTTAGAAGACAATTTTTTAATCAATTTCCATACTTAGTAAAATGAAAACATAGCAAACATATTTATTCCTAAAGCCTTGAGGTCATCCTGACTTTGCCAGCTGCAAGAGAAACTCACTCCAGGCAAAAAGCTGAAGTGCTTTTAAATGTAAAATGTGCTCGCTTTCACATGAGCAAGCAGCCTGCAAGTAAAAAATGCCTGCCATAGATTCAAAAGATAATGGTGAGATTTCAAGCTCTTTTTACAGAATATTTGTAACTAAATTTGTTGATCAGAGGACTACTGAATATCATAACAAACAGTATTATAATATGCAATAGGCGCGGATGAGATCTGACAACAGGATGCCATTTTCTTGCTCACATTTTTTTTAAATTAAAAAATGTAACCTTTTCCTCTCATATCTGAGTCTATGTTGGATAATTTATATTTAGCAAAAATGCAGAAGAAGGGATGAGGGAATAACAGAATAATGATATCACACAGCTTAAAGAACGCTTTTGGCCTGAAAGCATTAGGCTATTTTACAAGAGTCGCCACCCTAACTGAGCACTGCTGGCTTGGACTGAGTGGTTCTGAAACTGAAAGCTGTTACCATGCAGATTTCAGCCTACATAGAAGTAGACTGAGTGGCACCATCACTGAGGAGACAGTGTAGATAAAAGCCTAAAAAGCCTCTAACTTAATTGAGAATCTCGAAAAAGTGTTTTATCTTTCCAGTAAACAAATGGAGGCAGAGTAGTAGCAGAAAGAAGGTATAGCCATTAAATACTGAGACATTCCTGGGTTTCTATGCTCAAGACCTCAATATCACATGATACTTCATTTCCAGTTCTGCATCACTGAAACACTTTAGTCTATAAAGATGTAAGTAAAACTTTTAAGTCATCAAAAGCCCTTTGAACTTCTCAGTGTAGCACAGACGCTGTTAATATCCACATCCATTAGGTTTCACAGATCTCGCCTACCTGAAGGACTTGGGTTTTTATCTCGAGCTCCAGCAAGAAGGTACTCCAAGATTTTCTCAGGCATTCACTATTCTCATCCAAACTTAAGACTTCTTCATTTCTTAAGTTGTATTTTTAACATCTATATAGTTAGTTGAAGAAAACAAGAGCCTTTGGTATTTATGGCATCATATTATTTTTGCTCACTAATACTGGGAGAGACACCAGGAACTAGCAGGTACGGTTGCAAATCCGAATGTGCCAAGAATCAATTCATTTCATAAGTCCTGTTAAACACAATTGCTACAACATTTTCACCCATAGTTTATTGCCTTCATTTTTTTTAGCATATATGAAAAAAATAAAGAAACCCTAATTACAGATTGAAAACTTAATGAGTAATTAATGACTACTAAATCCAAGAATTGATATAGTTCCTTTAAAACTCTCTAGATAAAGAATGAAAACACATATCCAAAAAACAGGTAGTCTACATGTAAACTGCTAAAAATAGTTATTGAAGTTTTAAATTTAATTAATGGTTTGGAATATATGCTTTTATTTCTGGATACCAAATATTCTCCTACTCATTGGTCAGACCTGATGCTGGGAAACATCAATAAGTAATGACTCTCCCAGGTAGAAACAAGCTACATGGGTGAGTGTGTAGTTCACTACACTAAATACAGGGTTAGTTACATATGACTGGTGCATGAATTCCAAAGAAAATGAAATGTCTCTCACTATTGATGAGGAGGATAGCATGCATTTTATTCAGGGTCCTCTCTATGCACTTCTGCTATTCAAGCAGTATATTTAATCCTTGCATGGTTCAAGAAGTCCAAGACACACAGCGGGAAACTAAGCAGCTAGACAGAAACAGTAAAATATCAAAGGTACACTCAGGTTAGATTACAGTCTTCTATAGAAGATCTTTACAATATGTAAGAAAAAAAATCTCTACTAGGTCAACATTTTTCACTGACTTCAGTGGGACAGCATTTCATCCTGAAAAATTAACATTAGAAGAACATACAGTTCCCTGGTTAGGTAGCCCAAGTTCTATACAGAGATCAATCCCCCTTTGGCTACCATTCCCTGTTAGGCATGCCTCCTAGCTGAGCCATCAGTAAAAATGTCTGAAACACCTTACTTACTCTGCCAAAACTGCATCTCTTTTCCCAAACCCGGCCAATTCTTCACACTCTCCAACCTCACTGTTCCAAGCCCTAAGAGGTGTCATCTTCCTAAAAGAGCCAATCCACACCACACCAAATAAATTTAAACTTGTATTTTGAAAGCTCATCTCACACAAACCTCAGATCATAAAAAAAAAAATCAAATACACTGAGTATTTCTTCTTTAGAGATCACAGCATTTATTCTGATCTAAATCTAAGTATGAAAGAAGTAAAATAGGCATATGTTTACTAAGTGAAATCCGTCTGACTTAAGGTACCAGTAAATTATCCATGTGTCCATGAACAACACTGTCCTGGCAAACTGAAAATCAGGGGGTTTAATTCATTCCAAATAAGGATCCACAGTTGCTAGGTTGTCAATAAATCCCAAGGGAATCTGAGAAGGACTGTATATTGTCCCAGTTATTTTTAGCTTTAATCAAAGGCCATTACTTGGACTGTCAGACTAGTAAAGGCAACAAAACGTGGAGGAGGAGAGCATGGAGACATCACCCTCCCTGAGGAGTACAGTGCTGTGTAATGAAATGGGCAGCACATTTTGGGGCGCAGGATTTTGTTGTTGTTTTCCTCTAGTCCATGGAGAAAGATGCTGTTAGTGAGTTGCCTGGTGATCAGAGACAGAGTGAAGCACTTCTTATGTCCTCTTCTTAACAATGTCCCTACATTGGCCAAAGGCGTGAGGTACAAACATCTGACATTTGCAGAGGCTGGGATACTGCAAGCACAGCTGGCTTGTTGCTGGGGCAGTGAGTTCACATAAAAGAAGCCATCCTGCCAGTGGCTAGGGGAGGGAGGACAGGGAACAGCAGCTGTTCTGCTTCAGCAAAATTTTACAATTCATTAGATGAATGCCAAAAAAAGCATTTTATCTTTGCTCTCAAGGGGGCAAAATTCAATTCTTCCAACACTGCTGAGTAGCTCTAAGATGTTGCACACCTAAACTAATGAAGTCAAGAAAACTGTTGCATTTTTTAAAAACCACATTATCTACACTTGGCTAGTGATACTTTGTATCACTGTATAATTACACACCTATAAAATCTCTATTAAATTCACACCGGTAAACATTTCTTTGAACTGAGTGAAATAAAGCTTTTTGATGTATGCTATTCTCAGCATTTATCATAAATATTAGAAATACATTTAGTGAATTAGATTACAAAAGAGTAGTAAATCCACAAGAATCAAAGTAAGAGGGTGTTTAATTGCCTCAGACCAATAAAGGAAAAATTATGGCAGAATCAATTAAAAATATATTAAACAAATGTATTTTAGGTGGCACCAACCCACCTTCATTTCAGTGTATATTACCTTGGGCTTTATAAGCTTGCTAGTTTTACATCGGATATAGTGGGATATAAAGAGATCAACTGCAGTCATTGCCCCATGGATACCAACGTAGGCTAGAAAATAAAACCAGCGAAAACCAAAAAACCCATAAAATCTATGATACGCTTTTTGGAGGGGATAGAATTTTTCTTTAGAATCACTCTACATCTTTTCTCCTACCACAAAACATTGACTTTAAGAAAGTCTTCTCTAAATGAGAAGCACCAAAATGCCTGTTTCCTAAAGCAACGAATATTTAAAATGTTCCTGGAACGTCCTGATCAATGGCAGGGATCATTTGCAAGTGTCACATCTTTCACAGTCTCTTCTGCTTTAGAGACCAGGGAACCTTATCTTTTAATTGCTCTATGTTAAAAAAAGACCTTATGACAAGCACATTCAGAGTGCTGCTAGCTGTAAAATAGTAAGAACAAAGAGGAGTGGAGGACCCAGGAAACCTGTCAGAGTTGTTTGTTTTGTTTTGGGGGTTTTTTTGGTGGTTTTGTTTGTTTGTTTGTTTGTTGTGATTGGAGCACAAAACCTTTGGTTTTGCACTTTTCCTGAACAGACAAAGACAGATGTTTTAATTTCCCGGAGGATGTTAACTCCATAGACTCATCTTCATTGTACCACAGTCACAAGTTACAGAATT
This sequence comes from Vireo altiloquus, assembly GCA_013396875.1. Taxonomy (NCBI): domain Eukaryota; kingdom Metazoa; phylum Chordata; class Aves; order Passeriformes; family Vireonidae; genus Vireo; species Vireo altiloquus. The sequence goes on from VZRF01010034.1 coordinate 575,867, forward strand.
TAAAAATTCTGGCAGATCTTTCTCTGATATGCTCTCTCCCTTAAAATATTCAAGACATATAAGGTGGAATATTAAGAGTTAGTGCAAAGGGAACACCTGGAATCAAAAGGCTCTTCACGTACATTTTCATGGTATCTACAACAGATGGCAACATCTAGTTTCCAAATTCTCATTTATATGATATTTGACTACTTATTTTACTTTTTTTTTTTTAAGCTAAATAACATAACATTCAAAAATCAGAGCACAAACCATAGGTAAAGATATTATTTTTAATTGTATGAAGTTACATAATTATTTACGTAAGCACACGCGCATTCAATCAGTAAAGGTCCTGTGACTTTATCCAGTAACAATATATCTTCAAAATCATAATATTCAACATTGAATACACAACCTTCACAAGGAAATATTCACAAACAATTTGCTTATGTTGTTTTATTAAATGCATGGAGGAAAAAACAATCAGTTGAACAACTGGTATATTTCACAAGCTGGAAAAGAGGACATATTTGAGAGAGATGCAAGTATTCCTGAACTTATCATGCAAATATTAGGATTTAAAACAGAAAATTCCAACATGAAAACATAATAAGAAAGATTTAAGATAGAGGCAACACAAGACTTCTCAGTTTTCTTGAGAGGGAATATGACCATCTCCAAGGACATAGCAGTCTGCATCCTTCCTTCTGCCCCATCTCTCATAAAAAAATTATCTCCTACTCAAAAATTCCCAATATATTCTAGTAGTAAATCTTTATATCTGAAGTCAGCGTATGTTATGCGGCAAATGTTTTCAGCAACCTGTGAGACAACCTCACAGAGCTGTGGCTGATGCAGTGGCAGGCCAGTCACAGGCTCAGCAGCCAGGTACAACCTCCCAGTTCACAAATGGCTGCACTGCATGTCCGTCACAGAAGAATGATGTCTTCAGGGTAATGTGTACCCAAACATTGCTGTACCACTGCACTGGCTATTTCACAGGGCAACAGCAGTATCACTTCTAGCACAAGAAAACCATTTAGCTCTTCCAGCTAAACATCAAGGAATGCAATTGCAAGACAGAAAGGGGTAGATACTCTCTCGAAGATAGCAATCCGAAGTACTATGATATGTAATGAAGAAAATGGTCTCCTTGCCACTTACTATAAACACACTGAACCACTGAATTGCAGGGTGGTTCTGTTTCTTACTGCTAGGAGAAGTAAGTAAGCCCTTCTTTTGGTGTAAAAATTATTTTTCCTTCTTGTTCTAAAAAGAAGCAATTTTTAATTAAATTAAAATCCTTTACATTTACAAAATTGCCCTCAAATATCAACAAGAAGTAGTAGCATTAGAATTGGTTTAATAACTTCATAAGAACATGTATAAAACATGCTATAACTTAAAAAACAACTCTGCGATAAAATATATATATTCATTGTACATATATAATTCAGTTTCCCAAGTGCGAATATTTCAGCAAGATGTTTTATCACTGATTGCTGCTCTAATAATATACCAAATGCCAGCTTGGAAATTAAATATTCACAAGAATACAATTAAAATTAAATCCTCACTCCCAAAATAAATCATAAAAAACAACCCCTATGGTAAATAAAAGAAAATAGTATTCCTGCTGCCTTTGTCCAGTTCTCTTTTTTTCCCATATGGTATCTTATTTGTCATATGGAGATTGCAAAAATACCCTTTTAGAGAATAAATTGGAAAAATGAAGCATAAACAATAAAGCCTGCTCAGCAGTGGTGTTTTCCAGTGCTCTGTAGGATAGCTGCAGGAATTTTCCATGCTGTGAGTGTTAATGAGACCCTCCATAGGCACCATTAATACATAAAAGCAATCACCTATAATTCACCTTTTCAAATCTGTACTTTTTGAATTCAGTAACTAGAGCAAAACAGGTAGAATCATGCAAATACTATCCCCATTTACTGATATAAGACCATTAGCCAAAAAGGGGTTGACAACAGAAAAGTTATCACCAGACAACATAAATGCTTCAATAATCACACACAAAGTCCAGAAGCACTTGGAGAACATGTGCAGTTTTGAAGACTAAAAACTGTCCCTAAACATATGGTTTTCCTGATAGAAGAAAACATACTTACAGGAATTACTAATTAGCTAAAACTGTCTGGATTCAAGATACTTAGGCACTCAGAACAGAATGGGTATCTGACCAAACTCTGTAATGAAAGCAATCTGGCATGAAGGAAACACAAATTTTATACAGTTTATTTCCAAGTTTTCGTTTATCTTTTATAACATTTATTTAAATTAAATTGTGGAAAAATTCACATTTTCAACATGGATACCAATAAAGTTCTGGTTAACAGTTGCTAGCATGAGGCAATTGTCATTAAACTGCACGTAAGTTTCCAAACTAGGCCCTAGACTTCAGCCAAGGACAGCTTCACCAAACATTGAAGGACTTTAAGCTTTTGGTAGGAAGTCCCTCATCTCTATCCCATTTCTGAATGGCCAACCCCTGGGCAAAGACATGATTGGGGTCTGTGAACCCCTAACACTCGACAAATTTTAAAGTGAAAGAATATTACTTCATTCTGCCAAAAATGCACGGCTTGCAAAAATGCACTAGCTTCTATATTTAGTGACAGAAACACAAAAGAATAGCATACCTGAGAGCTATCTTGCCCTCTGATCCCAGCTCAAAGTGATTTGCCTGTTAAAGGTACTGGGAAGTTTCTATGCAATTTAAACAAATACCCAGAAATTGGATTAATTTTTTTAAACAAGACACATCTCTTTCACAAAATGAACACTTATTTCTGGTACAAGCTTGCTGTAGGTCATCCTTTCTCAGTTGCATTTCTGCTTCTGATGAGGCAAACTCTTGGATTTCCCATAGTTCTCATTAGCATCAACTAATTCAGGCAGGTCATCCCTTATGAACAAAGTCCTTTTTTTGTACAGTGCTATCCATTGCCAGGTAAAAACACTTTTTTGAATAGTACTACCTCCTGGATGAGCCCAAGCACGTACTTTGGGCTGCAGATCTAAACTGAACATAGCAAACACATATCAAAGATATGCCTCAAAGCCAGCTTAGCTAGAGGTTAGTTATGGCCCTTCCCTACTATTTTTCTGGATTTGATGCCCATCAGGCCCATTAGTGAGCAATTTCAGCATAAAAAAGGCGCTTCTATTTTGGTGGCCAAGTTAGCTTCCTGATACCTTAGAATGCTGCAAGAGTTTATTCAGCATCTGACGTGAATTGAAACGTTTGAAAGAAAGTAGAAAGAGAATAGGGTGAAGGAAGGCAGTAGCCAGCAGTTAAAGGGGTTGGACTGCTACAACACTTATTTACACAATGAAATGCAATTCCTGAGCACATTTCACTTTCATAGAAGTGAAAAACCACTGGTTTTACATGAAATTTTCATTCTTAAATAAAATTACTTCAGAAATACTTATGCAAACACATGACAAAAAATAAGAAATGTACCTCATTAACAGCTCTTCCTAAAACCAAAATATGATGATGGACAAACTTGAGAATGGCAATTTATATGAGATAAATGATTTGCTAGATAAATGTGACTTGCTAGAAGGGTGTGGGAGGAGCATCATGAGAGCAGCCATTTCCGTCTAAGACTAAAATTCATTTTGCTTCCAGTTTTATAGTGGAAAATCACCAGGAAGGAATCACATACTGATATTTGGTAGTTTCAGTGAGCAGTTCATATAACTGAAAGATCATTTCCTCTCATCTTAATTCCATCAAATAACTTAGGAAAAAAGTAAATTCTACCACTGTTCATGTACCCAAACAGCAATAGCTGAACTGCAGTTTTCAGAAGCAGGAGGCTTTATACACTATCCCAGTGGCATGTTACAACACTGCATCAATTAGTATTGTAATCTATATCGTCTACTACATTTTCCTCACTTACTTTTTCTTTATATCTCTCTCTCTCCTTCTCTCTAATGAAAAAGTGAAATACTGCTAGTGTCTGCCAGACAGGAAATTAGCTCAACACTAAGGACAAGTAAAATCGCACCAACACTTACTAAAAAGAACATAGCATTTGCTTACTGCTTTTCTACTGTGCTGCATAGACATTTGACTAAACAAATAAATAAACAAATTTCAAAACAACCTGATCCAGAGGACAGCAAATACAAATACACAGCAAAGTCAAGGGGAAAACCGCACAACATTTAAATTTAGTCTGCTACAAACTTCCACTTCAAAACAACTTCGCATTACTGTCAACATGAGTACCATAACTGTTATTACCATGAGAGGCTAATTACCACAGGATGCTTTATAGACCAAAAGTGTTAAGAGGAACAAAAGAGGTCACCAGAATTATTGGAGGGTGGGTAATGAATTATTTGGAGGTATTAAACAAAAAAATACAAATGTAACTTATGACTCAGACAGTCCCTGAAAGCCTATCTTCTGGAAGTGAGATTCACCAGGGGAAGAAACACATGGTGCTTCTTCCATATGTTGCAGTTTGGGCAGATTGATGTGAATTTGTTTTATTCCTAAATACTGTTTATGTCTTTATTCTGTTAGAGAAGTTCCTTATTTCATAAGATTCATTTACTGAAGGGAAAAATAAATGTGAACCCCAAAAAATACAACATCTGCAATGCTTTTTTTCTTAGTTATGTTGGGTTTTCATTGATTGTTAGTGATATGGTACAAATAAGTGGGCCATTTGCTAGTAGTAGCCTTTTTTCCCTTGTAACAGATTCAGTAAATAATGTTCCACATATTGTGACACCAAATGTACTGCTGCTCTTAATCTGTTGTAATATTGTTTCAAAGAATTATACTCAAACATCAAAGGCTGTTGTTCTCAACCCAAATTTTGCAGAGATATAGACTGCTATGGTAGATTAACCTCAATATGTCAACTTACATATATGAATCGTTAGGTCATATAATGGACATTTCTAAATATTAGCTTTCAGTGAGGTGTTTGCTGATAATCTTTCTTTCCTTGTAATTACCACATGAATTTACTTGAACTCATTTATTGCTAATATGCCAAAATAAAGAATTACACTAGAATCATCAACTTTATGCTAAATTATATATTTATTTAATGCCTAAGGAACTATATTTCTTGTGTTCCAAGAAAATATACTGGGATGAGTTTCTCAGGACTTTAGTTCTGCTTTATAAAATAAAGTCTATACTTTGAAATTACGTTTCATATAAATAATGGCTTCTGTGACAGCCGTGACCTACTATATTGTGCCTCTTTGTATTGGCTTTGCTTGGCCTGGTTTGTGGCAGCAGCAGGGGGTCACAGAGGTGGCTCCTGTGAGAGCCTGGCTCCTGGAAGTTTCCACCATATTCAGCAGAGCCAATCTCTGAAAGATGCTGTCGGCCAAAACTGGCTGATGAGAGAGGTTGGTAATGCCTCTGTGATGACATATTTAAGAAGAAAATCAAAACAAAGCCACAGGGTTTTGCTTCTAGTCAGAAAAGGAGGAGGTGTGAAGGACACAACATGGTGACACCAAGGTCAGAGGAGAAGGAGGGGGAGGAGGAGCTTCAGGCGCCGGCGCCAAGTTTCCTCTGCAGGCCCTGGTGAGGCAACTGTGCCCCTGCAGCCCGTGGGGATCCACGGGGGATGCAGAGATCCACCCACAGCCCATGGGGACCCACGGGGGATGCAGAGATCCACCCACAGCCCATGGGGATGTGCCTGTGGCGGAGCAGGTGGATGCCTGGAGGAGGCTGTGATCCCGTGGGAGACCCGGTGGAGAGAGAGGGCCCTGCTCCCAGACTGGAGCAGCCTGTCCTTGGAGGACTGCACCCTGTCGAAGAGAGACCCATGGTGCAGCAGTTTTGGGAGGACTGTGTGCCCATGGGAGGGACTCACGCTGCAGCAGGTGTGGTGGGACTGCTGCTTGTGAGAGTGGACCCATGTCAGAGAGGTTCTTGGAGAACTGTCTCCCATTGGAAGGACCCCACAGCCTCACAAGGAAGACTCTTCTCCTGGAGCAGTGGAAGGAAATCCTTTGGTGATGAACTGACCAAACCCCCATGCCCTGTCTCCCTGCGCTGTCTTCCCTGCGCTCTCTCAGGGAAGGAGGGAGGGGCTGGGGGGAAAAGGTGTTTTAAGGGCTTATTTTATTTCTCATTATCCTCTCCAATTCTGTTAACAATAAATTCACTTTGTAACTTAAAGGTTAGCCTGTTTTGCCCTTCAAGTGTTTTCTCCTGGTCCCTTTCTCAACTAATGAAGCCTTTCTTAATTTTTTTTTCCCTCTCTCCCTCCCAGGGAAGGGTGAGCAAGCGACTCTCATGGGTGGCTGGCGTTGGGCTAGTGTCAACCCACAACAGCTGTTAATTGTCTGCTTTGTCTCTTCAAGAAGAGTGAGTCAGATAAAATTATATGGAGCTAGGAGAAGAGCGTGCCATCACAGTGGCCAAGTGAGCATTAAGGGACAGAAGGTCCCATGGCAGAAAGATAAAGCAGAGCAGAGCATGCCAAGGCAGCTGGGCACATGCAACCAGGCATCAGAGAAGAAAGAAACTTAGTAAGGATCAGAGACATTGATTCAAAATTTTCTTAATCCCAGAAAGTCAAGTAGTAGCTGAAACCAATCATGAATGAAGGACCTACTTTCAATATTCACTGCGTACTCACTGTGGAAAGAGTAATACTGAAACCTTGTTTATGTTATTTTGCCTAAGCCAGCTATGTGGTGTGTTTTTCTCTATCAATAATTACCCAGTATATCCTGGATTTATGAGTTTAAAACCTTTTTGGGTCTTTTTCAGGAGCACTTTATAAAGAGATGATCAAGGCAGATGCTCTTCAAAGCTCTTGCCTTCTCAGGGAAGCTTGAGAGCTCACTAGAATTCTGCATCAAGCCTCATTTTATTAATATTTCAATATTATATTTTTATACCTTTTTTAAATGTTCAATTTCTAGATTTACACAATTTATGGAGATATGTTTTATATAGGGATTTAGAAAAATATATAAAGATAATTTTATAGGTCTCTAAAGTTCTGACAAATCTTCTTGAGGTAGATGAGAAAAGATTTTTTTAATTTATTTGACATCAATTTACTTGTGCCAGCTACTTACCAGGGAGCACGATTTTCAGTTTATATTAAATTTTTTTTTTGTGCAGAATTGCCCAGTAGGGATTATGTCTCTATCTGATTTATTGGATCAATGCTGAATGACAAAAAAAAATAACATATATTCATCCAAATTTCTATTATATTCAAATGAAATATTATTAAAAAGTTATTACTATGAGTAAGATTATGATTATTCTTCCCAGACAACATAGCATTCAGATGGAGAAGACATAATACAAATGCCACTTGAAAGCTAAATAGAGGAGCAACAGTAACCTACACATACCATTCAAAAATAAATAGCAAACAGACAGCATCTCAAAATGACAACTGATGTTCACTGAGTAACTAGAGCAAAGTATGAGTACAGGTCAACTTTTTAGCTCTAAAGGTAGAGTTTACTCCAGGAATCTTCAAAGTGAATCTGAATCTACAAGGGCATAATCTGAGAAAATAGGTTAAGAACAGGCAGTATTACTATATTTAGGCACAAAGGAAATCTAAGAATATGCACACATGTGAATCCCAACAGAGAGACCAGTGTCAAAAAATAAAATAAAGAGATTGAACACACAGATAGAATAAATGTTTTTGTCAGTATGTGAAATGACTGAGAACTAGAATGGTGAAAAAATCCCTAAAAAATACTTCTGTAACAGAAGAGACTACTCCATAAGTTAGAAGGACAAATAACCTTTTTTTTTTTCCTATAATTTCCATTAATGGTAGAAAGTGCTAAAAAAGGGAACAATTTACCTATTGCAGTGAAGTTTTGTGAACTGCATTTATTGTTCACAAAATGCTCAAAAATGAAAAACAGCTGCCTAGACATGTATATTGTTATTAAAAGAGCTATAACAGACTGAAAAAACAAAAAAGTTTTGAAGGCTCTTTGGTCAGATGACCAGACCCTCTAGTTTTGTGGTCAGCCTCATGCATTTATCTGTAGATTTTGGTTCTAGTCCTGTTTTGTTTTCATCCCTCTTTTCCTTGTATTTCCCTAATAGTACTTTAATTCGGCCAATTTGGTGCCCAGGTCTAAGAGAGTAAGTTACCACACAATTACATAATTTTTCCTATCTGTCCACCAGTCTCCTGTCCAATTTGTAAGGAAAAAAAAAATCTGTGTCTTACCAATTCCATTGTAGTTTTGTTTAAGAACATAAGGATTGTTCACCTAAACTGTATCCTGTCCGACAACAGCTAAAAATGTTTAGTGAAAAGCATAACATGTAGCTGTGTATTCAAACTACCCTAGAAAATTTTTGTAGCTTCAGGCAATTTTCAGTCTGAAGAAACCTAAGTCAAAAGTGACATACCAATAGATAGATAGATGGATAGATTGACAGCATTTGATTCATGAAGTAAAGAAGGAATCAACTCTTATATGATTTCATTGCCTACCTTCACAGATCTACCTGTCTGAAAATTTTCTTTTAATTTGTTGAACAATTTTCCCCTAATTTAGCAGAGGAGTATGAAATGTCAACGTATTAACTTTCACAGTGTTAAGCTTTTGCAAAGGTAAGGAAAATCAGCAGCAGGAGAGACACTGACCCTCATGGGAGAAGACTACAGAATAACTAGAACCATTCTATGTTCCACATGGATCTTGCTGGGATGAGAGGAGCCATGTCATAGTTCCTCCCCTTTGGGTCAGAATTCACAGCATGTTGGTGGGTATTATACAATGTGTTAGATGGAAACTATGACTATTAGAGTGGTTACAAAGCAGTGGCAACCAGGAAAAGACATGGAATTATTGCTGTGGGAGATGGCAGAGAAAATAATTTAGAATACTGCCAAGGAGAAGGTGGTGAAACAGGGGGGAAACTGAAATGACTACAGGGGTATATTGTAATTTTCCCAGAGAACCTGGGAAACCCAAGGTTGAAGTGGAAGCAAGAAATGTTCACTGTAAAAATTAGAATTTGGATAGAAACTCCTTTATGGGCATTGTCTGTCAAAGACATGGAAGGCTTGCAGCTGAAAATGAGAGAGCACAGACCTGCTTTGACAAACAAAAAGCTATGCATGTCACACTGCTTTTTCTAGAGCATTCATAAAAATAGGCTAAGAAATGGACAATCAATTACCTGAAAAAGCAGCTTGGAGGAAAGGATATTCATCCTGTGTCTCAAGACATGGAGAATCAAACCTTGCTATCATTAGCACAGGAGGTCTTGTCCCTTAGATGTGGACAGAATTCCTGACAACATACAATATTTGCTAGCTTTACTAATGCCTAAATTATTCCTCCTCATACTATGTTGCACAGCTGTACGTACTATACATAGCCCTGTCACTATCGTTGTTGTAGTGCCTTAGCCAGCAATCGATTCCACACCTCATAGCCCAAACCGTTCCATATGATTTTTACATTTTGACCATTGTTTTCAGTCTGCTATTTCATTTCATGCCAACCTCTTTTGGCCTTTAAATTCATCAAGAGAACAAATGAAGTATTAAGCCATAAGTCACTGTACTTTTCTTTTTAACACCTAATCTTGTGAATCACTTTAAACTGTGATGGGTTTCTGCCATGGGCAGCACATATCCAAAAGCCAAGAAGGCCAGAATTTTGAGAGTACAACTGACTCACCTTCAAGATGCTTAATTTTCAGAAAATGTTGCTTTTATAGTGAAGCATGCCCATAATCCTTCATATAATGAAAACATTATCTCAAATTTCTCATTTCACAGATAGCATTCTATATCTAAAGAGATACTTACTTTGCTTTTAACTACTCATAAACTATATTTTGATCTATTCACAAAGTTATACCTAGTTTACTAAGGGACTTCAGCGATAATCACACAGTTGTGTGTTCCAATAAGAAGCAACTCAAATTTGGAATATCAGCTAATGAAAGTACTTGTGAATTTCACAAAATAACACTAAATATTAACACTGATTTCATGATGACACAGCTAGTAATTCATATTAGGCAAAGAAATCTGACAGAACACTTTAGTCACTAATTTTTTGAGGTTCAATAGATACAGATGATAACTTTTAGATATCTTTGCTTTCTCTTTAACAAACCATGAGTATTTGAGTACTGAAATAATTTAAATATAAATTTTCTTTTATCAGAAAGAGGCTATTTTCCTAGCCAGTACTTCTTAAAACAAAACAGTATTTATTATTTTTCACGGGTTAAAATATTTTTAACCACACTGAGTAAATAATTCAAAGTTTTACTTCTTAACTTGCTATGACATGCATATCTAAGTTGCTTTTCTCACAACTGTCTGTTTGCACTTATTTACTGTGATTTTAAGTGATAGAGACAGGAGGAACTGAAATCTCATTATTACCTATGGAATATCTGCTGCATTTTGGAACTCCATCTTTTATCTGATGGCTCCTACTGCTCATCTTGTAAAAACTGGGCTGACAGAAAACCAACTGATTCTAAAGATTAATTTCATGACATCAAGTTTTTACACGCTCAAAGACACAGAAGACAGTTGCTAGATTTTCTGATAAGACAAAATGAATCCTGAACTAACCAATGATAAAAGACTCAACAATTTACCAGATTTTTAATGAGATTTTCTTCACCTTTAGCCAAATAAAAATGCTCCTTTATATAATTCAAGCCTTTACTTAACTGGTTTTAAATAATACCTCTCTGCTTTATGCTTGCTTGTTTTTATCATGTTGAATTAAAAGAAAAACAATTTTATTTAAAAACAACATGTATACCATAGACAGTTATTTATTATATTTCATTATGAACAGGAAAGAAATTCAATATAGGCTAATTAATAGTCCAAACTTCCAGTTTCTGGGTAATTGCTGCACATTCAGAACACAGTTTTCTTTAACTTTGTCTTCCTATATTGCTATTTACAGATAATAAGAGTTTTTAAAATAAGGTGCTTCTAAATTTACAGTCATAAACACCAAAGTAAAAGAATAAGGTCCCACTGAAGAAAAACTGGTGACGCAGTTCTACTCATTGGAAAAATGGACCCTTTCTGCTTTTCATGTTATGTGGTACACAAACAGATCCTAAAGAATTCTGCAGTTTTCCTTTGGTCATTTTATAAACACCGGAATATTTTATAATGTGTAGTTTTCAATGACATTACTTGAATACCTGAAAGAGAAGACTTCCGACTACTCAAGCAGTTTCACTGGGCTGACCCCATATGAATGCAAGGTGGTCACAAAAGCCACCCTATCACTCCCCTCCTCAGCTGGACACTGAGAGAGAAAATAGAATGAAAAGCTCTGGGGTTGAGATAAGGACAGGGAGAGATCACTCACCAGTTACAGTCACAGGCACATGGGGAAATTAGTTTAATTTTGGACCAATCAAATCAAAGTAGAATAATGAGAAGTAAAACAAAATCTTACACCACCTTTCTCCTACCCCTCCCATCTTCCTGGGTCTACTTTCACTCCCAAATTCTCTATCAAACCCCCTCCAGAGGTGCAGGGGGATCACAAGTGGAGGCTGCAGTCAGTCTATCACACACGGTCTCTGCCACTCCTTCCTCTTCAGGGAGATGTCTCCTCACACTCTTTCCCTGAACCAGTGTGTGTCCCTTCCATGGGGTGCTGTCCTTCAGGAACACACTACTCCACTGTGGGTCCCCCACTGGGTCACAAGGCCTCCCAGAACCCCTGATCCAGCATGGCCTCCTCTCCATGGATCTTTCCAGGAGCCTGCTCCAGCACAGGCTTCCCAGAGGGTCACAGACTCCTTCAGGCATTCACCTCCTTCAGTGTGCATTCCTTCATGGGCTGCAGGTGGATCTCTGCTCCACCATGGACCTCCATGGGCTGTAGAGGGAACAGCCTGGGTCTGCACCATGAGCTGCGTGGGAATCTCTGCTCCGGTACCTTGAGCACCTCCTCCTCCTCCTTCTTCACCGACCTGGCTGTCTGCAGAGTTGTTTCTCTCTTGCAATCTTGCTATTTTCTCAGCTGAAGTTGCCTTTCAGCAGGATTTCTTTCCCTTTAAATCTCTTATCCCAGAGGCACTATCACCACTGGGGATGGGCTCAGCCTTGGCCAGCAGCAAGCCCATCTTGGAGTCAGCTGGCATTGGCCCTGATGGACATGGGGGAAGCTTCTTGCACCTTTTCTCAGAAGCTATCCTTGTAGCCCACTGCCACTAAAACTTGGTCATGCAAACTCAATTCAGTGGTAGGTATCTGATCACTGATATCAAAAAGAACTTTTACTAGTGTCAGATGACACATACTTTTATTCTTAACTTCCTGTGCTTTTCTCTTTTTCAAAGCAAGAGAAGTTTGTCCCCTGGACCTTATTATTCTTCCTTTCATACCAATATTGGGCAGTTTGTACACAATGGTAGATTCTTTTCCATTATCTGTTCTATCTAAATCAATGTCCGCCTACCTATCATTATCCCCTGTCTTCTTTCTTTCCCTGTCATCACATCTTCATTATAGCTCAGTCAAGGTATGTGGGAACTCAAGAAGTGAAAAATATCCATTGGATTAGTTCAGCTAGTGGTATTAATGACTATATTAATTTTGGGAGACCTCACCTTAGACATAAACCCCTTGCAAGACATAAAATGTCACTAGTCTATCCTTTAAGTAATCCAGCTCTATCAGGAAAGAGGATAGTAGTTTAAATAAAATGGGACTCATAAGTTTTTATTACTTTTACAGTGAATGCTTTTCAGTTTTATTGGCTCTTGGAAGGAGTAATTTAGTTTCTCTATTTAAACATGACTTTTTATCCTTCACAACTTGCAGGTTTCAATGTTATGTTTCTAACATTATAAATATAAATGTGGACACTGAGGTTTTAATAAAGGAATTAAGTCCTTTTTGCTGATGTATACAATCTAGGATTATGCAAATCGCAGTAAAAGAAAAAAAAAAGACTTAATCACTTTTCTAGGCTGATACGGCTAACAGCATTTTTGAGAATGGATGAATGTAAGCATTATAAAATGGTTATCAGTGATCACATTGAGTTAAGTAATATACACTGTTACGCATTGATTTCGGTGCTTCTCTCACTCCTTGAATTTTTCATGGAAAAAGAATTCAAATATGTTCTCTGCATATTAATATAATGGCCCTGACATCAGTGAGAGTGTTACCATCAGATCACAAAATGAAAAGATGGGACGTCAACATTTTTCTATAAGGTGAACCAAGAGGTTGATACTGATTTCAAGGAGAAGAAAAAAATTAATCTTTTGTTCTATGCTTTTTTTTTTCTTTCACCGTGGCTTAAATAGTTAAGAATCAGAAATTCAAAAATATTATTCCTGAAATTCTGTCTAATTGTTTTTTCTACAGTTTTAGAGCAGACAGGAAGACATGCTCTGATATCCCAAAATTGTGTATTGTTCTCTGATTTTATCTGTGACTGGGAAAATGGGAAAAAAACAATGTTTATAGAGCCATGAGAAATCTTTAATAAGTACTGATATTCTGGCATCACCAACAAATAATTGACCAAAGCAGATTAGCAATCTGAAATTCTACCACCTATTAATTTAGATAAGGTAAAGATGACAAAGCCATCCTGGTACAGAAACCACGAAAACTTTTTTTTTTCTCTTGAACTTTCCTGCTTATCAGAGTGACATGATATCAGGAAAGTGTTTATAATAAGGTGAAGAAATGTCTACAAAGAGCTTAAGATTTAGCCGTAAAAAAATAAACGAAAACATCTCTTATTCATGTAGTTATTACTAAAGGGGTGATGTCACAAACAAACAGCAACTTGCTACAACTGCATGTATCCCACTATTTCTGCAGCACTGAGCTGGCAATAGACTGGCTAGCTAAAGACATAAATTAGACCTGCCTTCACAACTACACAAGTTATAACAGAGGTTGTCAATGGAAGCTGATGCATCACTGCCTGTCATCTCTGAAATAACAGTGAACAGTGGCTTGTGCAAATACCATACAAAATACTCTGGCATTCACATATAGCACAAGAGCAGATAATAATTGGAAAAACTCTCAATATCTTGTCATGAGCTAAAAAGTACATAAAAAAGAAAATTATTAAGATCATAATTTAGTAAAGCTTCCTTGATATAAAAGGAAGTAAAGCTAGTGACATAGAAATCTCAAATTTCACACTTACTTTTTTTTCAACTGTAGCTGGCTGCAACGAATTTGAGGTTTTTAACATGTTAGCATTACTAAAATAATTAAGCTTGGGAGCAATAGAGTTTTTAAAATTAGCTCTCTCAAAGAAAGTACCATTATAATCACCTAATTACCCTTTGCTATAGCTTTATTCATAAATGCTTTAAACATTCATTGCCTTACTACTGGGGGCTATGCCTCAGTTTATATACTCTGCGAGAAAATAAAGTTACTATTATGTGCTGAAGAACATGTGTGAACAAAAAATGTCAGAATGCTGAATGTAGCAATTTTAAGTCTATGTTTTTCTTTCAATACTTTCTAACACTTAAAGAAATAAACCAACTTATCCATTTAAATTAAATATTTTAAAAAAAACCCTGGTTTTCGGTTTACGTAATTTACACTGTCTACACCTGATTCTTAAAGAACACTTCTCAAATAAATGATTGAGCTATAAAACCACTAATGAGTAGATTTGTCTTTTAAGATTTGTCTTATATTTAATAAATTAGTCCTTCAGCAAAGACACTTCTTTAAAAGTCTTTTAGAAATTTTTAAGAACTGTTGGCGTATCTCCCAAGGCAAAAGAATGTTGTGCTGCAGTATGAGACAGCACAGCCATTGAGGGGTATCAGCAGTGAAAATGCAGAAGCACACATTAGCAGCAAGCCTGCTGCAGACTTGGTACACAGCAAGGAATTTGGACAAAAACAAAACATGTACCAGCATGTTTTTATTAAAAATAAAACATTTTTATCAATAATGCTACTTTCACAGCTCCAGGAAAGGCCGAAAAAAATCTGTTCATCAGTGCAGCAATCAGACCTTCATAGGACCTCATGTCTTAAGAGGGCAAGTTTACATAGTCCCATTTGGCGCGGTGGAGACTTAGCATTTTAGGTACGTAACATGGATTTCCATGGATTAACATGCAGCTGGCATCTGTTTCAAACTAAGAACACAAATGAATGCATTCAAATAAGTAGTTTGGTACTCAGTTTCTCATTTTAAAGAATACATCAAATAATATCTTTATGATCCTGTAATTTTATGCAGCATGATCATTTTTCTATATTAAATCTATTTCTGGGGTTTTTTTCATAAATTTTAAATACTGCTGGAACTGAGATACCTATAGAGGCTAGAATCATTTAAATATTATGATTTAAGTTTAATAATTAGATTCACTATAACTATTCTTTATTAAAATGTCATCCAAATGAGAATTAGCTTTGGTTTAAAAAGCACTTTCATCCTATCAGGTAGATAAAACTAGACAAATGTTCCTAACTAACAGATATTTTAGGACAGATTTTTTTATTGTTCTCAGATCACCCTCATTTATATCAGACTTGAACTTTGCTCACAAAATATTTGTCTTTTTTTCTTATTTCTTTAGTTTTTACCAAAATCTTACTAATTACCATTACTTCCTCATGCCTAGAATTCTGACAGAATTTGTTCTCAGTGCTGACATCCACATTGCAATAAAACTGCCTAATCTGCATTTTATATTTTCTATCTGCACCACTCTAATGCCTTGATGCTAACAGCATATTTTAAGGACTATGGAAGGTACCAGATAAACCTCATAACTCTTGCATGCTGGTAATCAAAACTAGGTAAGTAGTTTTTCTTACTGGCTGTTCCATTAGAAAGCTCTCCCCAGGAAACATCTGGTCCAAAAGACACATCCTGAAAATCTCAGTACTACCAGGTTTGGGAGATCATAAGCAAAAATTAATGCCTAATAATGTCTTATCTGCTATACTTATGAAATTTAACTCTGAAGACAGAAGAATAATCCAAGTTTTATTAGCTGATTTATAACAGCACGAGAAGTAAGAGACAGAATTGTGAATTGTGAACAGACAATGTAGCTGATTTTACTATAAATGCCTTTTCTAGCTAAATGCCTTTTCTACCTAATCCAATTTTACTCCTTACCTATATTCTACATAACGGAAACATTTCATTATAATCAAAGAACATCTCAAATTTTAAAAAGGCCTATGAGAAAAAAAAGTTACTCAGAAGATAATTCAACTTTAATTCAATAATTTAAATATCTGATACCCAAATACTTGAAAAGGAAATGTGAAAATACGTATGGAGTCCATAAAGTAACAAAATTTTCTGGTTTGTTATTTTAATAGAAAATATATATTTTTACCTTAATAGGGACCAATTTTCTGCCATTCTTATTTATATCAAGCTCTTGTAATAGTGAGAGGCAAGTAAAGCAAGTCAAAATGACAAAAGATACTTATGAAATATAATTCTTTTATGGTAATTATGCAATTTTTATATTAAGTTAAAGCAATAAGATGGACAAATATGCAGAGCATTTACAAGTATTAGATCAATAAAAACATTTCCTCACCAATTTACCATAACACTTGAAAAATAAATCTGGACCTATTCCATGAATGTACAAGTCTTTTCTTGATTTGACAATATCTTAAAAAATAGGTTGTTTGAATGTAGCAGGAACAAGTTGTTGACACATTCTGTCTCTGGATTTTCAAACAGAATAACAAAGTAAACTCAATAATAAACTACATTTTCTAAAGAATCCTGATCGTAGGCAATATCACTAGCAAAAAAAAAAAAATTATATTTAGTGATATTTACTCCAGATATGGAAGAAAATCAAGTATTCTTAAAGTTTTGGTCTCCACAGTTTCATCTCTTAATGAAATCAAAAGCAATCAAAAGCAAACATTTGTCAATGTTCTGTCACTTCTCTATTTTAATAAAGATTTTTAAAGAATTCAATATTCTGTCTTATGTTTTAATTGCCCAGCAGAGAGAGAAAAGCTTATATGAACATCCATTTACATTCAATCCATCCACCTGTCAAAGTACTTCATGGAAATAAATGTATTCCTCATGAGAGAGAAATGCAGATCTGTTGAGGCTGTGTCTGTAAGGTTTATATGCTTTACTGTATTTCCTAAATTCTGAGAAACAATGAGATGTGATTCTTCCATTAACACATGTGTAGTTATCAGAACTTGAAAACTAACCCCCTTTTGAAAACAAAATAGAAAGGTTTTTCTTCATAGTCTCCTAACAATTTACAAAACACTGCATCTCTATTCAGCTACACTTCCAATACACATTCTAACCCATGAATGAGGACAAAAACCTATAATTAAACAATTTCATTTGGAGTTAAATGCTGCAGCACACAAATGCCTGAAAACTGTCAAATTTTGTTGGCCAAGGTGCATGGAACAGAAAATAATAGTCCTTTCTTGGCTGTATGAGATGTGAATGCAAGATTAGATGCATTTGTATTATTTTATTTTCTAAATTGCCTTTATATATGGGGAGATGGAAGATTGAAGATTAAGAAATATCTTTGTTAATTCATACTTTTAAATAAGTATTCAAAAGATATATAAATACAGAAAAATAATTTCCTGAATTATGTTTCTCAAACTCATTGTACAATGTCTATGCAATGCATACTTAAGGGATGACTTTGTTTCTAAAGTTAAAATACAGGTAACTGAAACATCTGGAGAGAACACAAATGCCACAGTAAATCATGGGTTTGCCTGGACAGAAGAGAATCTTGTGACTGAAACCTGGCTCTTTTTACAGCTATGAGTGGCTTTCTTCTTGATTAATTGAAGTGGGAAAGGCAGTACATTGCAGGGGGTTTAAAACCACCTACGCTATCTGTCTATTCCAGGATGAGATAAATTGACCTTTGAGTAAGTCCTTCCTCTTTACAAAGCAAACCTGGATTTTCCTAGACTATTTTGGTGACTAAATGTATTCAACTGGAAAAGGAATAGTGATGACAGAATTGTTTGGCTACTAACACAAACACACTATTTTTGTTAAAATGCCAAAACAAGCAACAAGAAGGCTCCCCCAAGCCGACTCACAAGTTCTGCTACCCTTGTCTCCTTCATATGGGTTTGACCATCCAGAAGCATATCCATGGACACAGACTGTCTGTGTCACCACGGGTCCTGCAGCAGTGGGGAATCTAGCCCTTGTCTGGCCTTGTGCTGCCTGCAGCTCATTCATGGCTACCAGCTTGCCCCATGGGGCTCTCTTTAGAGGGCTGAGGTGGCCTACTTTGACCATTAACCAAAAGAATATATTTGATTTCAATGGGATGCATCGCATGTTTACATTCATGCATCAGTTTAGAGTTATACAGGATATGCACCCCCTGACCAAGTTCAAACAATGTTTGAGGTTGCAGTATAACCTACAACTCATTAAACCACAAAACAAATGGTTGGAGTTGTTTAATATTTTTATCAATTTTCCTCCCCTTATCACTTTCAGTATTAAGACTTTCATAAAAACTTGTCATTATAATTCGGTGATTTGTTCCATTTTCATTAAATCCACATGAAACATCCAATTATCCCACTCCCTACTATTAGTCAAAGTGGTCACAACGAATTGACAGCTTTTTTCCATGCTGTTTGTGCTCCTGTAAACTATATATCTCATGAAGTGGAGATTGTCCTTATCTACCTCACTGAGGTTATCTACAAGCTGTGGGCTATTTGTATCATCAGTGCAAACAGACAACCACCACAAACACTCTCCTGATGGATTGTCCTGATGGAACCTTTGGGATTGTCCTGATGGATCATTTGGGACCTCCTTGAGAGAGCCAAGGGCAAGCTGCCAGATAAAAATCAGCAGCAATTGATTTCCAGCAGAATCCTGAAAATCAGAGACATACATCTCACTTGTCTCTTCAGAGGCACAACTACAGATTCTCCTACTGTGCACTGCAAAAGAGAATACCCATGAAGGACTGGTGCTTTCACTCAAAACTTAAAAGAACCATGAACTGCTATATTTTATCTTTGAAAACAATAGCATGCTGTGTTACCAGTTGTTTCAACAAACCAGTATGTACTTTAATTGAAGGTGACAGCATATTAAGGGTTTGAACCTTTGGAAACAGAGTATTTCAAGCTGGGGATCATTCACACCACCTACTTTATATGTTTCATTTGCATATGTACCCCAGGCTTCCTGTGTAGCCACTGCAGCATAGTTCCTTCTGTTTCAAGCAACACAGCCACATTTATCATCAAGCCAAATGCACTTGGCCTTTACAGGGGTGTTGTGGGAGAACAGGAAGAACCCTAAAAGTGAACACAATGGCCAAACGGTACTGCCTTGGAAATGCTAAAGTTACAGCAGAAGGTGGCAAACTTGCTGCAGCACCTCCTCACACAGTGACAAGGAGCATGGCAAGATAAAGAAGTACTCAGCAAAAATTAATTTTTAGCAACTGGAATGCTAGAGAATGTTCCCAAATAAGATGTTGCCTGGTATTGCAGTACCATCAGAGTCTGAATCTACATAATTTAGACATTAAAAATCATCCTGTTAATTCTATCAAAGCCAGGAAGACTGCAGGCAAATAAATGCTAAGCTCTGTCTATGCACTTAAAATTTTTCTAAGCAATCCAGACATTTTTACAGCTCATTTCATATTACTGTAGGAGTCTAACAAGCCATCCCTGTTCTGTGGCATTAAAACAACTCTAGTAACTGTTGAGACTGTTAAAAATACTAATAACACCCACACACCAGAGAAGATTCAACCTGCTGGTAAAGCCTAGAAAGTAGTTCACTCCTGTTCTTAAAAACTAAAAGTGGTAATAACACAGAGAAGAAAGAAGTTTCTTGCATTTTTCTATCTTGAAATATATTCATGTTATGTTTTCTAATATGCAAAAAAGGAAACTAAATTATTAAAAAGAAAAAAGGTGTATGAAAAGTTGAGATAAAAATCTGAAATTGAAACTCTTAAAGGTATTACTATATAAAAGTTCTATTCTTCTGAAATAATATAATATACATAAAAAGTGCTTCAAGATGTAGACATTTCATTATCTTTGTATCTGAGAATGTACTATTTCTGTAATGGCTGTTGCAGCATATGACATAATTTTTTAATTTTAGTTTAAACACTAAAGGTTACAAAAATAAAATCATAAACATAAATTCAGAAATCTATGCAACTACAGGCACAAACGAAACATATTCTCTTCTGTTAAATTGTTTTCTGTTCAACAATGGCTTTAATAATATCAAGAGATGAATTCAACTAATTCTGCATGTCTGATACTGACATGATATAATACTTTCTATTATAAACAGAAACCACATGTGGTCAACTGTAAGAACTCTAGATAAAAAAAAAAAAAAAGAAGTCAAACTGGTCCCCCACGAAGGACAGAAATCAGCATAAATTGAAGTTACACACAAGGAGGAACCATATGTGGAGGCTCAGACAGAAAGCTGCATAGAGAGGTTCCTAACATATATTATTGCATTATTGGTGCAATATTTAAATATTATAAATATAGGATCCAAGAGATTACTTATATTATCCAGGAAATATAAGGTATTATGGGAATCAACTGAGATAAGAAATAGTCAACACGCTATTAAGAGGTCTCATAGATCAATTTCTACTGTGATTATAGAAGTCTGACCCTGAATAAATTTTCACAATAACTAAGGGACTTAAGGAAAAGACTCTTTAAAATATTCAGCACATTTGCATAACGTAACCATGTTAGGTACCTAATTCGCATATAGGCGTTAAAAGCTTTAAATGGCCAAGTGAGAGCCTAAGACATACCTAAGTTCAATATGCCATTGTGACAGGTCTGTATTATACACTTTGGAAGCCTCTGAAAGGCTAAAAAGCTGAAACACTTTCAGTGTGGATGTCAAGTTTACCTGATGAGCACCAGTCAGTGTATTGAGAGGTTACTAAGGCAGAGAGAAGCATTAATAATGGTGATTTCCCAGTAGAAACTGTCCAGGACTGACTGGTTTTGTAACTGGGCTTAGGAAATTAGATGGATGATGTAGTTGCCATAATTGTGGCCCCACTGTGGTTATCAAACAATTGCAAAAAACTGAGTTTATATTTGTACTAAAACAAATACAGATCCCTGTTTAAGGAACATAAACATGCCTAAAATAAAATGGAATTACATGTAACGTTATTTTACAGTTCAAGAATGTATTTACAACAATAAATAAATATGAGAATGCTATTAGTGTCACCATAAGCCTATTCACTAACACAAGTTCTGTGTGAGATATTCAAAGAATTATTGCTACTATTTCCATATTTCTTTACTTAGCAGCACTGAAAAGAAAAATTCTGCCATTAAAATAACATTATTGCCTAAATAATCATGGGTCTCTACTGTTCATATTCTTACAAAATTATTAGAAGACTGAATCTGCATTAAAAAGAATGTACACAACATGAATTTTTCATCTATCAAGTTTATATTAACACCCTCTAGGAGCCTAGGAAAAAAAAAAAAGAAAAATTAAAATGACGGGAAAAGACCGGAGAATTTTGAAAATATGTTTAAACTTATTTTATATGTAATTGCTAGAGAACTACAGAGTAGAAATTTGGGGTGCCCAGACAACACGTAAGTTATATTCCATAGTA
Source organism: Vireo altiloquus (assembly GCA_013396875.1). Classification (NCBI taxonomy): domain Eukaryota; kingdom Metazoa; phylum Chordata; class Aves; order Passeriformes; family Vireonidae; genus Vireo; species Vireo altiloquus. The sequence goes on from VZRF01010034.1 coordinate 597,545, forward strand.
CAAGGAAAATACAATTCTAAAGAATTCACTGTCAAAAACTTTGTAACTAAATTTTGTGATCACCTCACTCAATAAATAGGAGAAATTGACAGAAGTGATTCCAGGTAATTTTTTTTTTCCCCCCTGTTTCCAGGTACTTTCTAAAAGAGATATGTATGATAAAAGAGAGCAATAATCACACCAAAATTCCATATCATAGAAACAGAAATGAGTATGTCCCTGTCCTTTTTTTAGCATCAGGAAATTTGAAAAAACTGTAATAACATAAACCTATCTGAGAAAAGACAGTAAATTTTTCACATCAACAGATTGAAAGGCCTATTAAAATTAAGTTGGTCTTACTGAGCTGTCACTTTCCAAATTGCACAGGTGAGGAAACTGAAGTAAAATATGAGTTGTCTATGGAATTTCATAATAACATTAAGGATGAGAGAAAAACCATTCAGAACCTGCTCATCTCAAGCCCTACTCGACCAGAGCATTCTGCCCATCTCATCTTAACACAGAAGACACGAAGATCTTTACTATATATTAAAATACATTTTAAAATTATGCACATAAGAAGTCCGATAACTAAATATCATGGATATTTACTATCTATAATATTAAATAGAAAGTAAATAATTTTTGGTACCTTCAATGAGCACCATGCAAATCACAGGCTGAGTGGATAAAACAGAAGTATATAATATTCAGGGAGCCCTGGTGGTGTAGTGGTTAAGCACATGGCATAGCAATTGCCAGGGCCCGGGTTCGATCCTGGCCAGGCTGCTCCCCGGGCAGGCAGAGCTCGTTAGCCCTGCAAGGGGGCAATCTGCCTACGTCCTGAGGAGGACCTCAGCTGCCACTGTCCAGAATCGCTTTGGCCCGGCAGATTGAACCTCGGGATTAAAGGGTGGGCTCAGATCTGCGCGCCCTGTGTCTCACCTAAAAAATCCAGTGTGCAGGCTGGGAGGTCTGAAAGGAAAGAGGCCTCCCCCGGATCTTCGTATGCAAAGACTGGCCAGCAAAATATAATATTCAGAACAAATTCCTAGTTTATTAATATACATAATGATTAGTCATAACCACGTGTAACTATTTTGCAAGGTAGTAACACTAATACAATTAAAATAATGTCTGCAATGTGTAATTTAAATAGGAAAAAACCCTTTTTTTACCACATGAATAACAGAGCAATTTCTTTTAAAAAGTTCACAGTATTTTTCTTTAAACCATCCTGCTTCTTTTTTCACAATAATAGATTTTTCTCTATGTAACATATTTGCCTAATTAATAACAAGGAGCATTCTGTGAGTCTATGAAAAATCCATGACACAATTTCTCTGAACATTCTCTGATTTCTATAAAATCCTCTACATTGGATTTTATATTTCCTATTTAAATTTTATATCCCACTGTGAGCCAAGCTTCGGCTACTCGCTAATTTCTCTAAAGCATCCTGACTGGAACTCATCATTAGTCTAAGTCCACTTTTCAGGGAGGAATAATTCAATCATATTATATTTTTTAGAGCTCTGGATAAATTCAAACATGTAATAAGAACAACTTTAAAAGGCCTTCTTCCTTCAATTAGGAAGAAAGAAACTTAATTTACAACATTTCTTATACTACCGCTGAAGAAATAGAAGTGCATGTGGGCTTAGATAAAAGAAATCCCCATCTGTTTCCTTTCAGGCTTTAAACCACATGACACAAGCTCTAGTAAGGGAGCCATAAGTACAGAAAAGTTATTGGTACTCCATTACAAAAACTATTTTATCTTCTGATAGGATGATGATAAATTAGAGCCTGATCCCTAAGTCTTTTTTTCTCACTTTGCAGTGACTGGACTTTCCTCCACATCAAGCTTATGAAGTTATCTACTGATGACTCAAAAACTTACCTGTTGCAGCAGCTCATCTCCTATATACCTGGTTAATATCTCTCCTTAGGCATGCCACTGTCACTTTAAACACATGAGTCTCCCATCTTCACTTTTAAATTTTCTGCCCTTTTTCCCATCACTATTACAACTATTATTATGTTAATCCTTTAAGATTTTTTCTTCTCTCTCCCCTCATTAGTTAACCAAAAATATCTCTCTAGTACCTATCCTTTTATTTCCATACACACTTCAGCTAGCACTGACACTCACCAACTCATCACTTCTATTAATAGGGCCTTATTCTGGCCCTCAGCTATTCTCTCAGCAATCCTTTCTGTCTCAGTGACAACTTTTGTGCAACGATATTGTTGTCAAACCACATGGCTTTGACTCTGTTTAGTGAGACTTTCTCTGCTGCCATTTCAAAATTTAGATTAAGAACATTGTCATAAAATTTTTGAAAACACTTTGTTTAGTCTGCTTTCCTGAACCCAATTCCTCACCATCCAATCTACCATAGGCTGTCCACATATTCTTCAAATCCCTTTTCTTCAGCTCCTCCATCAGGGGCCTCTTTTGTTAACACCTACCTTCAGCCTACATAAAAGCAGCCAGGTGATTCATTCTGACAAGTATATGCACTCACATCCAGCTGTACTTACTCACACCCATGTGCAATCTGAAATGGCTGATGAGGTGGTTTGTATTAGGAATGCAACCTGAGCTATATGAAGTAAAATATGGCAGAAGATAGAAAAAGAAAATATTATATATACTCCTCTTTTTAGCTTATTTACGGTCCATCCACAGGGTTTGTAGTGATAATAGTATTTGTCCACTCTTATACCCATGTTCTACATGTTCATATATGATGCATGACAGAATTTCAGTGCTTCTGATCTACTGAAATACTGTATTATAAACGTGCCTATGATCACTGGGTAAGATGATTAAAGGACTATTTCATCTGACTAGGTACTACTCTGCCTGCTATATCTGATACTCATCCTCATCTTAACAAATAAGAGTTATATTGATGGCTTTCTTAATTATTTTTTTCCCAAATGCTGTTTTGCAGTGGAGATGCTTGATACTGTCAGTTAAAAACCCACACTTACATCTGTTCACCTGATCAGATTTGAGACAAGAACTGTCTTGTTTGTTTTCTAAATGAGCCCCATACACATCATATGCATCAAACATTAGTTCATTCATCAATAAAAGGTTCTGCTACTCCGTTACTCTATGATTTTATATAAGAATTGGACTGTATACTATTGTTTGCAATGTGTAAACTATACAACTATATATGTAAACTTCTACATATTGTTTCGATTTTTTTCCAGATGAAAAATAAATCAAATACAAAGAAACTCTAAATACGAACATGCCATCTATCAAACATGCACAATTCCCTACTTATATGAAAAGATTTAGAGCTTGCTACACCGTGGGAATAATTCAGTTCAATTTATATCACTGGGATAGTTATATAATCCCATTTAAACAAAGTCTTGTTCAGACTGCTCAGTATGATTGGCTGTGTGCAGAAATGACACAGATCAGAACTAGATAGTTCTAGAACAGAACTAGCATACCTTTGCAGAAGTTGTTCAAACCATTACACAACCTGGAGAAGGTAGCTCGGGAAAGGCAGAAATTACATTATCATGCTGTCAGCACCTCAGCAACCTCCACCACAGAACTACAGATTTTCAGTTTGTTTCTACAAAACACTGTAAAAAGCCTACACTGAAATGTAGAGCAAATTTCTATAACAAAGCAAAAGAAATAACTGTAAAATTTATAAATGAAAATATAAAGGACATTTCCTGCAGCAGATATCCCGTTAAATTTTCAAGGGCCTACTGCTGAATGTGAAATATGAGTATTAGGTGACCAGAGCATGGAAAATGCCCTTAACCAATCTATGAAATGGCTTTTCTCTCCAGATCACGAAGAAATATACACTGAAAGAGCTGTGTATCATACAGCCGAGTAAGAAAAAAATGGGAAAAAGAACAAAAAAAATGGAATAGTTGTTTCTTTTACCATAAACTTTCCTGAATATGCTTTAGGGAAATAGATACAGCTACAACACAGGACAACAAGGACAAGCGTGGGCTCCTCGGTGAGTGTTCAACTGAGCAATAACTCAGTCCCTTTAAGAAGCTATGAGCTTAACGTAGAGCTGAAGCACATCAGCAAGGAGAGAAATCCAATCTCCTCAGAGATTATTTATGACAAAGTGCACCTAACTGAGGCCCAATTCGTTTGTGGAATTGTAGTCATTCCATTTCAACTAAACAACAAATGAATCTGCCTTGCAGAGGATTCGTTCAGGGAATAAAAGAAAACAAAAGAGAAAAACAGATACAACACTTCATTTACACACCGATTTACAGGTTAACTTACAGAAATGATTGATAAAGCAATTTTTGAAAGCAGAGAACTCTCTGAAAAAGAAGGCCTTTGAATCACATCTAAATTTCTTCCTCTGTAAAGTGAGCACTTTTTATTTCAGATTTATTAGTGTATACTCGTTGGCTTAAAATCCATACTCCGTGTTGCTATATTACTGTTTCCCAATTTACTTTATACAGTTTAATTGCAAATTTTGTTGAACTCAGAGAACTAGCATGATTCTTGTTTCATAGAAAAGCAAAACACACTCCAAGATTAAATTTTTTAAAGTACCAGAGCACAGTGTGTGCTAGCAGATGCCTGTGGGCAAGGATACCAGAAGCAATGGGGGCTTCCACAGGGCACAGCCTGGTAGCCAGGGCTTTTCCCACCATCTCTGGCCAGGGAGCAGGGCACCCAGGGGGCAGCTGGGGCAGCCCTTGGCATCAAGGCACCTCTCTGGAAATGTGCTTTCCTAATTATTCATATTTAACTTTTATTTTAAAGCGGTCTATTTGGAAGTGCTCACATTTTATATTGGATTTACTGTGAAAACATTAAAATCATGTAACATTGGCTAACATATCAATATTTTATCACTTGGCTTGATTTTATTCAAAATTAACTTCAAGTACATGTACTGAAAATTAAAAACTGGAAGGAATTTTGGTCACTAATTATAATTTTGGGTCAATTTCTGCTCCTTGTCACGTCCGTATCTACAGAAACACTTTTCATTTCTCCATGCAAAACTCATACAAGCATGAAACCAGTCAACAAAAATGACCACACATCAAAGAGTAAACAAAAATATTCAGGGACAGACTGGACAAGATTAAAAGAGAGGCATTGCTTCAGACTTGAAATTAGAGTAGGAAAAACCTGATGTTCTTCAAACACCGCAACCAGTGGTTCCAGAAAAACCCCACAGGTCCACAGGAAATGAGTAGAGAAAATAGGCATTGTTCACCAATTAAAAGCAAAGGTGCAAATTCCAGTTCTTAAATACTACCAAAAATGGCAAAGCGACAGGGCTTTTGGAAAGTGGCATTTGCTTTTCGGGTACTGAAAAATACTTCTTAATAATATACTTCTATATTTATAGAATATATTCTATATTCTATAAAAATACTTCTTAATTTAAAAAGAAACTACTGAGAATACAATTCAGTAGGTATTTCCAAGCAGAAGATACAACAGCTATTGCAGACATCCAAACAGAAGGAAGGCAAAAGGCCAAAACTAGAAAACTAAGCAATTTAGAGAATTTGTATATGAAATAGGATAACTTAGCACCTACTGAAGAATAGTGCAAAATTATTTACAAAAGAAACCTACCATAAAAAAAAAACATAAAAAGAGAGCTTTTGGACAGTCTGCTTGTCCAAAAGCTGAAGAAGAGCCTCTCTCAAGCATTAAAAAAAAAAAAATTACAGAATTAGAAGAGGTGCATTGTATTTTTAATTGAGAATTTCAAAACTGTAAAGGACATAGAAAGATAACTGAACTTTGCAAAAGGGAAGGAATTTTCTGTGCTAATGAAACAACAAAGAAAGTGGAAAATTGTATGGAAAGAATGCAGTTAAGTGAAGCCAGAGTAGAGATGAGACTCTTAGAATTGACTTAAGTTGCACATGAGAAACATAAATCTAGGTTTGCAAATGGCTACCTAATATCTTATTTTGATGCTTTGAAAAATACCTGCTTTATATACTATGCAAATAAAAACAGTATTATCACTAAATTAAACACAGTGCAAAAGCAAGTAAAATGGAGCAGCTAATCTCAGAAAAGGTAAAGGAGCAGAGAACCTGACCACCAATTTTAGTAACACTACAAAAGATGCTTTAACTTAATAGTTTCTTGTTTCACCAATTATGCAAAATCTTTTGACTCTATGATTATTGTAAGAAGTGATGTGTGAAATGGGATTTCCTAGACACACCATAGACTGATAAGCTATATATATTAGCTGTAGGGAAAATGTCAATAGATGTGTCAGGACAGTTTAAATCGAGGAACATATTTGCCAAAAATGTGTTCAACTGCCTTTGGCTTAAATATACATGTCTAATTAATAATGTGAGACTCACTGGAGGATTTCAGTCAAAGAATGAAACTTAAAGTTGTCATACACTACACTAAAGCATATAATTTACATGACTACTGAAGAAATGGAACCCTGTTTAGGGTTTAGATTTAGCCATATCAGGATACTTTTTCAAAAAAGTTCTGTTTTAAAATGTGTAGAAACTTATTGTATATTGTTTTGAAACTTCCTGCTATACATATTGATTTTAATGTTTGGAAGAACTTGCATCCTTCTGAAGAAAATGTCCAGCATTCAGCTGAGTAACTGTGTTACATGGTGTGTGAGCAACTGGCTCATGGGTTGGGCACAAGGGGTTACAGTGAAGAGGGTGACATAAGGCTGGTGCCCTGTCACTGGTGGGATCCCACAGAGCCCCATCCTTGGCCCTGTGCTCTTCAACATCTTTATAAAAGACTTGGACACAGGATTAGAAGGGATACTGAGCAAGTTTGCAGATGGTACAAAACTGAGAGGAGCTGTCATCTCTCTCAAAGGCAGGGAGGCCCTGCAGAGACCTCAACAAATTAGAGAGCAGGGCAATCACCAACCATATGAAGTTCAACAAGGGAAAGTGCAGGATTCTGCACCTGGGATGGGACAACCCTGGATGCAGGGATAGACTGAGGAATGAGAAACTGGAAAGCAGCACCACAGAAAGGGACCTGGGGATCCTGGTCGATGGCAAGTTGAACATGAGTCAGCAGTGCCCTGGCAGCCAGGAGGGCCAACCCTGTCCTGGGGTGCATCAGGCACAGCATCGCCAGCCAGGCAAGGGAGGGATTGTCCTGCTCTGCTCTGCACTGGGGCAGCCTCACCTCAAGTCCTGGGGGCAGCTTTGGGTGCCACAATATAAGAAATGTATTAAACTATTAAAAAGCATCCAAAGGGGGCCCTCAAAGATGGTGAAGGGCCTTGAGGGGAAGCCGTGTGAGGAGTGGCTGAGGTCANCAGGGATAGACTGAGGAATGAGAAACTGGAAAGCAGCACCACAGAAAGGGACCTGGGGATCCTGGTCGATGGCAAGTTGAACATGAGTCAGCAGTGCCCTGGCAGCCAGGAGGGCCAACCCTGTCCTGGGGTGCATCAGGCACAGCATCGCCAGCCAGGCAAGGGAGGGATTGTCCTGCTCTGCTCTGCACTGGGGCAGCCTCACCTCAAGTCCTGGGGGCAGCTTTGGGTGCCACAATATAAGAAATGTATTAAACTATTAAAAAGCATCCAAAGGGGGCCCTCAAAGATGGTGAAGGGCCTTGAGGGGAAGCCGTGTGAGGAGTGGCTGAGGTCACTTGGTCTGTTCAGCCTGGAGGAGACTGAGAGGAAACCTTACTGCAGTTACAACTTCCTCGAAAGTAAGCAGGGGGGAGGCAGGTACCAATCTTTTCACTCTTTCCCTGCCACTGGTCACATTCCTTGACCACTGACAGAACCCAAGGAAATAGAAGCTACAGTCATACTATTCCATTTCTGAGCCACGTTCATCTAACCCACAAAAGCTTTTTACTCCACTTGTCACTTATTTTTCACCAGGATTCTTTGCTCTTAGGCTGCATTTATGACACACCTAATTCACTGTCCTTAGCACTTGTTTTTGTCTTGGTGCTTCAAATGTCAATTCTACGCTATTTCCCAAGTGTTGCCTCCGCCAAGGCGCAGCGACTTGGTTCAGGAACAGCACGGCGACTACCCCTTGGTCGCTCGGGCCATGAGCTCACAGACACCAACGTGGTGGATGGCAAATGGCGTTTATTGAGGGGTTGTAAGGGTTAATATAACCTGGTTTCTTTGAGTCATTTCCCCCTGCTTGCATCACAAGCCGGGGGTCGCTGGTTAGCGATAGGGGATGGGGGTTTGGTAATCTTTAACTACTGAGAGGAGGGGTTCTGTCTGCCCGTACAACGCGAGATCTTCCGACCGCCTGTCCCTAATCACCCACACCCAAGAAAGTTCATTTCTAGCCATAATCTGTGCAGATTCAAGTCAGTCTCTGGACTGCTAATCTCAGGATTTATTTTAGCTTTGATAGCACTCATACAGCAGACATAATATAATTGAAGAATATAAATGATATCACAAATAAAAATTTGCAGTATGTAACGTCTTTCAGTAACTGTAACTTTAAAAAAAAATGAACATAAAAAAACATAGCATTAACAAAAATTCCACAATTAGCAGAAATTAACAGATCTGGAATAATTTACACAGATATTACTAAATACAGTTGCCTCCCATGCTTTTATCTCCTGCCTCTCTTTAACTACCTTTAAGCATAAAGTTATCCTTTCTTGTAGGACTGCTATTTCAGATCAACAATACATATTTTAACCTGAAATAATATCTAACAAAGCAGGGAGAAGAGGGGATTTAAAGGTTAGTCTAAATATTTTCTCTTTAGTTCTTATTTGCATTCATTACTGCAGACCAAATGCATGTACAGCTGAAATGTACTGCAGGACAGCATTGAACAGGATATTGTCAAATCGGTGTTTCACTGACCTTTCTGACAATAATTTTAGTGTCTTTTTGGGTTACAACATTTAATCTACAACACATAACTACAGGATAGAAAATATTCTTTTTGGAAACCACGACTTAAAAGATTTTAATTTTCTTCTTCATATATATATTCAGTTTTAAATAGTCTTATTAATTGTGTCTTCTATGCAGTTTTAATCAGGAAATATGAAGCAAAAACTACATGAGAAAGCTATTTCACAGATGACAAAATTCTCTGAAGTAACAGTTATGGAAACAACTTATTGTATGCAAAGTAAAACAAATCTGTCTTCACGGAGGACTGTCAGATTACACAGTAACTTACTGACTAAATAACGTATGAGTCTCACATATTGACACTTTGTTGCAACCACGCAAATCACTCACTATGCTTATCTAGAAATTGGCTAGTTCTGCATCAATGAGAAGTTCTCCTCTCATCTGGTGTTTTCTAAATTTGTTGTGGATACTTGAAATAAGAAGATACATCTTCCATTCAATGAAAAGAAAAATAATCCTAAGTGGCATATTTTTTTTCAACAGTTTCCTGAAAGAAATAAGCTTCAATTATAGATGAAAGTTAAAAATTAGTCAATACGTCTGTCTTTTCTACTACCACTCACCTAAAGAGTTCTTCTCTAGACAGCTCATCTTATCTACAAGAACTGACAAAAGTAGTTATAGAGTAAGAAAATAGCCTCTTTATGGCCAAAACTGTAGCCCCACACATAAAGAATGCATCAATGAGGGAGGAGAGCTCAGGCTGATCCAAGTGCTAAAGCAGCTCTCTTGCTATGAAGTTATCAGAAAAGTTTCCAGAGACTAAATAAAGGTGTAAAAACTCTTCTAATGATTACACAAGCATGTCATAACAAATCAAACCACTGAGATGTGCAGTTTTTTCACTGAACAAAAACAAAGTGAAAGGAATTTGCTCATTACGATAACCAGCAACTTCTTATTATGTAAAAAAAAAAAAAAAAAAGTTTTCATTTTGCCAAATAGACTGATTTAAGTCATGTCTAAATTACATATTCATCTTTCACAGTGAGTCACTACATGTAATAATGCCAATTTAAATAAGCCAGTACCTTACTGAACAATAGTTCAAGCAGCACGGATTTCAAATGGTGAAGAAATATTCAATTTCAATACAATCACAATCTTTGTCCAACAAAAGCTTGTTCTTTCAGGGATTTTACTGAAGCAATTCTCAAGTTATCTACGAGGCAATTTCAAGTTTTGCATCTCTTCCAGCCTTGTGATTAACTTCATTCTAAATTAAAACCTCTTTATGTCTTTTCATTCCAGTCTGTATTAGATATTTCCATCAGTACAGTGAGAAAAAATGCACAAATACTTGTTTTTTAAGATCATCTTCCTGTTATTGAAACTGCACTTTCCCTCAATTTTTCTTACATATCAAAAATTTTCAAATTTTTAAATAGTGTGAATAAATTGATTGCTCAGCTGTAATAAGCATCAAATCAAAAAAAGACTGAACAGCATGATCCTTTAAAAATCTAGACTAGAAACTACTCCCCAGTTTTCAATTTCTTAAAAATTCTTCAGTTGCTCATAGAGATTTTTCTCAACTTAGAAGAAAATTAAGAAACAAACCAGAGGGGGGGAAAAAAACAAAACAAAACAAACAACCCCAAACAAAACCAGTAACACAAAACAAAATAAGGCATGAAAAGCAAAATAAACTCATTTGTGTTTCCTGTCAACTTGCATGACTTTTTTTCCTTAGTTTTTCTCCTGGTACTTAAAAAACTTTGAGATCTGCATGGCCTACTTTCACTGCCATTTCAGGAAGGATTCATGTCATCAACTTTGGAGGTGACTGCATCTCAGCTAGCTCCCTCACATTCTATAGTGAATAGAGAGAAAGTGGTCACTTTTAGTACCCAATTTATGTAACTTATTTTAGATGTCTGTTTCAAAATGAGATGGTTTACTCACCTGGGAGTGCCCATTTATCTCCACTGACTCCAAGGGAGAGAAGTCTGAACAACGAACTTAAATTTAGACACCTTCATTTGGCCAGATGAAACCCAGGCTTAGAGTCCTTCCAGATACAATCTCTATTTCACATGCCCAATGGGCCTTTCACTTTTAAATCCTGTATAATAGAACCTTGTTTCCTGACCAAGTTCCAGGGTGCTACTCCCTGAGCCAGTCACTAGTAATTTGCTTGTAAACTCTGTAAAAGATAGCTTTACTCCAACAGTGACATGGTTTGCTTTCTCTTGTCTGTATGTTTTTGATTCTGCTATTACAAGATCATATAGCTGAGCTTCCACTAAAATTTGGGCAGATCTAGAGCCAGCTATTCTCCCTCATTTTTTCAGTTTCCTAAATTTGTATGGAAGTTGTTGTGCTATTGATTTCCTGCCTTGGTTTGAGGGTTCTTTTGACACCCTTTTTAAAGGTCAACCCATTAGATTTTATTTCCTTTTTAATTAGTTTCATTTTCTGAGCTATACTGCACCTAGGATAATTTCAGTTTCTTCAACTGTAAGAATGTCATCTTAAACCATATTCTCTTTTATACTTCACAGCTTTCTTACAGCTCTTCAATTTAAAAATTTTCTTGCAATCTTTTTGATGTTAAGTGTTAACAGTCTGGTTTTAGATGAGGTCATTCTCTCTAATGTAGGTGCCCTTTATTTGGACAGTCCTTCACATAATGTTTCTTCCATAAAATGTTAAAAACCTTTAGATATGAGCCTCTGAGTTTTAAACATTGGGTTGATGAGCAGAGTTAAGAGTCAAAAGAAACAGCTTTGGACTTATTTCCATATTTATAACCTATTTTGGGTTTTGGACAGGTTTCCTTTGGACTCATTTACACTAAAATAATTATTTAATTCCCGGAGTGGCATTTGTTAATCCCTTTGCAGGACACAGATTATCTGCTATCCCTCAAAGGACTGACAGACTGTTACTAACAAGCATTTAAATTACAATTGCTGTTATGTTGCAATTAACAAACAGAAGTAAGTCACTGATATGGCTAAATCTCAGGAACCCAAGATGAGGTTGTTCAAGTACACCACAGACCTCATTTTCTTAATAACTCTTCAACAACACTGGAGTCAAAAAACAGTTTTAAAAAAACCAAATATTTAATTCAAGGCCTAGGAACAAAACAAAAAGGTTTTTCTTGCTTGATTCCCAACAGAAACACTACAGCCACTTATTGTTTATAGTATTAATTCTTCAGAGACACATTAAAGACTCCTTCAATATGTAAACCACTTGCACTGTATCCTTTGTAGCTTTGCTTGACATTTAGTTTCATACACAAAAACCAAGAGACAAAATTGATCTTCATGCATGTTGGTATTCTAAATTTGAGGTACATCAAAAATAAACTTGGCATTCTTCCAGTTTATTTCAATCTGGTCACACTAGGGGAAATATGCCCAGGTTTCAGCCTCCCAATAATTCTCACAAGAATCAAAGCTATCTCTCCATATGAATTGTTAGCAACAAAATTCACTATCCAAGGTCAAAAAATATTGCTGACCATATATGAAAACTTTTTAAAGAAGCTCATGAACAAAGACAGTAACCTTGATACTTTTCATTTAAATGCTTTGAGAAATCCCTTTTGGAAGATCAGACACTTAGTATTTATAATTACATTATCTGCACAGATATAATAAAAAGCAAACTGCATTGATTTCAGCCAAGTTATATGGAGCAAATGATCTAATTGCTTTTTTCCACACTTATCGCATTGTATTTCAAGCTTAATTTATTTACATTAATTCTGGTGCTACCTTTCTTGACTATAAAGTGATAAGTAGAAGGAACAGACTATATTCTTTTCTTCCTGAGGAAGTTCCTGTGACAAAGTTTACTGGAGACAACCCTCAGATTTCCTGGAAAGAAATATCAGCTTCTCTGTAGAGGAGGTGGTAGTGTACTGTATGTACTACACGGTACAGATCCAGAAAGTACATAATCCTTGCATGCAGAAGTAAGCCTGATAGAATGACTGTGATAACCTATTCACACCACTAGAGTTTCAGCAGCTTTAACTACCATCATTACCAATCTTTAACATTTTGATTTATATATATAACCTTTCAGGCTTATTCCAACCTGAGGTTAGACAGAACTTTATTCTGGTTATTTATACAATGATAGCTCATCTGTCATACACAATTTTGAAACAAGATAATTAAAGTCCATAACTAAGGGTGCTGGGTATGCTAGGAGTCCATTCAGGTGGACTTTGAGAGCTGTTCCAAACATGTCTCTTTTGTAACCTAGGAATTTTTTTCCTCCCCCATATCTCAGTACCACTTGTGCAAGATCACAGTGCTTCCCTGTGTTTGGAAAACATTCACAAATTTTAGTGAACGTAAACACATTTTACTTTAATTACATTGGCTATATGTGCATTTAGATGGAAAGCAAGGGGAAAGAGGCATATCCAAAATCAACCATGTTTGCAGACAGATAACTACGAAAATGATAAGACAGGAAAAGAGAATATGAGCCCTACTACATCCATTAGCCAAACCCTTGGTAAATTACAGGCATCAAAATAAAGCTGGCATTGGAAGCTGTAACTGTCCACTTATCCACTGGCAGTCATGAAAAGAGAGTATATGCAGTACTTCCCATTCTGCAATTCCTTCTAGAGAAATTAATGAAGGTGATTTTGCTTTCAAATCTTTCAAAAATTCATAGTATATACAAAAGTATTCAAGGACCATCACACTGTCTATTTTACAAGGCATGTGGCTATACAGTACTACCAAGCACCTTCTAAAAAGTAAACTTATGGTCACAGCACTGCTGATAAAGCAGGACATTCAAAAAGCAGTAAAGCTCACATTTATCTAAGTAATGCAACTGTACAGTGAGCAAAAAATGTAAAAGATTTTTGCTGGAAAACAATCTCTCTTCTAATTCAACACTAAAAAATCTGAAGAATCTGAAGACTATGCAATGTTACATTAACTGATGCCACTTGATCACAAAAATAGCTCATAACCTGTTATGATGGCTGGTTATGATTTGGTCATGCATTTTAAGTTCATTTTCAATACTTAATTTAGACTTTGTGACTTAATACATTATGTTCTATTCTCTAGTTTTCTAGAGAATTTCTTTACATCTCTTCATAATTTAGTTGCTTCATATGCTGTGGAAAATTCAACAGAATGGAAAAACCATTATGAATATTTCCAGGCTACAGTGCAATGTGCCTAATGAGAAACTTAAATTCCATGTTCTCAAAAACCAACATATGCAGTACTAAAAGTCCTTGTCAGTCTTTAAGTGTCTAATTAGTCATTACTCATACTGACAGAACACATACCCTATCCTTCAGAATCAAATATGACACAGCAAAATATTTTAGGCATGTGTTGTTAACTATGTATTTTTTGAATATTCCAGGAACACAGCCATCAGAGACCAAGAAATTCTGGTGTCATTTGAAATTGTCTGGCAAGATGGAAAAGTTTAGAAAGAATCTTTTTATTGCCTCACATCAAGAGCAACAGATAAAAATCTATGGAAATGTTGAGCTCAGACTACTGACAATTAGAAACGGGATTTCTACCCATTATTTCTTTTCTTTGGATAGCAAATAGAGTAAAGAAGGAATTAGTATGAATGTTTATGTCTGGCATCTAGTAGAGCTTAGTAATTTGTAGAGTGCAGGAATGTGAAGATTGGCTGATGGGTTTAATTTGGACTTGTTTTTACACTTGGAGTAAATTTAGCTAAATTGTTTGGATACAAAAATCTAAATGTTTCATTCTCCAAGTGTTTCATTTTTTTCAGAACCTCTTACAGAAACATTCATGCATAGTATCATTTCCTTAAAAGATTAAGGATTAAGCAATTTTAATGAATAAACTATTCATCTGTTAGTAAACTTTGTTTTGAAGCAATATGATTTACAGCCCAAGACTGAAGTTTGGAAGAACTTTGATATGTGACAGAAACTGAGTTTACAATAAAAGGTAGCCAAGAAATTCTTTGCTATGATACGTAAACCATACTGCTGCACTTACAATAGTGTTGCCAGTACTGTCCAGTCTCACAGAACACCAGTGTCATTGTTGGAGTAATCCCAGAGAAAGGCTACAACGATGACCAGAGGGCTGAAGCACCTCTCCTATAAAGACAGGCTGAGAGGTTCTTCAGCCTGGAGAAAACTCTCGGGAGATTTCATGCCTTCCAGTACCTGGAGGGGGCCTACAGAAAAGCTGGAGAGAAATTTTTATGAGGGCATGTAAATTTTTACGAGGACTGATCAAGGATTAGTGGCTTTAAACAGAAAGATCAGAGCAGGTATGAGGAAGAAGTCTTTGATTGTGAGGGTGCTGAGGCACTGGAACAAGTTGCCCAAGGAAGTTGTGAATGCCTGGAACTTTCAAGCCCAGGCTGGATGGGGTTTTGAGGAGCCTGGCCTAGTGAAAGGTGTCCCTGCCCATGGCAGGGGGGTTGGAATTAGAAGTTCTTTAAGGTCCCTTAAAATCCAAACCATTCTACGACTCTGTACACTTGGATCTTTCATACAACTTTATTGGGCATAAGAGAGGTAAAGATCTTTGCAGAGTACGTAATCCTTGTAGTGTTTGTGGTCAAAAAAGACTGTCTTACTCCCAAAATTTTCCCTTAATTTTCAACAGATTTTTACCAAAATCCTGTGACAGGCATTTACAATAAATTTTCACTTCCTTTAGACTGCCTAATTGGTACAATTTGCAAACAGCCTAAGCCCAAAGTATTCCTGGCAGATCTCACTCCCTTCGCACTGCTTGACTAGCAAAAAAAAGATCTGGAGATCTAGTTTCCCTAGATGGTTATGCAAAACTGTAAGAAGAGAAACAAAATTCATGCTGATATGCTTTTCGCCACTGGTCTAACACAATGTGAGCATTTTAGATGTTTTACCATATCCTTTTGAGTATAGTCCCTATAGCCACAGGCACTCATCAAGGTGTAGGAATATGGATATATACATATATATGGATATACACAATCTTATATACTCTGATTTATACTTTGTTATTTTCTTGCTTTGCTTTTTGTCTGCTATTTAACATCTAGTTTTCAAAGATTTGCACGTCATAATCTCGTGCTTTCATTACCATGTGATAACTCTCAACTGAAGCCCATAATTTTAGATACAAAGCCAGGATTCCTCTTTTCTGCCGTGTACACCACCTTAAATTTAATTATACTGTTTTTAATTCTATTTGTCATACACTCAATTCAATAAAGTCCCCTGGCAAATTTTCAGTGTTGGTGCTACCTTACCTATCCAGAGTAAGTTATTAACTCAACACCAAATTGACACATATCACTGTTTACTGGGTTTTTTTCCATTTATTTATTAATATATTGAAAAGCCTATGTTCAATAAAGATATTGCAAACTTCATGGGAAACCATTCTTCACTGATCAAAGCATCATACATTTTAATCAAGTATTTATCCTTGCAAACTTAAACACAATAACTATTTCTTTTCCTTTATGACCTCTGGTAAAGTACCAGAGTTAACATCCTGTATAAATTGTAGCCAAATGTATTAATCAACAGGATCCACATAACAACCAATTCTCTCAAAGCAGCACCATATATCAAAAATGAAAAATTTCCTTTTACAACAGCCATGTTTGCTTGTCCAAAAGCATATGATATTTACCCATTCATGCATTAATTCTATTATCCACCCAATAATCAATAATGAAAAGGAAAAATCACAACTTCAAATGCATTCAGATGGTAGTAGGAAGAGTTTTTGTTTTGCAATGATCAATTACACAAAATTATGGAGGTGATTGAACGGTTTCTTTAGAATAACAGAAACACCACAGTTATATTAAAAAGTGTTTTATTTTCACACACAATTTCCTCAGGCTGTATTTCTGTCTAAAGATTATGTTAGACACTTGTAACAACTGCATAAATGGTCTGCATTAATGAACAGATATTTCAGTCATTTATAGGATTGCTAATATTTTAGCCTATGAAATCATTATGTAAATTAAACTAATTTCCACCACAGCCATTCAACTTCAAATACCTGCACAAAACAGAATTTTTCCTTTTCTGAAGAAATCTGCAACTATTGTGTTTTGTATCACAATTATACAGCATCAGTATTGTCCTTTACTGGAACAAAAGAGACCTTGAAGCCATGGTCCATATTTTAGGTGCTTGCTGTGATGCTTACCTTACCATCTGTTCACATTAATCTCTCGAACGAATCCTTTCAAGAGCATGCCAAATATAATCATATTTACAGTAAAAAGTATTTGTAATTAGAGGCAGAAAGGAGCACTTGATCACTAGAAGTAGTGAAGTTCTATGTACATCTTTAGTCAGTCATCTTTAAACTTGCATTACCATAATTGACAGTTTTTCTTCTTTTGAAAACACCCATTTGACAAAGTGGACAAGATAATCTGGCTACTGTATTAGCTCTGTACCTTTTATGACCAAGTCATTCTACAGAGAAAGAGCATGACTTGGCCTCTCCATTTCCTTCTCCTTCTCTGGGTGCACTACAACAAGCTAGCAAAAGAACCTACATCTTTGGAAAGAACATTAAAATGCTATTACTTCATGAATACTGTCGAAAACAAGTCACAACACCAAAAAGATCATAGAAACAGAATAGTTTGAATTGGAAGGGAACTAAAGGTCTTCTAGTCCAATATCCCTTCAATGAGTAGAGACATCTTCAGCTAGATCAGGTCGCTCAAAGTCCCACCCAAACTGACCATGAATTTCGAGGGTTGAGGCATTTATTACCTTTCTGGGCAACCTGTGCAAGTGTTTCATCAGCCTCATTGTAAAAACTTCCTTCTTATATTTAATGGAAATCAACCCTCCTTGAGTTAAAAAACCATTACACCTTGCCCTACTGTAACATGCCCTGCTAAAAAGTTTGTTCTCCTCTTTAAAGATCCTCTTTAGGTATTGAAAGGCTGCAATAATATCGAAAGGTTGCTCCCTGGAGCCTGCTGTAAGTTTGAGTGACCCCAACTCTTTCAGGCTGTCTTCACAGGAGAGGTGCTCCAGCTGTCTGATCATCTTTGTGGCTATCCTCGAGACTCCAAGAATTACATGTCTATCTTACCCTGGGTGCACCAGAGCTGGATGCTCAGGTGAGGTCTCACCAGAGGAGAACAGAGTGACAAAATCACCTCCCTCAACCTGCTGGTCATGCTTCTGATGCAGACCAGGAATGAAGACTGAGCAAGACAAATGGATTTGAGCAGCAGGAAAGAGAGGAAGCCAGAAAAAAATAGGGCCACTCCCAGTCCTTTAGAAGCTACAGCTTCTCTTGTACCCTGAACCCCTTTAAATTATTCTTCCTAGCTCTCTCTCTCTCCTCTCCCAAATGTGCTATTTAATGACTATGAAACTAAAATTTTTCTGTCAAAAGTCTTGACTTACTTCTAATTATATCAATTCAGAGGTTATAAAAATTGTGGTTACAGATGATAAAATTAGCAGAAATAGAAAATTTAATATAGAGAAGTCGGAAGAGACTTCTCTATATATTTAATATAGAGAAGGAACCAAAAAGCTCAGTGAAAGAAGGTTCATTCCTTATGTAACAGTTATCAAAGTTTTAGTCTATTATCCGTTAAAAAAAACCCAGCTGGCAAAGTACTTTTTCATTGAAGACATATGGTAGAAAAATATAACTAAGCAGAGACCCATATAAGGGCACAAACATGTGTTAAACATCAGTTGTATTTGGCACAGCCATGGATTTCAGCACCTTGCACCTAGCCAGGTGGATGAACACAAGCAGGTGCAGATTAGAAAGCAGGACAATATAATACCAAAGTCACATTTAGAGATCACACAAGTACAAACAGGTATCAGTATTTCTGATTTTAAATGAAAAAATGGGTTTCTGCATTTACTAAAATTTCTGATACTTTTTATGATATTTGATTCTGATGAATTCTAAAACTTTGTATCACTTTAATTTTCTAATTACAAGACAACATGAGTCCCGATAGAAAATTAATCACACAAACATTGCATTTACATTCATCTATTTCTCCTTCTCAATTAGCAATGCTAGTTTATACTACAATGAACAGGTTTAAAAATTTTATTTTTTAAAATAAAAAGCCTTAGATTTCATTGCATAGCCATATGACTATGTCAAAAATTATTATCTCATTCCTTGATATATTTGCAGCAGGTTTTAAAGGCACCATACTGTCCTGAACAAAGTTCTCTAACCCATGCTCATGAAATGAATGCTGCGTAACATATTTCTAAACTGGGCCTATACCTATTTCAGAGACATCAAATAGGTCAAATAGGTCAATAGACAAGGCCACATTAAAATATCATCTTCCACATCATCTATCTTTATCCATTTGGCCAGCAAATTCAAATGCAATTCAGAAGAACGATGACTTAAAATATTTCATTTAGAAATAGTAGTCACTCCAAACCATTTTAGAAAGTAATCTATTTAACAAAATAAAGGTCAAGTGCCAATTAGTATTACATGTGATTTATAATGTTACATTTTAAGACAAGGGAGTAAAATAGACCTGATATATTTGTGATAGCTTTTCTCAATGTATCAAATTACATGAATAGAAGGATAATGATAATGAGCAGGACCAGGCTCCAAAAAGGTTACTGTGCAAAACTCTCAACAGTGGCAGATCTGTCTCTGCCCAGAGAGCTTACAATGCAAATAGTGTTATTCTTTGCAAATAAAATATAGAAAAGAACAGAAACAAACAAACAAGCAGAAATATTTAGATTGATAAGAAGCACTCTCAGTTAAATGAGTTTTAAATATCCTGTGCTAGTTTCCTGAAATGCTAAGCTCAAATTGCTGCAATGTAGCACTTGTCAGTGAAGGTATTTCACCCCTGAATCACAGAACAGACTACAATGAATCAAATATTTGTTTGAACTGTGTCCCAAACTATGTCCAAAAGTATGTGTGGTTGATAGCAGTACTTTTCAAGCCCACCAAGCAGCAGACAAGTGATTAACCACAGTTATCAACTCAGAATTGTCACTGTCTCTTTTAAATATCCTGCTCCAACTGATGACAGAAGTTATCTGAAGCACTACCACAGTACCATTTGCTGCTGTGAAGGGACTATAATTAGCTTGTAAATTGTTTTAATTTGTTTGATTAGCCTCTACAAAAAAACAGGTCATCTGAAATATTTCTTCCCTGTGTTGATACCTAAATTACTTTTTCTTGGGATCATTACAGACAGCATGTACAGTGACACCTTTGCTGTAAGAGTCAGCTTTTATGGTGTCTGCTATTCAGACCAGAATCTTCCCTGCTGAGCATCTATCAAAAGCTGATTTTTTTTCCTTAAGTTTCCAATTAAAATTGCTCAACTATTATTGGAAACCAGGTAGAGGTAGAATATATTATTCTGCCAATACCATGATGTTCTTACAATGATTTCACTGAGAAATTTAAATGACCCTTTCTTTTGAACCAGATCTTCAAATCTGCCTGGAGATTAAATTACTGTAAATTTTTTATGTCTTCTGAGCTCACAAAACCCTATTTAAATCCTGCAAAGTAACAAACCTTGGCAGACTGCTTTTTGCTGATACTCTGTTGAGGTCACCTACTTTACCCTATGACAACCTTGTCTATACTGAGTACATTCAATCCCCACGTAGAACCAGCATGGTTCATCTACTCCCAAAGGAAAAGTGGGCATGTTTACCAGCTTTATTGACTCTCCAAATTAAACTAATCATGCCAGAAACCAGTCCTTGATTCAATATTTTCTGTAAATAATACACTGAAGACTATGTATATCATGCTAGGTTATCAGTACCATGATCCACCTCAGGTCTATCAAGCATTCAATCTTCATGCAATTGCTCCCCATGCCTGGTATTTGATGATGCAGAGGTTCAGCATGAGAACCAAAATCAAGGAGAATATGTCTCCTATACTTTCAGTAGCTCTACCAAAGGCACCTAGGAAAGTCAGAGAAAATAACAGTATCCTGTCTTGCTGGGAGCTGGAAACAGAAGTAGTCAGGATAATGGGGTAAAGGTGGGGAGATGACAGAAAAACAGGATGAAAAGACACAAAGAAAATTGTCTTCACAAGTTTACATACTCCTTTTCAGAACACAACTTGGGTTTGCCAAGTAAAAAAACTAGTCTATGGCACCAATTACTAGCAAAAGTTGCTGGCCAGCCTTCGCGTACGAAGATCCGGGGGAGGCCTCTTTTTTTTTCAGACCTTCCAGCCTGCGCACTGGATTTTTTAGGTGAGACACAGGGCGCGCAGATCTGAGCCCACCCTTTAATCCCGAGGTTCTTCTGCCAGGCCAAAGCGATTCTGGACAGTGGCAGCTGAGGTCCTCCTCAGGACGTAGGACGTAGGCAGATTGCCCCCTTGCAGGGCTAACGAGCTCTGCCTGCCCGGGGAGCAGCCTGGCCAGGATCGAACCCGGGCCCTGGCAATTGCTATGCCGTGTGCTTAACCACTACACCACCAGGGCTCCCACTAGCAAAAGTTACTAGCAAAGTTAATGCCTCATCCCTCCATGCTGTTGCTTATATAGCCCAGCACTTGCTTGCAATTACTAAATAGCTTGATATTCTTTCAACACAATAATAGACAGCAACTAAAATACAGGCTTGTATTTGCATGTACTTCTTATTCTTCCATATTTCTTTCATAAACAATAACTTTTCTTGGTGAGAAAAGACAACTTGTTTGGTTTCAATGGTTATTTTGTTATTCTCAATATTTAACTGTGGTCTGTAAAGAAACAAAACAAAGACACCACAGCACCTTCCTATTATTTCAAACACTAATGTCAATTTGATTAGCCTGTTTGTTTAGACAAGTATCATATTAACATAATTCTTTTAGAAGAATGTATTGTTCATGTGTGTCTTAAATAACGAAAGTGTTGTTATTTTGAATCTCTTTCTTAACTATATTCAGTTCATTTTAATCTTACATATCACCCGATTTTGCTGAAATGTCAGTTTCTGGATCAGGCTTCATCTTTCTTTCCTTCTTCCCCAGACCAGTCTTAAGCTTATGTCTTTTTATAATATCTTCTATCTCTTCAACAATTCAGAAGTCCTTGCTTATTGAAAAATGCATTGCCCCAGTAGTTTCAGTTTCAGTAAGTTTTCCCACATCTCTAAGCATTTCCCTTTACATTTGTTCCTAGGCTATTTTAGGACCTACATTCTTAGGATGTATCTGTATAGGATGATGGCATGTCAAGATTAATCCAGAGCCATGATACTAAGTACACACATCACCTGTAAAGGATTTTACTGTCTTGAAAAGATCACACTATCACACTTTCTTTCTTGCAGCTTTGATTGATGGGAAGTTGTTTCCTGTTACAAGGAAAACAGTAATCAGATCTCAGAGTAGGAACAACCGTGGCTTATATCAGAGGCACTTCATTTGGTGGTGTTCCAGAAATTTGAGATAAAAATTAATTTTATGTTGTTAATCACACTCTGATGGTTTGATCAAATCAGAGTATTCTAGTGCTCCCACTGTTACAAGAACAAATTATTTAAATGTATTATATCATATTACAGTCATCGAAAAGAAAACACATTGTTCCTGGAGCCTACAGAGACTTCATATCTGGAAATTTTTAAGGACAGGTTAAACCATTCCTAACAGTGTGTTAATTCTACTTGGAGAAACATCTGAGGGACACGTAGGTGAGAGGCTATCATTATAGACAGGAAGTCAAAATCCAGCACACAGCATTAATGTGTATGTGTGCACGTGTGTGTCTGTGTGACTAAAAGAAGTCCAGAAACATCCAATGAACAAAGGGTTTGACTTCCCTGCTCATCACACTGGACACAAAGCTGCAGATTTCTTGTCCTTCCTTCTGCAGGCAGCAATCTTGCACTGAGTACACAGTGGACAGTTTCACTGCTCAGAAAATGGATTCTTTGACTCAAAATGGTGTTCACTGGGGTGAACTATACAAAGCCACTTCAGCGAAAGTAGACTTTGCCTCCAGGGCAACTGTACAAATTGATACCCTGCTATGCTAAAGCAGAAATTACCTAATCCTCCAGCTACATATTATCACAGATTTAATGATCTTTGCAAAATAAAGTTATATCATCCAGTGATAATGATCTCCACATGAAGCAAACTTGCTCAACATTTCAAATAATTTATCAGCTTTCTGTAATTTCCTGCCACTCTCTTTCCAAAGTCTCTGCCTTTCTTACAATAAGTTAAATTTTTAATTTAATGTCAGTGCGGAGGTTCCACTTTTGATTTCCTTTAGTGTTCCTCATTGTTCAATACCAGTGAGTGTTATATCTTACATTTTCTTTATGGTTTTTGTTTGTTTGTTTGTTTTTAGAACTGGAGATTGGCTCCCCCAAGAAGGGAAAAACAAGATGAATTCAGCTATACAACATAGTGTAATTATAGCTAGCCAGTTTCATGTATTAGTACTCATTCCTGATGCTGGTCTGATTTAAACATTTTGTTTGAGTGGTTGTAACTCTAGGACTTAGAGACATTTCTAATAATTGCTGATGATGTCTTGCCTTGCAGCTATCCAGACGAAATTCTATTGCAATCATGCCACGGCACTCAACTAAGTCAGCCTCTTAGAGTACTTCACAAACTTCCCCATTCAAGTTGCTGAAATAGTATTGTGTCTTCTGCAAAATATGCTACTTCTCCATTCATCTTCCATTTTCTGGCTAATAATAGCACATTAAGTGCTAACACAAGGCCTAGCAAAGAACCGAAGTACACCACACTACTAATACAAAACTTGAACATACATACTTACTGACTACTTTCTTTCTGCCAGACACTATCCATTTAAGAAACTTTGCTTCTCTTTTAACATCTTTTGCTTTTCCTAGGCTTTTCTACAGAAATGTTAGAAAAATACTAAATGAAAGCAACATATATCCTTTGGGTAAATTTCCTTATCTTCTTTCCAGTTCATTTTGGAACAGATTTAATGTTTTCTTTCTGATATTTTTTCACCTACTATATCAGTAAACATAAGAAATATTATTGACAGCTTAATTATCACAGAAGAGCTTGATTTTTCTTGGAATAGCTGTTAAGATAAGCCTTTCTCACTACCCAAGCCTGCAAATAGCAAAAAATTCTCCTGCTTAGACTGATTCCTACAATGCTAAGATAAAGCATGCATGTTTAAAACTGGGGAAAAAGTTCAAGAGAAGACCTGAAGTTTTGGAATCTGCCTATAGGTCCATAATTTAAGGTGAGAGTGAATATTTTTTAAGAATGCTTTATAAACTATTGAAATGTAAATTTAACCATCTCCAGAAGAAGGACTAGTCTCATCATGGGTTTACATAAGCAATATTATTCCTTGCTAACATATTCTTTATTAGCACTCTCAAGTAAAATTTTAATTTTTCATAGCTGAAAACAGAATTTGATAAATATCATCATATGTGCTGTTGCCTATATGGGGTTGCTCTGTAGCCCAGATTAATGCCAGTAGGGTTAAAAGCCACAGGGCTGTTATAGCTGGGAGGATTTAAGCAGATAAATCAAGATTTGGAAGAAGTAGTACTATCTTTTATTGAATGAAATCATACAGCTGGACTGCCTGCAATTAGGATCTTGTATTGGGCCTGTATTCTCAAAAACATGTGGGTTTTTTTCTGAACTGACAAAAATCACTACCACTCTCTTTAAGTCTTGCCTTACTGATGCAGAAAAAAGATCAAAACAAGTGAGCATAGTTCTGGAGAAAAGCTTAGTTTTAGAAATTTTGACAAACTAGTGGCACACATCTGAACGTGTTTCCGGGATGTTGCTTAGAAGGAATGAAAAATACTTCCTTGTTAAACAAAGATTGAGGATTAGGAAAAAGTGGTCCCTTCGTTGCCTTTTTTAAAAATCATGGTGGGAGTGGAAACTCTTTCACCACTTCACCACAAAGACTTATCAAATAGTTATTTTTTAAAATATCATTGGTATACCTGGTATTTTACTGGCTGAAAAACACTTAAAAACTGCCAGCCTAATAGCAGACAGTGTTCATAGTGAAGGAAAGAATACAAAGGCATGTCAACTCAGACGCACAAATGGACCTAAAATTTATACCCACAAGTGACAATTTAGTAAATTCTTTATGTGCATCAGAAAATTTACAGAAAAGATTTGAAGGTACAGAACAAAAATACTTTGCAAATAGACTGAGAAAGGTACGTACAATTGAGTAGGAGGGAAGATATGGAACATTAGGACTAATAAATAAATGCTAACCTTGAGAATGAATGCCTAGAAAATTATGGCACTTAGAAGAGCTAGTACAGGGGGATGCTAAAAAGAAGTTACAAAACAAAATGGAAACTAAGTAACTGAAATAAAGAAACTGGTATGAAGAATTTTGCAGGCAGAGAAGAAAAAAATCAGTTAAAATTTGTCTGAGGCAATGTTTTTCAGAAACAATATATTCATGGCACTTTATCATTCAGTATAATTTACTGTTTCCAAAGTTTCATTTTAATATATTATATTTTTATTATAATATAATTATTTTGTCATTTCATATATTTTGAATCCCTGTAGGTTTTCTTATACGGAAGTGTGTACTTAACTATAAAATACATGATGGGTGCTTAGCTCTAGCACCAACCAAATAGATGAGTAAAATCTAACAGAACTATTTTACAGACCTGGTTACTGTAAGCAGCCACATCCCTTTATAGCATGTAGAGAGGGAATGGGCTCTAGTGACATACAAAAGAAACACTTACTTTGATTATGCCAGTATTAATTATACAATACAATAGCTCCTCTGAGATGAATAGAATCGTTGTAGCTTGTGAAATATGTGCATATCTTTTATTACTGAGAAGCACTGCAGAAGTGTAATAATTAAATTAACAAATTAGAAGGTTTGCCAGGCACAGGGCAGGATCTAGGTTTATGGATAAGAGTGAATGAAATGGTAAGATTAAAAAAGTCATTTCACTTTTTAAACTGAGACCTTCTGTTATAAATGGCAAAGAACATGTTACTTTTGAGAATTTAGTCCAAAACTGAGCAAGCCACAATACTGCAGTTTTTTCTGTTGTAAAAGCATAAGAACAACGTAATTGCTACTTGCCAACTATCTCTATTTTTTTACCGTCTCTATCTTACTGCAGACACATCTTCTTTCATATTGTTATCAAAAGCTAAAATCACTTCTTCGTAACTATAAAATTAATGGAACTTAACATGATCCTAGATCACTGTATATTAATAATGTTGGAAATAAACTTGTTCTTGAAAATAATGTGTTTGACTCCAATGTTCTTTTGTGTAACTTCTTTTTGAAAACATTTGTTTTGGTCATATGTTTGTGGTTTTTAACTCCTTTGTTTCATCTCCTGTTTTCATGAATGATTAAATGCAGCAGCAGTGAACCATATTCAATGTTGCATTTAAGACTTCAGTAAATCAATAAATTTAAACTTTTATTCATGTGCTATAAAAGGACAAGATGCAAAGTGGTAACAGTTTTTTTGAATTTCGTTGTTTGGTTTTTATCAAAATCAAATCAGAATCAAAATAAAGAAAATTCCTAAGAACTAAGAAATATGCTTTTTGGCAACTTGTCTCATAATCTTTCCTAATTCTGGGCAATGTTCTCATCCCCTGTCTATGAATATAGAGCAAATATAGCACTCACATAGCAAGTAACATCTTTGTTATATAACGGTGTGACATTTTAAATAGAAGTGAAAATATTCACAGCAAGATAAATATGCAGTGGAAACACCTCATGAAGCAAAATCAGAATCTATTCGCTAGTGAATGGAGGGACGTGTGATGATCAGGCATTTCTAAAAATAACTTGTTGATTCAGATCATAGAGCTCACTTAAGATTGTACACAGGAAAAATTAAGCTGATGAAAGTAATTTGATTACAACATATTTACTGTTACCTTTTAGAAGTACATTGCCATTGTCGTAGTTGTATTTATAATATTTTAAATTATGATTTAATTTCACCATTACAATATACCTTTGCAGAGAGAAAATGGTGACATCAGCTGTTAAATCAGCACCCATTTAGTAGACATCCTTTGCAAGAATTATTTCATAAGGAGTTCTACTCACCAGGGAGCAAACGAGTGGACTTTTCCATTTTAATTACAAGTAAAGGAACTTAGCTCTTGACTGTGTATCCAATATGCTGTGTAATTGTTGATTATGATAAATTGGTCAAAAATTATTGTCTTTCAAGTAAAATTTTGTTATGGTAATCAATTCTCTCAGAAAAAAAGACATACAGTTTCAAAACTTCTGCAGGTCATCCTAGAAAATTCCATATTGGCTTCTGACTTTAAGAGACAGTATTTCATTTCACAAATTAAGAGAAAGCAACTGCAGAAGAAATATAGCCATTATCTTATTACACTGTAGAGCACAGAAATCCACTAGGAATGATCACAGCTATTTCATAGAATTGCATTTTAAATTAAAAAGAAAGATCTGAATTAATGTACAGGTTATTTTTCCATCTCAAAATGCTTCCCTATTTCAAATCACTATAGGATACCAATTACAAAAGCATCAATAAAACTAATAAACAAGGAAACAACTAGTCCTGGTTTTGAAAAATCTTCAAATATTAATTCTAATAGAAAAGCATGAAGTTAAGTCTGTGTAAAGCATTTGATATATTGAAACAGACAAGATTAAGTGTCATGTTGTTATCTACCTACATGGAAATGAAGGATGTAAATATATGGAGGCTATTTCAGTTTGCTGCTCATTATCATTCTTGAAACAACAAAGTTTTATTTCAGATAGTAAAAAGGTGCAAAGGAAAAGGCTGCCTACCTGGAGGCATTTTTATAGTGCATTGCTCTCTTCCACCAACTTCAATGAATTTGGGGAGTAGTTATTGTAAATTATATCCTTCTTATCCAAACTACCACAAAGGCAGCTTAAGGTGTTTCCCCTCTTAGAAGGGCATTTCTTACATTGATATCTATGTGATTAGCATTGCCGTTTCTGTATTTCAATATCTCTGCAAAACACATGCTGCATATAAAAAGTCATTTCAAATATTTGAAAACAGGCTCTGATATTTCATTCTGAATTATTTTATGAACATGCCTTAAGTAACAGGTACTAAATTTTGCTATTAATATTATTTTTAGAAATATAGACAAAAACTAAACACCATATTGAAGAAAAAGCCTAACAAGTTATTGAATACAGTGGGACCAGATTAACACGGAAACTTCCTGTGCCTTCTTCAGTTTTCCAATAAATGAAAAACCCCACAGTTCATGTGACAAAGCAGCTGACTCAATGCAGATTTACCTGTTAGGCAGAAATCTGGGTTTGACTGAGCTCAAGATAAAAAGTGGCAAGTAACTCTTCAACGAAGTTTTTCATCGCAATTATTTCCTTTTAAGAAGTAAAAATAGCAATTCCTGGTTATTATATAGATACAAACTATTAATTTTCTCCCTATGATTTTTTAAAAGAATATAAACAAACTTAGCTTTTTCATTGTGAGGAGATAAAGACATCTTTTATTTTTTCAGACTTCAGCTGAATTTGAGATTGGCATTTATCCCCAGAAACTGGAATGATGTTTCTATACTGCTAACAACTGTTCACTGTTCTATGATTTCTCTGATATTTAGGAAAACAAAAGTGCAACAATGCATCACATATTTTTAATCATACATGTTAATTGTAATACCTCTGGTTCTCATCAAATGAAGAATGGGAAGAGTTTCTCTGCATGTTAAAATGTATTAAGAAGGAATATACAACGAATGAAGAACTATTTCAGAAAGATATTAGTAACAGCAGCACAAGTAAATATAAAAATATAAACACATTGTATGTATGTATGATATTCAATTGATCATCAACAAATTCTGGCTAAAATGTTGGTATCTCATCTTGCAATAAGGTATGCTGAAACAATCTTCCAATTAAAGCACTGGATACACAGAGTTATAAAAAATATTATATGGTCTGACAGCTTGTAGTGATGAAAAGGTATTGGCTGAAGTGGTCTTGCTAAGTGTATATTTTCCAACAGAAAACTAAGAGACAACTCCTTGAATTCTAAATCTCACCAGGATAAGTCAAGAAAAAGAGCTCATATTTTGAGTAGGTAAAAATGAAAATATTAAAAGCACTTTTCAACAAAGTAAATTTTCAAGTAAAAAAAGTTTTTTTTAAAAAAAGGTAAGAGCATGTAGTGGAAATGTTGACTATAAAATGACTTACTCTCTAATTTAAGGAATATCAAAGAAAATTCCAAGTGAAATCAAAGACCCAGATTCACTAGAGGGAGAATTTCTTTCTTGGAGGAAACAGAAAACAATATAGCTTACAGAAGAAGAAAGAGCATGTAGAAATAAGCTCTATTTATTTCACTGGGGAAGTCATTATCCATCTTCAGACACTAAAGACTCAAAATGAAACAATGTTTTAAAATCTTAAAGATTAGTATAAATTTTTACAGCTTAAAAGATTGAGGAAGTACATCAGTCTGAAATGTTTCTATTTTATTTGCTGAACAAAAATATTTAAATAACTTTTTAAATTAAAATTGTAAACTAATAGTAAAAATCAACTTCAAGGTCTTATACCCAGACAACACCTATTCTGGCTGTTGACAACAAAAAATAAATTCTTAAATTATCACAGCATCTTAAGCATTCAGTTGGTGTAGGGCAGCCTCCAGACTTGACATCTGTTTTCTAAGGCCACCATCTAAGTAGGATCACATAAAAAAAATTTGCTTCTTACAAAGAACAATTCACAAAGAGGTAAATCACTTATGTTTGATGTTTTATAAGACCTAATGTAGCAATGCTGGCACTCAAAAACCTCATTTAAAAAAAAAAACCTAAAACATATCTCATAGGATATCAATGTCCTCTCTGGAGACAGAAAATTACTCACATTTAGGTTCAAAATTCTTGACCGCTGTTTCACATTTATCAGAATACTTTTCCAAATTTAGACAAAAGGAGAGCCAATGAATTATAGGCCAAAATTTCTGTAAATCTGAATTTAAGTCCAAATGCCTGAATCTGAATTTTAGTATCCAAATGTCAACTTTTCTATATTTATACTCTCTTTCTATTTGAAGACATATTTTTCCAGAATCTAATTATGTTTTTGGCAGAAACACTGCCCAGAGCATTCTGGAGTTCTGCAGATTTTTAACACCAGAACTCCTGGCAAAATCCCTATATAGCAGATAAAATGTTAGCAGAAAAAGTAAGAGAAAAAAAAGCAGTAAAAATCAAAATTCTCTCCTCAACTCTTACATAACCAATGTTCTTCAAGCTTACTTTCTCCTATTTGGCCAAAAATGAAAGACTCTAACAGGGCTCAAAAGTACCATTTCAGAATGGTGCACTTCCCACTGCAAGCAGTCTGAAGTTTCTTCAGTCAATTGTTTCAAATATTTTTTTCATAAAATAAGATCCTTTGAGAGAAAAAATAAATTTAAAAAAAATAATTTTTTTTTTAGTATTACATTACTCATGTTTAAAAATTCTATGAGACTAAAACTTTAGTTATAACCTCCTTTTCCCAAAGCTAAACTCCAACACACGGAATTCTAACAAACATAGAAAATTAAACACTAGAGGCAAGAAAGACAAAATTTGATATTACACTGTAGAGAAAAGTGAAGGATTCATTAAAGAACATATGAAAAGAGTTTGAAATATTCACTGTCTTGATCATCTCCTCTGTGCAAAAAAAGCCAATATTATGAATCACCAGCAGGAGAATGAGTGAACTACTTCTGATTCCTCCCAACTAATCTTACAATATCATCCTACAAAAAGGGAAACTTACTTAGTATTCCTGAGAAAAGAACATCATTAACACTATACATCATATTATAATTTCATAAAAGAATTTTACAAAATCAATATAAGTTCTTCAATAATACTACAAAGTATTCTTAAGACATATATCCTTAATTTCTGTAAATTGTGTTGTAAGGACTATTCCAGATAATGCTTAGTTCTTAAACAGAATCAGAGGTCTCCAAATTTGTCCTTATGCTGCACAGTAGGTGCATCTTTACCTCCAGTATTCTTGACAGATGCTTTCAGGTCTCTTCTTATGCACCACCAAAGTCTGAAGATCTACAACTTCCTTAGGCAATATAAACCAGTGCTTTTACTTTACTGTCAGAAGTGGTTGTCTCACATGTTGTTGTTTTTTCTCCCTAATATCCAACCCAAAAATCCCTCAGTCTTACCTAAATATACATTTGAAAAGCAAATCAGAAATCTTCAACTGGGATCATTACACTTGAGTTAACCAATTATAAATGGGTGCATTGTTAATTTTACAGCTGATTCTAGTTCTAGCTGCAAATTTTCTTAGATTGTAACTCCAAGGTTCTTCATGAGATTATTTTAAATTTAACCCCAAAATATTCATGGAAAATATAAAAAAATATTTTCAAGCTGAAATATTCACTGAGTATATATACACATCTAATATATGTATGTCTAATGAAACAGTACCTACCAAAATTACAGAATTAACACCTCCACCAAAAAACCCATAAATATTAAACTTCCAAGATAAGTTAACAGAAAGAAGTTAACCTTTTGAAAGGGGAAAAAATAAAATCAAGAAATTATATTCTCTGTCCAAATCTTGCATTCTGTGGCTCAAGAACAAAAAAAAAAAAATAATACTTTTTAAAATTACAAGAAATATAAACCATAAAAAATGTTAAATTGGGAACAAGGAGGAGATTCAAATAGCAGAATTATTCCTAGAAACATCATGAACATTTTGGGCACCAGCACAGGATTTAAATCAGCTCATAAGAAAGAATATAAAAGGATCACTTACAAGGGCAAGGTTGAGATCATTTACAAGGCTGAGAAGCTAAAAAAGAGGTTTAGATGAGGTCAGAAGTAGAACATTTGTTGCTTTTGTTATTGTATTTAAAGAATGAAGACTTGGATTACAGAAGTTGGAAATAAACATGATGGTACACAAGACATGCATAAATAATTGGATCAATTTCTCAAGCAGCTGATAGTCTTTGAGCATTATCTCACAAATGTAGGAGAATATTTCGAGAATATATTCAAAACATATAAAAGTTTTTACTCAAAAGCTTTGCAATAAACTTTAAATACCAAAATATATTTTTTAACAAATGGGCCTTCCGGATGGATTCAATTGCATGAACATTTATTAAAGCACTAATTGTCAGCATTACTTTCAGATCTCCATCAGTTCTCATAAATGTCCATATGTTCTTTGGTTTAAAAGTGCAGTTTAATGACACAGGAAAGTGCAAGCCAATTTATCATCCTTTGTTAACCTTTTGAAAAATAAATTCGTTTTTATGAGAAACAATCATGGTAAATAAAGCAAAAAGCATTTCAACTCTATCATAATATGGTGTCATTCTGCATTAAGTCTTAATGCAATTGCTTAACTTTAAATTATTCAAATCAATCACTTATTTTTTATCTGACCTAGAGTTTAGTATCTGTAGAAGGGCAAAGACAATGACCAACTTTCCAAATAGTTTTATATATTTGAGATGTGACTTCTCACCAGGTGTTTGTACATCTCTTTCAGCAGAGCCACATTTCTACAGTAAAACCTCTACTTTTAACACACTTATACTAGTATAAAATTATTTGTTTTATAGGGATTTATTGTCCCTTTAAAAACCTACACTTACGTGAAGCATTTTAACCGGTATAACTGAATCCACACTAGAGGGTGCTACTATTTTAATTGTAAAAGGTTTTTAGAGATACTGCAGCTTCAGAGCAGTACATTTTGTAATGTTTCAGAAATTTTTTCTTGCTGTCTGGGACAGCAAGTTACTACCAAATGAGAATTAAACTTAAGATCACAGACAGGCTTTTGTGCTGAAGTTCACATGTGTGATGGGCTGCCCTAGCCAACTGTACATAAAATAAACGCAACCTACTAACTCATGTGGTGTGTTAGAACCTGTACTTAATGCTTCAAAGCAACAAAATCCATAATACACACAGGAGGGTTTTTTCCCCTATCTGTCTCACTATGGCTCACCAGACATGTCACTGTTACATGTCAAGTCTTGCTCCAAATCTAGACGTTGGTTATTATTTGCTACCATAATTGCATATCAATGCTTGCATTTAACATTTGAACAAATTAGTAAAGAGAATGAAGAATTTTTAGTATCAGAGAAACAGCTTGTAAAATGAATGCTGACAGATTTGAAACTGCACAAAACTGTACTGAGTCTTCCAAAAACAAGAGTATGTACTTTTTCCATGTTGCATTAAGATTAAAAAGAAAATTACACTTTACAAAGTACATACAAGTTGAAAGCTTCAAATAGAATTTTGCCTCAGGCTGCAGAATAGCCTTTGCAGAAGCTGACTTCCATTACCAATAATTCTCCATCTTCCTTGATCCATATGAACCAACATTTATGTGCTGCCTCATATCTGATCTCCCTACTCACACTTTAAACTTTCTGAGAACATGGGCATTACTGAAAGGTGTAGTGTATCATGTCAGGGCCCATTTGCCCTGGCCCATATTTCATTGTTCCTCCAGTATCAAACTCACCCCAGAATATATATTTATAGATAAGAATGAATTGGGAAGATATAGTTTATCTTTTTACTTAGCTTTTACTTCCCCAGAGACTTCTGTCTCTCAGGATCTATCCGAAGAATAAGGGGACAGAAGAAGATATTACTCCACCTTCTCTCTTCTACCTTTTCAACAGACAAAAGGAAAAGATTCATAAATAAAACCAAGTGAAGGGAAAGATTTTTGTCTATGACATGGCAAATAACAAGCTTGATGCCACAGAGGGATCCTATGAGAAAATGTTCTGTGAGCTAAGGGCTATATATCCAGTTGATCAGAGCTGGACTGAAAGAAAAGAAAGATTTTACTCTAGTTCCAGTTCCTATGAAGAAAAAAAATGGGAAAAAAACCCCTCAGAAAATTATAACAAATGTACAGATGCAGTGATTAAGGGGTACTTTGTACATTGCACAGCAAACCACTGTGTAGATCTTAAAAAAAAAAAAAAATCTAAAGAAAATCCAGTTGAGAAATTTTTAACAAAAGGGTAAAACTAAGAATTTGAAACATTTCTAAGACTTCTTGATTTCTGGTCTCTTCCCTCCACTCTCTTCTTCTCTATTTCTTCTGCCCCTTGCCCTCTTCCCCCATTCACTGCCTCCTTCTGTCTATTTTTGAGAAAAAGAAAACATATAATGAAATGCTTCATTTAGTTTTCAGAAAGATATAAGCACTATTTAAATATTTTCAGCTGCATCTCCACTTTGAAAAAGCTTAGTTTATTCATCCTAAGAAAAAGCTATTGGGTAAAACTTGCAAGTAACAAATAGCAAATATTCATATTAGAATAGCTAGCAAAACATTACACAAGAAAGTACCCATATAAAGGATGTATTAAAATTTTTAAAATAATATATTTGTATAAAATTATGTTCTCTGTTTACTGAGAATTCTGCAAATCTAATCTAATCTTTGAACAAATATATGTTGTGAATCATTTGCACAGCTGCAGGAATATCTCCAGTAGTTAAAACTCCTTTAGTATTTTCTGAGAATCTATGAAGAAAGATTTTCAAATCTCATATTAAGATCACCAGCATAACTTTGATAGTCAAAACAACTATCCACACACTTCACCTGCATAAAGGTACAAAGAATTCTAAATGTCCCATAAAACAACCTGTTTCAGGGTTACAACATCCAAGGGAAGACCAACATTACAGATCCCTAAGGTCCTATTTCTTGCCCACTTTTGTTATCCAACAACAAAGGTTGAATGAACACAAGAATGGACAGATTATGAAAATTTTTCATTGAGGAAACCAAAACAATTCTTTCAAAATATTTTTTTTAATCTTATCTCATAAATGAAGTGGTTTCTTGTTTTACTTCATGTAAAAATTGAAAACCTGATTTTTAAGAAAATCTATCACTGAATATAGATTTGGTATTTAACTACTGACAAGGTGAGTTTTACCATTTCATAATAATTCAAATTATATTCTTAAAAAATGTATTAGAAACAACAGGTCATTTAGCAATTCTGTCCACCACTTAGCCAGAAGTCTATAAAATGTTATTATTATTATTTGATTTATTATTTAGATATTGCTAACACGTATAATCCGTACCACCTGAGGAATTTTCTCTTTGTTGCAGAGTAATGTTAAATCTCATAAGAGAAGCAAAATATATATTTGCCTGGAGAAACACACAACAATTCACAGAACCAGAATGCCTTGGGTTGAAAGCGACCTTTCATTATTGAAATCTTTTCCTCAGAATCCACTTTTAATGCAGTAGGAAAAAATATGTCCTTCAAAACTCGTTCTGTTTATTAGTAAAAGCATTTGTGGCTTATTTATTTCCATCTACCCTGCTTTACTTAAATTTGCCCTTAACTTTTTCTCCAAGCACTAGAAACTTCTATATGCACAAGGTTCTATCAAGCTTGATTAATTCAGACAACCTTCTGTGGACAAGTAATCTTGCTCAATTTATTTATCTGTTTGCACAGCTTCTTGTACCCTGATGTCATCTGGAAAAAGGAGGGGAGGTTCCCAAGTGGCTGATCTAGAATCAACCAGTATAGATAAATTACTTTACAGATGTAAATACATGTTTTGGCATAGTTTGTGTCTCACCATAAAATGTAATTTTTACACAAGAAGATACTATCTGTCTGTAATAATGGAAAGAGCACAACACAAAGGCTAGATAATACTTTTGAGAAGGGGTTGCTGAGCTAAGCAGACCTTGCTGTGATCCAGCATAGTCATTCCTGTACTCTTAGTTAATGTTGCTTTGGAAAAAGGTCAGTTCTATATGTACATGAAAAAAATACTGAAATGATAAAGTAAGAAAGCACACTTGGAAACAAACAAAAAAACCCTTTTAAAATGCAAGCTATGTGCAGTAGAAAGGAAAATATAGAAGTAAAAACACTGAATTTTATCTTATTTTCCCATAGTCATTATGGCCATTTCAAAGACCATTTCAAATAATTCTGTGCATAACATTCCTTAATTAATCTTTTTTTACAAAGGCTGCAATGATTCAACTACTATTATAAGATTACAGCCATATTAGGATGCTATCATCCTCATCACCCTGCAAATCTAGCACACCCTGAAAACAAGTACGCTGAAGGAAAGGCATTTGTAGGTGTA
Source organism: Vireo altiloquus (assembly GCA_013396875.1). Classification (NCBI taxonomy): domain Eukaryota; kingdom Metazoa; phylum Chordata; class Aves; order Passeriformes; family Vireonidae; genus Vireo; species Vireo altiloquus. Next base: position 633,669 of record VZRF01010034.1, read on the forward strand.
TTACAGGATTTTGCTTCCTGTTCCCTTTGCCACTGTTCCTAGCACTGAATCATTCTATGCATCCAGAAGATAGTCTCAAAAAAATCCACTCCGGTAAAAATACATGGGAATATATAAGAGAGCTTCTGATTCTTCATTTCCAAAACCAAGGAAATGCAGCCATTACTAAGACATGAGGATCAGAGTTGTACACCCACACATTAATGTAGCAGGACATGCCCCCTGTCAAAGGAGGGCTTATCTGTTCTGCCTATCAGTTGGTGCAGTAGCTCAGGGCATCTTCCCCCTCACGTGAATTTGCTAATTGGTGAAATAATTCCATCAGGACAGCTTGCCTGGCAGTGAGTTATTTCAGCGCCTTGGAGGTCACATTCCCAGCGAGGATTGTAGGAAGGTACGCAGGAATTTCTGACTGACAGACACTTCACTTTACAAGCTATAAAAGCTACAACAAACTTTCACAAAGCAGAAGTCACGTTCCCGGGAAATGTGTGGGATCTTTTCCCCAAAGTCAGGACACTGACTTTCATAGTTACTTTCTTGAGGGTTGAGTGAAAGGACTCTGTGAACCCCATCATCAATTTAGTGGTAAGTTACATTGACGCCTAATCTACATTATTTCTTTGCTAGCTATATAGCTATATCTAGATATAGATATATACAGCTATATATACAGCTAATATAGGTACCTTTATGTCGTGCACTGTTATGTAATCTACTAGCAGTTCTTTTGTTTTATCCTGTGTAGAAAGTAACTCTGTTAAAGTTAATCTCCTGTCTATTCAACAAATAATTCATTTTATAATAGACTTGATCTGCCATTCTTGAGAATTTGTGAGCCAGAGCGATTTAGGTGTAGGTCACCTGAGTAGAGCTGCTGACAAAAATCTGAGCCTAAGGCAGCCCTTGTTTAGAGCTCCCATTCAATCCATAACAGTTGTACTGAAGATGATGGAGCAGCATTTGGAGATGTACATTACCTGCCGTGGGACAGGTCCAGGGTCTAAAAAACACAAGACTGGGCAGAGACTCAGCTTACAAACTAGGACAGGAATGTATTATCAGGAAATCAAAGTAGCCAGAAAAATGTGGGAAAAGCCATCTCATTGATTCATTTTATCTGTGCAGAAAGAAAAAGAAATCCAACTTGGAAATGTTTTATCACATAAAATTTGTCTAATTTACATCTTAATGTACAGGTGGCAATGAACCAAGATTTTATTTAGCTTGGAAACTGCTAAAAATGTGTAAGCAATTTGAGCTAGTAAAAGACAAGAAAACCAGTTAACAACCATCCCACTCAAATAAATATGGCTGGCACTGCAAACACCTGTCTGAAGCTGACACCATGCAGTTTGCACAGCCAGGAATGGGCAATACCTGTAAATAATTATCAAAGGATATATATATACAAAAAATTATCTGCTGGAGCAGACCATAGCTAGATATCCTTTGTCCACAAAACATATCCTGAAGCATTACATTTCGCAACTTCGTGAAATCACGTTGGTTTGTATGAGTATTACCACATTATTACCTAGTCACACTAAAGTTTGTCTAACTCACTCCCTTGCCTAAAAAATGAAAAAAGTTTAGCTTTTCAGTTACTTTTATTTTGATCTAGATATGAAAATTATCTGATACTTCTTTTTTCAAAGTTTTAAAGTCAAAGTCAATGATTAAATAAGGAACAGAATAATGCAAATGATATGTAGTAAAAAGAAAAATCAATTCTTCTGAGATTCCACACAGGGACACTTATTGCCAAAATTAAAAGAAAGATAAGAAAAAAAAAGAGCATGGTATTTTGTATCCAAGTGTAGAGATAGAGGCATTGTAGGTTCTTCCTTGAAAACATCCATTCAAAACATATTCTCACTATTCCTACTTACCCTGTCAATTACAGCCATTTTATGGAATGTTTCTCTCACAAAAGTTCACAACTCTATACAAGCAGAACACTTATTTTCTAGAATCTAAGAATACATGTCATTGTGTATTTGACTAGTTATGTAATGATAACAATCGAAGGAAGGAAAGATTGATTTCAAAGTTATCTGATATTTAGGAGTCATTTAAATTAATAGCATGTGTTAGTTTTTCAATCTATTAGAAGTTTTTGAGATTTTCTAGAAACTTGTATGTGACTTTATCCATCAGATAGCTAGTGTAGTGCTAGAACTTCCGAAAACTACATTCCCTTCATCCACACTATATTCTACTCTACGCTGCCACTCGATCAGAAGGCAGGCTAAGACAATGAATATAAGAAAACCTTGTGGTAAGAAACCTGAGTTCTGGAGAAGGTTACTTCAACTGCCCTGACACAGGCTGTTTTCTGGAGAGAAGAACCTGGCTAGGACTTTCTGCATGTATTTTGCCCACATTTGTAGGACTCTACTGAAAAAAAAAAAAAAAAAAGGAAACATTCAACATCAAAGTAGGGATGATGGTATAGAATGAAAATATACAAAATCCAGTGAAAAACATTAACATCTCTGTAACATAAATACACGTTGTACATACAGAACTGTGTTTCACATTTAGTGCCCAATGCTACAAAGCTAGCTTTATTTTCTATTTATTGGTATTGTCATAATGTGAAAAATAAATACCATTTGTTAGGAAAGCAGCCATTACACAAAATTAACAGACATATTCTGCTTCAGGGCATGAATACAAGAAAATTGTCAGACATTAATAATGTAGACAGAGCATTTTCCTGGGAAAATGAAGATCCAATGGAACAACAGATAAATCATGGCCAACTGCTCACTGTTTGTTGTTTCACAATCTGTTGTATTTTATCGAATGTGACTAGTACAAGTCTGTTACAGCCATAAAAAAATTAGCAGAAATTAATATGTAAATTACTGTGCTGCTTGTGTGGGAATCCATTTCATTAATTTGAATTCACTGACATCACTGTGTAATTTAAATTTATGAGGTTTTCAACTGCCAATCCATGGAGAATTCTACATTTATTGAATTTTGCTTTAGAAGCATTTTGTGCATTAAATAATACTTGCAGGGAAGTAATGTACACGAATGGCTTGGAATTTAATTTATATAATATATACCAGGCATTTTGCTTGTAAGAAGACATATAATTTACAGTACAAAAACAAAAAAAAAAAAAGGCATTTAGATATTTCCTTTTAAAACATTTATGGACAGCAATAAAAACAAGTTATTGGAAGAGGGAACAAAGAAAGTTTTTGAAGTTCTCAGTGAAGTAAATATTGCTCATAAATATTTTGTTGAAACAAATGCAAATCTTCTTGTTAATATAAAAGCTTTATGATGTGTATAACTCGAGTTGAAGAAAGAAGGCACAGAATAAATCCCACACAAATCTGAACAAGAAGGTTTATCAATACACAGGCCAGCTTGAAGGTTAAAGGTTCAATATCAAGTTTTGGAAAATAGCAGCAAGAAAAGAAATAACAAACTTCTTTATGATTCAACACTTTAACTAACATGTGGATACAAAGATAGCTAATGCTTTGCATAATCTTGGATTTAATACCCTCTAGTTTTCTAGATGTAAAACACAAATAACACAATACTACCAAAACGTTTCTCAAGAAAATACTGAAAAAACATGTTAACATGCTTTCTGAAGAAAAGAGGAAATTGAAAAGATAGAACAAAATATTTACTCAGTTATGAAGACCTAATTTTAGTAGGATAAAAATGTGAAGGTTAAAAAACATTTATATTATCAAAAGGTTTTATTTTCAATTATTGACAGCATTGTAAAGTGGGGTTTTCCCCCTTTCTAAATGTTTTGATAGGACTTATCTTCTGCTGGGATGCACAACTAGGTTTATTATTTTGCAATATGCGGTTTTGTTAAGCAACAGGATTTTTTCATTACTATGGCTCATTGGAGTATTTATCCAGGAGTGCCTATAGTGCAGTTTTACCCCTACACACTTCAGTCTTCTTCACATACAGACACGGATCCATAAACAAAATGAGTTTTCATGTATCATCTAGCCCTCGAATGAAGAAAACTGCTCTGAAATGGGGCTTTGGGGGCAAGGAAAGGGAGGATTTGGTTTTAGATTTGTTTAACCATGACACAATGAGGAATATATTCCCAACCAGCAACGAATCTTTCATACTTGTCAAATCCTGCTGTCAGCAACCCCTGCAGCTCTCCTGACTATCAGAACACCTGTCTGCTCCAAGGTCACTGATTCAATGTCACGTTGCAGTGACATGCTCACACACAATTAGGATTTCAGCACCATCTTGCAAGAAACTCTGGTATCCCTGTTATTTTATTTATAACTGATTACTGGGTAATTATACATCGTGAATTGGTATGATTTTATAAATCATAAGCTTGAAATTAGTTTATCTGACTAGCAAAGAAGCAAGTAGAGATATGACCCAAAGAAGCATGTACAAACAGAAGTCTCTCTTAGATAAAATGGCTACAGTTATTTATTTGTATCACTTATATGGAGACAGAATTTCCATAGGTTTCTTTGCACTGATCGCCTACTGAAGGAATCTTTTCTATTTATTCTTTTTCAAAAGATACGTTTTATAGTTAAAATATCATCCATTTTTTGCCTCCTAAAACATTTCCAACTACTTGCAATTTAGGAAGCGATCTGTTTCACGCAGAGACTTAAAAATATGCTGTATTTTTCCTAATATTGAATAAACATATACATTAAGGAACAATTACGTGCCCATAAACCTGCATTCATGAGTGAATTATAAAAGCAAGTAAGAACTACTGCAGGAGTCTCTGTTTTGCCGTAACCTTGACATTAAAGGAATGTACTACATAACTTTGTTCTGTTACCCTGAGTAACTGTAATGTTAGAATCCTATCCTCTAGTTCTTCTGAGATTTAAACCTTCTGTTCATGCCTGTAACTTTAATTTTTCTACCCTAAGTTTTGCAAAACATAGTAAGCAATTGTCAGGAGACATACATTCCTCAACAGTACTCAACCTACTTACCAGCCACCTCTTTTCAACTCAGGTCTTTGAGAGAAACATTTCGTTTTCATTATGTCAAGTTAAGCTTTTTTTATCTCCTATCCACAAATGGAATAACAGATTTTATAGGTGAAGAAAGGGGAATGATTCAACTCTTCAAATGCTCAGAGGAAGAGTGTTCCCACTGCTGTCCCTCACAGAAAAATTCCAATTGTCACTGCAGAAATCTGAGTAAGACCCACTTATCATGGATCTTCTAAATCTGCCACCTCTGAAATTCTGTAAGTATTGCCTGGTTCTGCATATGCTGAAAAATTGCTTTCTACTGAAAAACACATAAACACATGCATCCTGATCTCAATCAAACCACAGTTAAAAAGATATCTCAAACATAAAAACCTGATAAACCTTCCCCAAGCATTGTCTGAACCTTTGACTGTTTTCAAAGCACTGGCTAGCAGTTAATTAGCTCTACACTCTATAACTACTGATAGTCAATACCAGTCAGAGTTAGGAGTGCACATATTCGAAGTCATTATAGAGGAGCAATCATGATGGGTATTGACTGCTGTGGCTCCAGGATGCTTTACCTCTGGAAAATGGCATCTGAAGACTTGCTGCCATGGCTGGCTGTCTCATGTCTCCAAAATTGACCTACCAGGGATACCTAGGCACAGGCTTCACAAAGTGGAGTTATTTCAGTAAAAAATAGAGGGATGTTTAATGTCAGCTCTTTCTCAAGTACCCTTATAATCAATCCTCGTTCTGTAGCCACCAGCTAATTTTGCTCTCAGCAATCTGTATATACTTTTCATTTAAAGTATCGCAGCTTGTTAAAGTTCCCATTATCATTTTCTGAAATGTAATTCAAAAGTTATCATTCTTCACAGAAAGGAAAGGGATGAGGAGAAAAAACAAAAGCAATCTCATGAATTACTTAATTTGCTCAGTCTCACACTTTCTTTCCCTCTCAGCTGGAATTTTATAATGTGAAGAGATGAACAACTAATCTTTCAGATAACCCAAGTTCACCATCACATTCGATCCCTCTTCTAAGCTCATCTTTTCTCTGCTGATTTAAGTACCATAGCCAAGGACTTTATAGACTTTTTTCAGTGAGAGAAAAATTGTGGTGATGGCTGTTTTTGCTCATGACTTCATCATTCATTCTTCTGTTGAAGTCAAAAGAAACATGTGATATACACCCACAAGCTACAGTAATGACCAATTAACCCCACCTGGTACCAGGTCTTAACAGACTCTCTGCATCCTGCTTCAAAGTATTGTCAATGACAGCCACCCTCATCCTCACCACCTCCTCAAAATAGCATACAATCTGTTTTGTCACTCACAGACACAGCAAATTAAAGAAAACAAAAGGAAGAAAATCCTACCACATGTATACTACAGGCTAGAGAATACTCTCACTAAAGAATCAGTGGAATTTAGAGAAACCATCCAGCCCCCAGTTACTCAAGAGTTTAGTTTTCTGGGAAATGCGAAAGATTTCTTCCACAGCCACCACCACCTTGGCCTATTCAAAACACAAATCATGGTCTGCCTTCAGTAAGAACAAGTCTAATACTCAGATTTCCTGCCTAAACACAGATTGATTCCATTCTAACTCACAAGTACCTTATCTGCCAATACAGACTGATCTACAGCATAGTAAGTTACAAATGAAACACTAAATGCAGCAGCATTTTATTGTTCACATAAAATACACAGATAATATTAATATCTTCTAGACTCCCTCAAATTACTATGAGAAAATTCAATAATCACTACTTCTACATCAACCTGCATCTCAAATACACCTGCATCAGTATCCTGTTATTAGGCACCCTGCTCAACATAAAACAGAAAGCATACAAACTACTCTACAAAAACATGCAAAACTATCAAGCTATCAAAACATGCAAACTATCATATACATAATTATAAAAGCAGGTGCTTCTTGGAACATCCCAAGAAAGCTATAAGATATAGAAAGCCCTGAGACACCACTAACATTCATTGTGTATCATTCTCTCACAATGCCCTGCTCAGCAATCTCAGACCCTTAACTAAATAAACACACCACTCCAGAGAAATCCATAAAGTCTTCACTGAGTCCTCTAAACCTCTCAGTTCTGACTCAGAGGAAAACTCAAATAACCCAGCAACCCAAAGGATGCTGAGCAACACAACAGAGAACATTAGGATTCTGATGCTTTATAATTCTCACTCATCCCTAACAAAAAGCTCCATATTCATCTCTACCTCCCTACCTGAAAGGACTTAATGACTCTACCGTGTCTTCTCTGGATAACATCCTTTTTCCTTCCTCCACCCTACTCCACAGGTGTCCACTACTTTTTCTTTCAAATGATGCAGGTCAGTAAACAGGTTAAACTCATAACAATTTACAGTTGTTCTTTAAGACCTCTCCTGCTATTACAGATTTTAAGAGGCTCACATGGTCAAAAGGAGGCATCTTTTCCAATTATTGCAATAAGTCTAGGATATTACCATCCCCTTACAAAATCTGTAAAGCTTTTATTCTTACAAAATCATAGTTACAATGCTATGAGTGTATTAAAGTATTTGTTGTTAGCATAAAGGCTTTTAAGTGCTCGTGTTAACAGAGATAAATAAAACAAACCATGCTTCAAGGGCTTCAAGAAACCTGATTACAATGTTCTTTTGTCTACAGCATAAAAATTATTCTACGCTGCACATAAAATTAAGATAATTATCTACTAGTTTAATTTAAGGAAAAGCACGCGTGCCTCTTATTGCAGTAACAAAAGCAATTACTTTTTTTGGTAAGTTAAATATTAGATTTGGAATGTTTTCAAACTAAGCATAATAAAGTTTTAACAGCGGTTTACACTATAAAAAATTCAAGCAGTGTCCTTTTATGCATCTGCAAATTTAATTTTAAACGTGCTAAAACTTTATGGGTACAGCAGTATAAAAATTATGTTAACTAGCATTTAACAAGCACAGGAAGTATACTAAGAGTTATGCAATTATTACCTATAATTTACATATACATGTAAATTATACAGCATAGAGGTATAAAAGCAATCCTTATAGTGGTTCAGTTAGAGGGAGAACTGCTTTTTTGAAATGTGATCTTTTACTGGTTTCCATAGTTGCTTTCATTAAGCCAGCAAGCCAAGCTCCTATTAAGCAAGCATGGTAACAAACTACTGAGATTAGCTTGTTAATAATGTTTTTAGTTTTGCATAGGAATATTAAACTCACACTGTATTTATTGTATTACGCAAGCATGCAATGTTTCTTATATGTTAATAATTTTCATTTGATTGTGTACAAGGACAGAACCAATGAAAATACAAGCTTACTAAACTGTCTGGTTTTCATGTAAGAGATCTCTACCACATGAGTTTCAAGTTATTTGGGTTTTCCTACTACAAATTTACAGACTAGACACAAGGTAATTCTAATTATAATACCTGTTTAAGTCTTAAGTACATTAAAGTTAGCACAGAAGAGGCATATGTTATATATCATCACTTCTGGAAGCATCACATCATTTTGAAGTGCAACAGAGACTCACAGCCGAAAAAGGCAGCTAAGGTTCCATCCTCCTCCAACAATTCCCTACTTGGTGTCTAAATTACACCCAGCATACCCAGCACAGTACCTCACACAGCCTTCACACAGTCCTTTTCTTCCTGTACATAAGCAGCAGCTGTTTTGCATATGTCAAAAGAGTTTCTTGACAGAGGTTACAATACCAGGATCTATCCAATGCTGTGGTTACAAGGATCCTGAAGTTCTAAATCATTTCACGGAATATAAAAATATTTATCTGAATGTCTGCTTTTAACCATTTTAACCATAGAGGTACACTGAATAATTAAATCCAACCACATTTAGTTCTTAGTCACAATATATTTCTTAAGTAAAAAAAAAAAAAAAATTGTTTTTCCAAAAGAAACATTCTTTCAACAGCAGTGTTTTAAAATTGCCATGAAAAAAAAGGCTGATTTCCCTAAGACTTTCTAACCATATTTTATACATTACTGAAGACTACATTTAGATTACCAATTTTTTGAAAATTTCTATCAGGAACCATACAATTTGAATGTAGCTTTTTTTTTTTAGGTGGTCTATAAACTAAAAAGAAATTTTAATGGATTTTATTTATTATATATGGCATTATCACATTATGAGATAATATGTAGTTTTAAACAAAGCTCTACAATGCTTTTATAAATGTGTGGATTAAAAAAACAATTTTTCTCAGTAAACTAAATATTTAAATACAAAATCTGTGCAGTCTTCAACAGGAATGAAAGCAAGATAATATATCAGCCTTAAGTGTATTTTCTTCATCATCTGAAAATACACCAAGTAAAAGGAGTAGATATTTTCAATTACATACCAATACCCTAAAGACAAAAACTGTTGGAATTTCTCATTTCTCAGTCACTTCCTGTAGCTATTTCAACACAAATGTATCTAAACCAAGCTATACCTAAAATAAAACCCTTCATGTTAAAACTATTATATTTAAATATTATAAAATATTTAAAGATTTCTTTTTTCCCTATGTTACATTTATTAGGAAAATATTCATATTTCTAATATGGAAACAAAGTAAAAACAAGTTTTGAAGAAATCATAGGACAATTTCTTTAAGTGGTAGTAATATTCAGATAATTTTTTTCATAATATTTAACATGATCACCTCTTTCAAGTAACTCCTGCATAAAGCAAGTGAAAGAAAATGAAGAAACTATCATTTGAAGGTTCTTCAGACAGAACTTAGTTTTCTTGAAGCAAGAGGACAAAAGGATCTCTTTTGCTCTAATCAGTGGCAGCACTAACCTTTTCTAGCTAGTGGGGATCTCAACAGTGGGAATAACTTAAAATATTTTACCAGTGACTTTCTAAATGTAATTTAAAGAGAACATTCAGCAAATTAAAAAGGAAATTCATTTTCAGGAATATAGTTCAAAGAGCGCTACCTACTGCATCAGCAAATTGGACAAGAGGAAGTGAGCATTTGTGGGCACAATTAACAATATCCTTGACATACCTGGAAGCAATAAACTGATTCTACGGCTTGTATGAATCAGTACAGCTCCATTAATTTCAGTGATAATAGGCTGATTTGCCAAACCTGATAATATAACACAAAACTGTCATGAGTTTTTCAAGCTTTAGTTTTGCCATATAACCAGTTCTCAGAAGAGATGACATGGGAGTTGACTCCAACATAGCATTTGTATTGGTAAATGTTCATTATAATTATTAGGATCTGAAAAATTGGTTCAAGTGCTAAGGTTCAAAAATCTACAGATGAAAGGTAATACAGTAATTACTTCTAAGAACGTCAAAATGGAACAATGTTAAAAAGTGCATTGTTTTTTAAACAAATGGCAATTTGTACGTATGCAATTTTGTGTTTCCTTGTGTACTCAGAGAGAGAAAAATTTCAAGAACATGGGAGACCAGGCACCTCAATAATTTTAAATATAATATTCAAGCTTTTTTGAGGTTCACAAAGACCTACGGGCATCTCAGTTGACTCAGTGCCTAAAATTATGTTGCTAAAATTTGCTGAAGAGAAGAAACCTTCACCTCAGCACACCCAGTGGCAGCACAGTCATGGTGTAGTCCTGGGTGACAAATTTCCTCTGGCAGGGGAAAGGTGAGATGAAGCCCCCCCAGAGCAGGGGCCACCACTGAAAAAGAAAAGATATACTACTTCACTCCCTCTTTACACATCCTTCTTCCATTTTTGAAGGTGGACTTTTAAAAAAAAATCTAAGGCTGAACTTTAGGTTCTTGAGAAGACACAGATACTGCCTTCCTATTTTAGACTAGATATCTAAATTCCCGGGAATTAAAGGCTTATGCCATTACTGAGAAATGTAAATTCATGCCTTACCTACCATGCCAGAATTTCATAGCTCAATCCTGACCCTTCTTCACATGCACTGTATATGACAGTGGCAAAATTAATTTCACTTAGCAAAGGGTATCTAAAGATTATAATTTAAATGCACATCTATAATGTTTCAGTCATTGTCTGAACCTAAGTCTTGCAAAGGTCCCAATACATACTTGAACATTATGGAATATATTCTATTCTCTTTTTTTCTTAATTGACATGCTCCCCTGGCCTTTTAAAAAATATATCTGAAATATCCTATTGAAATAGAGTTTAATCACAATGCACATTTATATGCTTTACATCGCTGACTGTTAGATTATTAACCTAAAATATTAATCAGAAAGCAATACCTCATAGTTTTTCTGACATTCTGGAGTCCCAGACTGAGCCTCCTATTTGAGAAGGAAAATTGCTAAAGCATTTACATATCTCAAAAGTAATTCAAAACTCAAGGCCCTGAGGACAAGGCAAATTCTTCCCAACCCCCAGCCCATCCCTAAAATGCCAAGCAAACCAAAAGCCCAAATAAAACTACAAGCATGCATCTATGACCTGTGACTTGAATCGATACAGATAAATTAGAAGTGCATTGTTTTGTGGATCAGGCAACAGTTTGATTTTGAACAGAATTAATGTGTGTAGGGTGGGGGATGACCTGTACACAATATTGAATGGCCAGAACAAGATATATAGCTTGGGAAGGGATGTAACTGCTTATCATTAAACAGTGGAGAAATTACTGCAACAAATTCCCACATAACTGTCTCATATGCAACTTCAACATGCCTTCCAACTTGTTGTACCTCTATATTTATCCAAAATGAACTCTCTACAGCGAAATAAAATGGTGAGCAAGAATGTAGCCACTGATGCTGCCTTACAGATTCAGAAGTGTTTCAAGTGGTAGTGCAGGCTATATCTCAACTAGATAGCAGAAAGAAGTTTAGAAATTACCCAGTTATGTATGTTACGAACATTGAAATAGAGATTATTATTAAAGGAAACCGGAAGGTACAAAATTCCTTGATTTCCTATGGCAATAAGGTCTATGTTTTAAATAACAGAAACCCTTCTTTTTTCTTCTAATTTGACATGCACAATTTGTTTCATGTCCTGCTTATGAGGCAGCACAAATCCAGTCAAAATTATAACCCAGGTGACATTTTAAACTGAATCACAGGAAGGATTTGGTGTTAGTCAGAAACAGAACTCTAAAACATACTGATTCACATCTAGGCTCTAGCAAATGTTTAGCTATGACTTATTTAATTTTCTCTGATTTCCATTTCATTATGCTCATAGGATAATGAACAGAGTGCATTTACAGAAGGACTAACGTACTGGTTCTATCTGCAATCTTTTATCCTCACACCTTTCAGGGTATGTAGTAAGCGCTTAAAATAAAACAGCCTTCATTATCCCTCCTTACTGGCAAGCAAAGCAGCTGAAGAAGATAAAAGATATCATCATGGCAGGAGCAATAGTAAACAACTATCACCCCCTCATAAGTTATCTTGAGTCCAAGTTCCTATTTCTTTCCTTCCTTGTTATGTGTAGGAAGTTCTCTAGAATGAACATGCACTGGCTGCAAAATTAGCCTGACTGATTATCTGAAATTTTATTTTATGAGCCCGATTGCTGTTTTAATTGTGAGAAGTATATTTGAAGAACAGCTTATTTCGAATCCATCATCATTTCTTGTTCACCACAATGAGTTTCTGAAAAAAAATATTATCAGCTAATGCAAATTGTAAACTGGATATAATAATATTCTTTAGTTGTGGAGAACTTTGTGAACAAATATTCAAAACTTTCATGGTCAGAGTATTCCCCAAATATGTAGAGATGACATAAAAATATCCTCAAACTGGCACATACAACATGGCATATTCTTCAGAAGTTTACACTTTAATGCTATCAGTAAACAAAAATATTTAGAGAATCTGTTTGCATGTAACATTACCATATACATATAAATGCATATTCCCTCTTAAAAAAATTACATAAACTTCATCACAAGTTTAGAAATGTTTACACTACAGTTATTCTGGCTTCATGGATGTTTTGTAAACAAGAGTTTCTAAACTCCATGGGGATTTACCTCAACTGACCTTAAGCATTTGAAGTCAACACATGCTAGAGATCTGAATCCACTCTTCAGTCAGCGAAGAAAATCATGAAATCTTTGAAATCACTCATGAAGCTTTACTTAGCAATCTTAGAGGGTGGTGAAATGAGCCCTGAAGATAGTATTTTCCCCTTTGAGTAATACAGGAGCCATGATGACACTTCTACATGTCTAGAGCAACTTACAATGGATCTCATCTTTTACGATTGGAATATCATTGCCTCTCTAATCCATCAGCTAAGGCAAACTTCTCATTATTCGAATACTGATTGCCGCTGGCAAGACTTGCTCTAAAAAGCCTTGGTAAATAAGATAACATAGAATGATTTAACTTGTGCTCCTGATAATGTCTAGAAACACACATTTTATATTGTAAGAAATATGTTTATGTCTTTATTTCTTTCAGACCATACTTTCAGGATCTTTGCTATCTGCATCTCTTCTTCATTTTGTTATTGTACAAATGGGAAACTCCATTTATAAAGGAGTGGGTGCCTACCATCAGAGATTACAACTGCCACCTTCCATTTGAATAGAGAGATTTTTCCTCTCTGCAATGGGAAAAAAGTATTTGTGGCAAAGAGCTCTATGAACTGAACATAAGCCAGCATTGCAATGTTGTTTTTAAAAAGAAATATGTTTGATCCCTTAACAGGGATATTTTGGGACACATTGGGGAAAAACAAGATCCTGGGATCTAATTGCCTACAGAAGTGACAGACATCATAAATAAAAGGGTAAAGAAGTGAAATCAATGAAAGAAGTGACAAAACCTCTCTAGAATGTACTACGCTGTAACATTCTTGTTATATATTGTGTCATGCTTGTTAGAATGAAGGTGCCATTCTCGTTTAAACTCTGGAAAGTAGTTTGTCTTCAAGGTCCCTTCCAACAGCCAAATCATTCAATACTTCTAAAATGCTTTAAGCTATTTTTCTACTTTATTAAGTACTAGTAAGTACTATTCTTTGGTAAAATAATCTGTCCTATTTAGGACACTAATATTCTGGAAAAATTTGACAAATTGCAGAGGATCCAGAAGACCAGAGAAGAGCAGCAAGTACTATCAGTGGTCTATAAACACAGGAAAAATAAAAAGGTCTATAGGAAAAATATAGTTAGTTGTTTTCATGTAATAAAAAAGATGATTGAAGTAAAGACTTAAACACTTGAAGTCTTCAAATAAACACAAAGGAACTGTAAAGAGGAAGGCAATTAACAGTTCTTCGTTCCCACTTTAGACAGAATTAAAGGCAATGGGCTGAAATGGCACCAGTGTACAATTAGACAAGAAAATGAGAAAAAATCCCATATTTTTAGCAATAAATAAGGTTTGAAACAGCATGCTTAGGTAACTAAGGGATCATCAAAACAGTGAATTTTTCAAAATAATTTAAACAGTAGTTTACAAACCAGTATAAACACTGGCCAGGTAAGATCACCTTGTATTGTCCCTTGACTTCATATCACCTTGTGTCACTTGCTGCTGCCTACACCATCCAGTGAGAAATCACTAGTTCTACTTCCCCAGTTTCATTCCAGATCCTTTCTCCAAATATTGTGTTGGGCAGTACAGCTTCTAGAGTCATATCTGTCCACAGTTTCTTATTTTTTCTTCTGTCTCTCTTTTAAAAAGAATTAGTGCCCATTATATCCCATCAGTGTACACAGCTCAATATATAAAAAGTCCTTTGGACTCACAGTTTCAGTAAAGCTTAATTACATGTTCTCTTATGGTCTCTCCAGTTATATTTTGCTAAAAATCTATGAATCCAATTCCAACAATGGGTGACCTTTCTTTGCAAAGCCTCCTTGTTCCTGGAAGTTGAAGGAAAAAGATTTTCTTCAAACATGCATCAATATATTTGATTTATAGCAGCTGATCTGCTGAATTTTATATCCAAACCTTCTGTAAAAAATCTGAAAGCATCTGTAATATGTCAGGCAAAATTGCAGACCTCTTCAGGCCATTAGTATACAAAAGTCTGCTTAGATTTACAAGCCTTTTAATAACTGCCAGAGCTTCCTATATTTGGGTTAATTTAATTAATTATTTCATATTAGGGTTGGGAAGCTTTCACAGCCATTTTTATCTTCATTATGTGCTTGTCTTCACTGATGCATATCCTTAATTGTGAACCAATTGATTATATGAAGCAAATATCTAACTCCAGAAACATCTAAATAGCCATATTTATAAGTTACTTTATTACCTGAAAGAACATATTGCTAAGTTATGCAAAAAAATATTATACAAATGCTGGTATTTTCTGAAAACTGAGCATATGGAAAGAAGAATCTTACAATTAGACAAATAATTATTACTATGAAGTAATTGCCAAAGTTATTTAGTATTATTTTTTTATGGAAAATATCAATTGCACGAAATATACACAACCACTTCATATTAATCAATTCAATATTTCATAAAATATAACTGAATTTTTGAGACATATTAACACTAAAATTTAAAAAAAAAAAACAAACTATGGTAAAAATTTGTGAGATTATTACAAGGTATCTTACAGTTTCCAAGCTGAAAGACATCTTCTGGGATCAGTCAAGTAAAACCCTTGAAGTTATGAAGATTTGCCACCCTTATCCACTCTTAACACATAATGATGATGATGAAAAAACAGATAATCTTAAGAAACTGTTATAAATATAAAAATGCTTCTTTCCTGACAACTGAACAATTATGTGCTATATATTCACAACATTGCTTACTTCTTATTGCATATCAAGGTTTACACAGTGCTACAGATGAGTCAATTATGAAAGAAAATAAGACTCCTGCTTCAAAGAACTCATTCAGAGGTTCTATCATGGCCTCTCAATTCTGTGTTTTACAGGGGTGATATTGAGTAACTAATTCATTTTTTTGGAGATTCTTTGAAGCTAAAAAGTGGTAGCAGTTCATGCAGTAATCACTCCTCAAATTCAGAACTTCCTGCACCCAGTATCACCAATTCAAGAGTTTCTCTTAAACAGATCTACTTTGTTGCAGTTCAATAACATAAAATTGCTTATATCCTCTGTACCTATGCAACTGCTTTCAAGCTGAACAGTTTACAGTGTGTTAAGTGGTTACAGGTAGGTCAGCAAACAGAATCCAGGATCTGATGATAGGCAACTGAAGATTAGCAGTTGAACTACAAACTATTTAAAACAAATAAAAATGTTTTTCTCTGTGGATACAATTCAACTAGTGAAATGGAAATTGGGGGAAAATGTCATCCCTCTGCTGAAGTCAAGTCACAGAAGTCTGCACTTTTTCATCCAGACTTTTCCTCAGGGAGTCTGCTCAATCTAGTTGAAAACACTAAAGTAATTTTTTTCTGCTTCTTGCCTCTATTTAAATTTAAGAAACATAATGAGAAGTATGTAATACGCTTACTATTAAAATAGATCTGCTAATGCAGAGAGGTTTGATACTTTTAATCGTCTATAGTATCTTTTACAAAAGAGAATAATAATTGAATCAGAGTATTATCTAAGAAAAAAATTATCAGCAATTGCTGTTCCAGATTGAAACCATCTTAGTTTTGTCTAAAAGATGAAAATGTAATTGAACAGGCATACTTGTACTTTCCACATACATAGTATCTGTCAGGCTGAAAAGGTTTTGCTATGTGATTGAGCACAATGCACTTGCTATGCTGATTAAGCACAGGCCTGTGTTCACACCCTCAAATAGAAAAGCCAGGGACCTTCATGTACAGAACACCTGCCTTGCCCTCTATCCTAACCAGCTGTTCCTGTATGCCAGCAACACAGCCAGCTGCATGAGATTCTGATGAAACAATGCTTCAAAGCTATTCCTGCAAGGACATGTTCAACACCCACCAAGAGAGAAGGAGATGGTTTTCAGATCCATCCATGCCTTCAGGAATCCCTGGATAAGCCCATCAGCTCCTGGGGCGATTCACAGCCAAACTAATTTCGTCTTTTTAACAGTCTTACTGATCGTGAAGGACTAGTTCCATACACTGAGAGAAAAGGGGAAAAAAATAAAAGAAGGAAAAACATTCAGAGATTCAGTGTATCTTTTCATCCTAATCAAGATCCAAAGACTCATCAAGGATCAAAAGGAAGTTTGTTACAGATAAAAAAACAGGACAGTTATAGATTTATTCTAAAATTGATGCACCATTATATTACACACCTTTTTGGGGAGATGGGAATATTTTTCTGTTATCTTTTTTCCTCCTCATTTCATTGATTTTACAGGTACCAATGACCCAAAATATTTGCCTTAGAGAAAATATCACATTGATTGACCCACTATGGTAGCATTTCACTTATATTAACAGCTGAGCCATTTACCACAAAGTGCAATGGCATTTTCTACATTTTGGTATCCTGGTTGCTCTACAGGTATAGTGGTATAAAATGACTTGAAGTAAACACACACCAAGAAAAACATGGAGCTGCAGAGGTTTGTAATAGAAATATTAATACTGATATGAATGGAGAATTGATGGGAATAGAGAAGAGGGGAAGGAAATAACAAAAAGGAATTATAAAAGGCCTATATGAATATCAGTGAAAATGACATTAATCATCCTTAAAGGCCCTCCACACACAACTTCATAGGACAATTAGAAAAACAAGCTAAAAGAACAAGCTAACACAAGAGAGTGTACTGCGGCTAAACCAAAGATCTACAGAAAGCTAAAGAACAGGGCTGAAGTGACCCAGGTAAGGAGACAAGATATAGTGAGTACATCGTAAGGACTCAGAGAAGGGGAACAGGATGGAGAGACAAAAGACCTCTGTCGGTTTCTCAAAAGACAAATTCCAAATCAATATATGCTCACCAACTTAAGAAGAAGGTGCAAGGATGACAACTACTCAGAAACTATAGTCAGTGTTAGTATAAATATGACTACAGTACAGGTGTACCATAACAAAATTGAAAGAGATTAAAAAATCAAATTATATTTTTAGATTACGATATTTTTTCACTGTGCCTATCAGTCAGAGTGACTAATGGCTCATGTATCCACATTCACGATATTAATCTTTATTTTCTTGTCTCTTTATGGCTGACCTTTTAAAATAGCATGTAGTGTATACTCCTTTCAAAGAGGTATACAGATATTGTATGCTGCTGTACAGATTACATATAAATCATATAAATTGATACAAAACCTTCCAGTTGAATTTTGTTGTCCTGAACATCTATGTTATTGCATTGTATTAATAAAACTACATTTTAAAGAGCTATTAGAATATCTCTTGACAACTCCCCTATTAATTTTTAACTTATAATGATAAGGCATGCTTACACCAAAAGATCAGAGTTCTTATATTATAATTGACTTAAAATTTAAGTTTGAAACTTGGTAGGTGGGTGGTTAGAAGAAAAGAAAGCAACATAATGCCCAGTGGGTCCTGGGGTCTGCTCATGGGTTGGCAGTGGTTACAGTTCCAAAGCAATCCACCCCACCCATCCTCCTTTCAGGCTTTCCATGGGAACTATTTTGCTTCATCTCTCTTTGCAGAGTTTGAACTCCCAGGTGGTAACACCCCTATTCATTTCCAACTTCTCCAACTGCATTTCACGTCCTGCTAGACTATTCCATTCCAGGGCATATCAGTGCTTTCAAATGGCTCTGACAGAGAACAGGTGTAGATTTAAAACATCACTTCTGTATTTCTAACACAGCAAAAAGAAAAAAGGATTAAGATAACAGATGATATTTAACCTTAACTTTTGCACTTCTTTACAAGTTTGTAGATTCCTTTTCAGCTGGCTCACCATGCCACACAGTTCCAGAGAAGACAGACTGCAGTTGCCTGTGGCTCTCAAACAGCATTTCCAGTTTACAAATCAGTCTCTCAAAAGATACTTTGTGCTGTTAGCCTGCACTTCATAAAGCTGTTTGATTCCTGTCTCCAGTGGTAGATTTTCAGCAGTACATTTACATTTTAAATCAGGAAGTGAACACAAGCCATTTTCTGATCCTTTTTATTTGCATTTCCTCTGACAGGAATTACCCACTGGAACAAGGGCACCCCATTGAACCCATTGTCTTGCCATGTTCTAAGGAATTGAATAGCATCAACAACACTTTTTCCCCCCCCCCCAATACCTGATTAGAAGTAAAAACTCCATTCTACAGACAAGTTGTGCAAGGATACACTGCCTAAACACAAGATTAGACAAGAAATTTTCCTATCTGGAACACAACTGTTTTAGTGTATCTGTTTTCCATCATCTTTAAAACCCACAAAATAAAACCTTTTTTGTAAATGAGCAAAACAAGGAAGGTATAATTCTTTAAACAATCATTTTATTCTCCCAAATGCTTTAAAACCTAAGAACGGCCATGCTGAACCTGATTAAAGGCCTCATCTATGTTTGCATCTCATCTCTAGCAACAGTTAGAAAAAGAGCTGCCTTCAATAGTGTTTAAGACAGGGAAAGCCTATATCATGCTTCCTTCTCCCTTGACCCCTCATTTCCTCAGCCTCCAACTATTTTTTATCTCAATGAATTTTACAGTCTGGTGTTGTTTTCCTAGAATTCCATTTAATGTGTAAAATATAAAACAAGTCTAGTGTTTCATCACACTGATGTTTTGTCAAACTTGACTACATCCTCAATCTCAGAGGATGGAATACCTTCAGTGTCTTAAACCTAACAATCAGCGAAATGAAAAAAGTCATTTACTGGTGTTGTTTCTGTATACTCTCAACAGCAATTTTCATGTAATGAGAGAGGATTTTAATTGCAAGAATTAACAGCTTTATTTAGCATTAACTTGACATAAAATTAGCAGTTTCCATCTGAAAATAAAATCTGAAGCAGTTATGTTTTTCAATAGTTGATCAAAATAAATACAAAAATTAAGGAATACTCAGGATTTAATCATCTCCTCAGCACAGCTGACAGTAATTGTAACCATAACATAAATAATTTGTATACATAGGCATATAAAGAAAGCACTGATGAGATCAACTGTAAAAGTATTTTGGTTGCACTTCATTAAAAGTCAAGCTCAGACTGAAGCATGTTTCAGTCAGGATCATTTTATATCTGGACATCAGAAGCATATTCTGTGGTCCACTGCTCTGCAATAAACAGATGTTTGGATACACCCTATGCTATGGATAACACTAAATTTGCCTCCTGGGATTTACTGGACATTGGTTCTTAATGAGCAAATTTAATACAGGAGCAAAATACAGAATGTGTGAGATAACACATAGAAAATAATGCAAAAGTCTATGATTAACCATGCATCTTTAACTATACTTGATATTTGCTATGGACTAAAACTATAATGAGAAGCAAGTATTACACTGTGTGTCTCACTGTTATGCATTGTAGACCACTAGCTATGTATGAAGGAAAAAAAAATGTTGGCTATTCTAAAATTGTTATTTTCTTCAGGGAAAAAAAAAGTCAATTAAGCATGGAATTCCCTTTATGGCTATAATATTACAATTAAATATAGGTAAGAGGATCCTAAATAAGAAAATTAAGTCTTTCAGAAGGAATAGATGAGAACACAGTTCCTGCTAAGACTGTGTTTCGTAAGAAAATAAGTGAATCTCTGATCTTGGAGTAATGTTCACAGCCCACCCAAGCCACTGAAACAGCAGAGTCCTGCCTTGTTCGAGGCAAGATAATTTCATCTAAACATGATAGACTGAAAACTTTTAAAAAGATATAAAAATATATCAGCATGACTATAGCAAACAAATGAAGGATAACCCATAATAGTTGAGGATGGAGAGAAGCATTCTTTTTGTAGGCATGTTAACTGAGTTTGTAGGTAACGAAACATTTTGTTAGATAAAATGGCAGTTCTGAGACGTGCATGCCTGCTCCCTGTTACTCCTCTTGCCAATGTAGATGTCTTTCTGTATCCAAGCTATCTCCTGGCTGTCTCAAAAGTATTCAGGACAAAATTGTTTTAAGTATTTCCATGGAACAAGGCAACTGAAAATCAGATATGGACCATTTCACACACTCACCCTCCTCATCACCTCACAGTTGCACTTTCTGTATTTTAGAGCCACAAAGAATTTCTAGCTTGTTTACAGACTAAAGAACACACATTAAAATGTTGTTAACTGATTTTCTGACTAAGGGTAAACTATTGCTTCGAGCTGATGGCTAAATCTGCCCTTCTGAACTGGTTTTATCTAACTCTCCAAGGCTTTTATGAGATTTTGGTTCAACCAGAACCAATTGTCATATCGAATGGGACCTTTAACTTTCATCTGAGGAGAAATTCCACTCATGGGTAGTTTCTGACTTGTTAACAAATCTCCAGAGTATTCAAAAAGCTGCTAACACTTCAAGATATTAAGCAGAACCACAGAAGAGAAAAATTTATATAAAAGAATTAATTTCAAAGACCAGAATGGAATATAACTTCTATAATGCAATGACTGACTCCAACACTCATCTGCCCTGTTTCTTGTTTCTGTATTTTCAGGCCAGCATATTCCACTTCTTTAAAGAAAAGTTACTTCTCTTAATTCTAATGAATCTCCCATACGCTTAATAAATATTCCGTTCCTCGAGCTCTCCCTCAGTCACGTGTATAAATTAATCTCCCAAATTTGCACCAACTGATTATCCTGGGAGAGCCTCTTACTAAGGATTTTGTTCTGCCTCCTTTTACCCTGAGGCAGAACATAATACAGCATCTATGCACTCTGAGGTTCACCTAAGGCTCCTATTAGTTTTTTGCACTTGCTATTGATTTATTTTTCAAATACTTCATATAGCTTTTTGATAGAGAAACAATGAACAACTCTGCAGTAATAAGAAACAAAACAAAACAAACCAACTAAAACCCACCAAAAAAACCCCAACCAACACACCAACCAACAAATCAACCAACCAACCAAAAAACCCACGAAAGAAAACTGTCACAACAGTAATTGTGACTACTGCAAAAAAAGTTTTGTTCTTAGCTATGTTTAGAGAGTAACCTATAATTCTATACATTTTGATGACTTCCTATAATTGAGCTATGACAAGTTTAAATGGAGAGGACTAGAAACATATCTGCAAAGTTCACTTTTGAATTTCTACTGCAAACTCAGCTAATGTGTATGGTCAAGAACACTAATGTGAAGAGATGCTTTTTGAAGAAGAGGGCTAAATTAACTGAATCCTGGCATACAACCTAGAGATAAAATGATACACATTTGAGAAACCTATTTTCAAATTTTCTGCATTAAAGTAAGGGATAAAATAACAGACCTTAAAGGACAAGATGTCCACCTAGAAAATAACATTAATGGAAAACATACAAAGTATAGCACATCATGCATTTATTTAAATAATTCAAAGAGGCATTAGAAAATGAATACATTCTGCGACTTAGCGTATATTACCTTGATATATTACTGAAAATTACTAAAAGTGTTTAAAATCTCTGAAAAACTGATTTCTTGCAAAAGAGACTATTTTTCTAATTCTGTCCTGCACAGAGACTACTTCGGAAACATCCTTTGAAGAAGCCCTGTCATTTGTTTGTAGTATTTTTAGTGAATTCTTCATTTATTTCAGCAAAAACTGGCACAGTATGAAGCATTATTTCCTAGTAAAAAACAATACAAAACCATCTATCCGTAATTGACAGTTAAATTCAGTCATCCATACTGAACTGTGATGACCATAAGTGCCATTAAAAACTTGGTAATTTGTGTAGCTTCTAACCATGTTTAATTGAAACATTAGAACAGTAAAATGAATTCCATTTGGATTGAACTACACAATAAAAACCCTTATCTGTTTAAGCCCATTTTCTCAAAACAAGTTTTTAAAATACATTTTATCTGTGAGAGAGTTAAACAGTTTGGTACCAGAGACTCATTTGTACACTTGCACTACAAAATTTAAATCAATTTACATAATCAAGTCCTACCAAGTGTTTTCCACCAAGATGAATTATGTCTTTTCTTTTAGCTTACCCTTGAGCTATTGTGAGGAATAAAATAAACACAGTAGTGCTAGATAAATTTAGAGTTCTGACTATTCCACTGAATTAGGAATGATCATAAATACAGCTTACAATGTCACATTTCTGCATAGCAATGGTTTTGTTAAAATTTATTTATTGCAAATATGTGCCTTAAATGTATAAACACCTGTATTTTTCATGTGAAGAGTGTCTTGTAGCCAGTATTTAAGTAGCTGTGCCATGCCTAGCCCTAATCCCTTCTCAGAGTGTGATTAGTACCAGGAATTCCAGGAAAAAAGTGTCAGAAATCCCAGATGAATCCTATTCATTTATTACTGTAGATGCTTTCATCACTTTGTACTATTTTGAATCTTAATAAATTCTTAGTTTTATTTCAGTACTGTTTGTTCAAATGTTTTGATATATGTCTCCCAAATATATGCATCCTGAGGAAGTTACATAAACTATCCTAAGTTTTGGTAAAGAATAAAAGGAATGAAACTTTAAGTTAGTATTGTAATGCTTATCATCAACAGTTTCATGCAGGTTACTTTAACCAAATATTTTTTGAGAGAGATGAACTGCATGAGATATTTGGCCCCTTCTTGCATATACAGATTATACAAAAAACCTTCCCTCTCTCCTTTTCTTTTCACTAGATAACTTTATTTTTCAACTCCTATTTTTCCAGATATATTTAAGCAAGGTAATCACTTTACCTTTTACTTTCCTGTAATGTTGACACAGAGAGCAGAAATATTCCTAATGAAAATAAGTACTACCCACTACAGTACAGAAGCATGTAAAATGTCATCTCTTTCCCAAAGAACCATCAGGGCCATTAGGAAATTATGTTTATTGTTGTCACCTGTGAGACAGAGTGATTAGTTATGAACCAAGAGGAAGGGAGCTAAGTGTATCAGGTGTTCAGTTCATGAATGAAAAACATAAAAAAAAAAACAAAAANTCACAAAAGACAAAAAATCAAGGCAAAAAATTTATTGCCAAAAAAAAAAAAGTGGGTTTTCTGACAAGGGAAGTTTCAAAAACTGAATGCAACATGATACAAAAGTAGAAATCAAATTCAGTAAGTGTAAATTAGAAAATACAGTGACAGCAGAAACCTTGGCGTTACATTATGAGAAATACATTGCAAAAGAACTTTTTTTTCTTATAAAGTGATGATAAAACAGCAAACTAAATACAACAGCTGGAAAAAATCCATAAGATAGTGAGGTTCAAAATATCAGAGGTAGAGTTTCCAAACTTCCTGAAACGAACACTTTACAGAAAACATTAACAATTCTGTATGTATTTTGTTAGTGCACTTTTCATTTCTCTATTGATAGTAGGAAAAATAGGTTTTTTACAGCTTATCATTTGTTATTTAATAAACAACATATCTGTAAATCATAAAAACTCAAAGATGAAAGGGTTTCTAATTGTGAAATACAGTAAGCTGGTGTTTTTAAAGGAAAAAATTTCAAAAACTTTACTAAACAAAATAACATAAATTGAGGTGGAAATTTTAGCTACTGAGTCGTGAACCATGTCTAAACTGCAGAATGTATTCTCTAGAAGAAAGATTATATATTAATCCAAGTTAATCGCAGAAAGAGAATGAGTAATATTTTCTGGAAGATAATCCATCTCATTTCAAAAAATCTTAAGCAAGAAATCCAGTATCAACTACCAACATTTTGTCAACAGATTTTATGTACCAATGTCTAGCAGAGCTATGGAGTAAAATTCAAACCTAAAAGAACACATCAAGCTGAGGATTTCACTGCAAAATTAAAATCATTTCCTACTGTGTTGGAAAAATCTGAACAGAAATGTGTACGTGCAGGAAAATCCATATTCTCTGCAAGCACCAAGCCTCCTTCAAACACACAAACTTCTGCATACATGAATGTTAAGTGCCAAAACCTAGTCCATTTGACTTGTACTGTGATTTCAAGAACAGACTAACCTAACATCACTCAGCACTGCATCAAAGGAAGACAGTATTCTCCTTATTCTCCTCATCCTGCAACCCTTTGCCTTCACCTTTTTATCTTGAACATCCATTCCAGCTGTGACAGAGCATTTGTAGAGCTCCCCAAAACCTGAATTGATCCGGTTTACAATATTCTCAGAAAACAAACAAAACCAACAAAGAACACCAAATAAACAAAACAAAACATGCCAAATGGCTGCCAGTTAGGCAGTTCAGTGTATTTTACTGGGTGGGCTTCATGTGCAGCGAGTCAAGGAGGATGGATGCCTCTTGCAACCGGAATGCTGAATGTTTGGGTAACTGCAGTGTTATGTGTAACACAGCACGGAGCTCACTCTTCTGGAAAGTACTGATCTACTGCACAGGTATGGCACGACAGTGTTTCATGTGCTAGCAGTTCCTGCTGCACTCATCATATTCTACATAAATATATAAAGTTCTTGAAACCAAAAAAAATTATTCTGAATAAAGAAATGTTTGAAGGTAAGCAGATGAATTTTAGAAGTTTTTAACTGAAAAAAATTGATGTAGATAGTTTAAAAAAAAAAAAAAAATTACACCCTTGTTTATACAAGAAAATACTAGGAACAATGCAAATTAAGGAAGCTGGTTTTATTGAAGTTGTAAATATATAACTTTTAAAAATGGTATGGATCCCTTGCAGATAAAATAAGAAAATTGAAGCTATGTAGTTTTCTACAGCCTCAACATATGAAAGAAAAAAAAAAAATAGTGAAGAATTTACTTTGAGTTCTCCCACTGAAACCAAAATCCTGGTCAACCCTGGAACCATGTTTAGGACACAAACATACACAAGATATTAGAAACACGTATTTTCCCCATCACTCAACAGTCCTTACATTTGATATAATTCCCAATCCTTTGCAATTCACATTCTGAAGTAATATTCCTTTTGTTGCTCTTGAGCTCTACTGATATAAATGAAAATTGTTCGATTAAGTAACCACAGATGTTCTCTCTTCAACTTGTTGTCTGGTCATTTTGGATTACAGCTGCATAAACAGGAAGTGTTACAGAAAACTCAAACAATGCCTCTTGAAATAAAGCTGTCAGAATACATTTAAGTTCGCTACTTTTGCAATACTCTAATACAAGTAGAAGGTTCAACATCCTCTCTCAAACACAAATTCAATTATATACTACATGACTTTTCAACAAAAGAATAATGATGCTTGGCACAGGCATTTTATCAGAGGACTAGAACACTTCAGTTCTGAGTTCTGAAAACCATTTTCAGCTGTTAACATGTAAGCATCCATTTGCTTTCTAGCCTCTAGTGATGGTTTTGACTAGATCTATGCTGCACATCACAGGACTTTACACAACATCCTATATACCCCCAAGTGGGCACTTAAACATAATCATCAATCTCTCAATAGAATTGTAACCTTTAATTACAGAACAAAACCAGGTTTTGACTAAACTACAAACAATTGCCAGCAGAGAATAGACTTTTCTAAAAAATAAAAAGTGTGCAATGATACAAACTTGCAGCCACATTTTCTAATATATTCCAGCAGCAGTAGTAACTCAGAGATAAAATCCTTAAAAGAAAGATACTTGACGGTTTTTTTGAAGTTAGTCTAGGAATTTCGTAAGATGTAAAAGATGGACTACCACCAGAGAAGTCTGATTTTTCTAACTTTAATTAGTTCTCTTGACTCTCATTGTCACTGTCACAGTATAACAGCCACTTCAGTGAATTCATCTGAATGATTAAATCAACTCACCATGGAAATTAGAGAAGCCTAGAGACCAGTTCCGGAAGCAACATGCATAACAATTTTATTTTAGCAGTAGATACAATTAACAATATTGCAGAACAAGTATTCAGAGTATAAAGAAACAAACCCATGCAATTATAGAAGCTGACATTTGTCTGAAAGTGAAGGAGATGACTATGTTAAAAAAAAAAAACAAACAAATTTGAGGGTTTTATATGAAGGTAGACCACTCATACATATTTGTTGTACTCTACTTTGCCTAAGTAGGCCTTTTTATAATTAGTCTTCAAAAAAACCATCCTGCATTTCTCCCCTACATTCCTGCATTGTTAATTCAATTATCACCTTAAACTAAAATGATGTTGCCAATATAAAAGTAAGAAATGACTGTAATGCATCTTGTAGTATCTTTGTCATATATCTAGCTCAGAAAGCTCCTGCATCACATCACTAAAGCCCATTCTCGCTTTCTCATGAAGAAATTATGTTCTAAAAATATCTTCCAAGATATCTTGCTCTATTAATACATTTACTTCTTAAAAGAAAATAAGCAAACTCTTTTGCTAACCCCTAGCCTTATTTTTGCTAACTCTGTCTTATTTCAGACTGAGGAAACTATTTATAGGCTTTTCACACAATAATCTTACTTGCACAAATATGAAAGTTTAATATTGACAATATTCAAAGTGCTGGGTCAACTCTGAAGAAGGCCGTAGGAAGTTTCTCTCAAAAATTAATAGAAGACAATAAATAGTCTAAACAGCTGACAGTTTGGGTCAAAATTAATTCAGATATCAATGTTTATAGCATTCTGACACAAACAAGCCAACAGCCAAACTATTTAACTAATAAGGAAGTGAAAAAATTATCTTTTAAAGTGTTCAGTTCACATAAACTTCCAGGCGCTAGTCTGCCTATATCCCAGCACTAGTGTCTTCCACACTGGTTCTTCTCACCCTCCATGATTCTCAATAATAGGAACAACAATATACCACATGAAGGCCTGGACACTAAAAGGAAGGTGGGTGAGTTCTGGAGAATGTCTTGAATACCATGGACAGCTGGAAAAGGTCATTAATTGCAGTGATTTTAATTCCACAGAAATAGAAGTCATTTTCTAGGAAACAAAGGCCATAGTAATATCAGAAAATCAGCTAGGTTGGAAAAGACCTTTGAGATCATCCAATCCAACACAATGGAAGAAATATGATCTAACACCACCATGTCAACTAGACCATGGCCCTGAGTACTACGCCCAGTCTTTCCTTAAACACCTCCAGGAATGGTGACTCCACCACCGCACTGGGCAGTCCATTCACCCTTTCCATGACGAACTACTTCCTAATGTCCAACCTCAACCTCCCCTCGCACATCTTAAGTCTGTGTCCTCATGTCCTGTCACTGGCTGCCTGAGAGAAGAGGCCAACCCCCACCTGGCTACAGCCTCCTTTCACGTGGCTGGAGAGAGCAGTAAGGTCTTCCCTGAGCCTCCTCCAGGATAAACAACCTCAGCTCCCTCAGTCACTCCTCACAGGACTTGTGTTCACCAGCCTTGATCCCCTTTTCTGGACACACTTCAGCATTTCAACGTTCTTCCTAAACTGAGGGGGCCAGAACTGGACACAGCACTCAAGGTACAGCCTCACCAGTGCCAAGTACAGGGGAAGAATCACTTCCCTGGTCCTGCTGCCCACCCTATTGCTGATGCAGGCCAGGATGCCATTGGCCTTCTTGGCCACCTGGGCACATACTGGCTCATGTTCAGTCTGCTGTCAGTCAGTACCCCCAGGTCCCTTTCTGCCTGGCCACTGTCCAGCCACTGTCCCCAGCCTGCAGCACTGCAGGGGGTGGTTGTGGCCAAAATGCAGGACCTGGCACTTTGAGATATAATAGCCTGAACTCTCCCTCACACTAGAACAGCTAGAGTTGCAGATTGCTTCATCATTGTGCAGCTTTCAACCTGCAAATGACGGCAGAAACGTAATGGGCTTTCTGCTCAAATTTTGGACTAAGCACATAGTCCCCACCAAGCCCTTTTTCTAATAAAATAACAGACTCTGCAGGCCTCAGAGGAAGAGACAACTGAAAAAGTTTTCCTTAGAAGATTCCTGTGAAAGGGTTCTTGAAAAGAAAGATGGCAGACAGAACACAGAGCAGCTGACCCAGGGGTTTGCTGTAATAACTCAATTTGGAAAAATCCAATAAGGGAGTAAAGAGGGAAGCTACAGCATAGAAGAAAGAAAATTTTATCTTCTATATATTATTTTAAAACTAGGTTGTTAGAAATTATTGGAAGTTTTTTTTCTAGAAAAAACACTGCTAGTGTTTTAAGACTGCTAATTCCCTTCCTCTATGCATAATTATGTGGAGGGGTTCTCCAAAGTATATATCTTCCAATGAAAGTTCAGAGACTAAAAAACCTGAGCAAGACCAAGACCTCATCCCTAAGGCCCTCTTAAATGAGGCATAAGATACAGGTATTTATATGCTCTTGCAAAAAAGGAAGGGGAAAACTCACAAAGGCAAGCATCACCTTTGAAAATATCAAAATGTTGGGAAGCTGCAGTCTGATAATCATAGAATTTTGCTGGCCAGCCTTCACGTACGAAGATCCGGGGAAGGCCTCTTTTTCCTTTCAGACCTTCCAGCCTGCGCACTGGATTTTTTAGGTGAGACACAGGGCGCGCAGATCTGAGCCCACCCTTTAATCCCGAGGTTCTTCTGCCGGGCCAAAGCGATTCTTGGACAGTGGCAGCGAGTTCCTCCTCAGGACGTAGGCAGATTGCCCCCTTGCAGGGCTAACGAGCTCTGCGTGCCCGGGGAGTTTCCCCGACCGGGAATCGAACCCGGGCCCCGGCAATTACTGTGCCGTATGCTTAACCACTACACCACCGGGGCTCCCAATCATAGAATAATCTTCAGTTAAAAGGGACCCACGTGGATCATCAAAGTCCAACTCCTGGCCCTGCACAGGACAGCCTCAACAATCACACCATGCACCTGAGAGCATTGTCCAAATGCTTTTTGAACTCTGGCAGGCTGGTGCTGTGACCACTTCCCTGGGGAGGTGTTCCAGTGCCCAACCACCCTCTGGGTGAAGAACCTTTTCCTGATATCCAATGTTCCCTGACACTATATTAATAAATGAGCTAGAGAAATATAGATCTTAGACAACAAAGTACATGAAATTGAGAGTGAGTGAAAAGGCTTTATAAATTTAAACTCAAGAAAGAAGATTACAGATCATGAAAACAAAGCACAAAAATAGCTGTAGACAAGTTTCAAGACTCTAAATAGAGTCAAGACTGAAAATGGATGTCATCTGCAGGGTATTCTGCTCTTTATAATGTTTTCTTCTGAAACTACCTGAAAAAATGAATCAGAAAACAGAGAAAACATGCAGGATGTCTGACCCTAAATATACACAGTGGGAACAACATAAGAAAATAGTAGTGAAGCATGAAAGAAGACAGTATGGTAAGTAAAATACAATGAAAGGTATGACAGGTCTCATCTGGTCAAATTCCAAGCCCAGGCTAGACATGTTACTGAAAAATTTTCTAAGTGTGGGACACCCTGCAGGCAAAAATTACTTAATATTCTATGACATAATTTGAGGTGTCCTATACCTGATGAGTAAAGGGTAAGCTAAGAATTTCCAGAGCATAAACTTTTATTAGTCATTTTCGCATTTCTCATTCAAGTAAGGTTTTTGAAAAGTATATGTGTATGACAAATTTCGAGAGTCATGTATGCTTTTCTCCCACCTGTTTAATATTCCTTTGTATAAAGCCAAAGCATAGACTTATGCACTACTCCAAGTCTTCTCTACATATACCTTAGAAATCATTAGTAAGCAATGAAAACTTTAATAGAAACTCTGCATTTGGCTTACTCACAATGTATTACTAAGAAACAATTTCTGTAATGGGAAGGGTTTAGTCATTGCCTTCTACCACCAATATAAGTTCTGTTCTCATACAGCTCCATTACTCTTTTTTCCCCTCTTTTTATTATGCTTTCTTACCTTCCATTTTTATTGTCCATCTGCTTCTCCTTTCCCTTGCATAACTTCCCATCTTACTCATTAGCAGTAACACAAGGCAGAAACCTATCTTCTTATAGGCCTCTACAAAGATATTAAGCCATTCCAGCATGCAAAAGAAATCAATACTGCAGTAGTAGTAGAATACTGCTCAAAACACAAAGATGAAAGAATACAGAAATATTGACAAAAATTAGGAGGCAGCACAACAATGAACCTCTGCAGACTTGTTTAATTTTGCCTATTTTTATTATTACATTATTTGGATTTATTTGGAATATAAAGTCTACAGACACCAATGAACTGACTATTAATGCTGCAAAATTATGAATGGATCAACTTTTACAGAAATTCATGTATTCTATCATTTCTTGATCTTCTCAGCTGTTATGTAAGGAAGCTGGAAAAGGAAACTGGGGGGAGTGGGTATGGAAAAGTGGACAATATAAAAAACCATCCCTGGGAGTGTTCAAGGTCATGGGGATTTGAGCAACCTGATCTAGTGGAAGGTGGCCCTGCCTATGGCAGTGAGGTTGAAACAAGGTAATCTTTCAAGTCCATTCCAGTCTGAAACTTTCTATGATTCTATGATGATAATATTAGCTTGATATAAAGCAAGAAAAAAATCATCTTGCTCTGCTCCTTTCCCTCATCTGTCCTATACATGTTCCACAGATTGAACAGACCTGACCATTGAATGAAACTCAAACCAATGTATCAACAAAACAAACTGAAGATTGTTCTTCTGAAACGGAAATTTTTGCCAACCTGTTAACCCAATCAGCAAGTGCTAAACAGACCAAATACTTATTCATTAAAAGGTAACACGAAACCAGATGATCTGTATACTATTACAATTGTTTTTAACCTGGTATGTAGCTCAAATCTGTGCAAATATAATGGACCATAAAATTGATCACAACAGACTAAAAAGTTCTGTTGTAGTAACATTGCCAGATGAGGTCATCTGCTCTCTTTAAAATTTCCATCCCTTCTCTTTAAAATTAAATGATGGCTTAAAGCATTTCTTATTCTATTCTCCCACTAATAAGCCCTCATTAGATTTAATTACTTACATTCTACATAGTTACATTGTCCCTACAAACAGTCAAGCCTACTTAAAGTTACTGTCCTAAAAATGACTAAAAGCTATGATCCAGGATAGATGTTTGTTTTTTCTTTACTACACATCAGGAATTAAAATGTTCCTTCTTTGTGTACCTTATTAGGAAATAAATCAGCAAGTCCCTTCAAGTTAATACGCCATTCTTACATTTTCACGACTTTTTCTGAAATGCCTAATCTTTTTTACATATAATTGTCTTTGTGGAATTTGCATACAACTGCCTACATACAGCTCACTCTTATTTTCCAACTAATAACAGAATTCATTGTTTCGTTTTAAAAACTTTATTCATGGTGCAATTATTAGCCATCAGAACAACTTTCAGTTATTCACTGCAAGTTTGTCTGCTTGTATGGTACTCTACACGCCAAATTCATCATGCCTAACTTCACCAATCTGAAACATAGGTTTGTCTAGTTTACTCATCCAGACCCTCTATCCAATTCATCCAAACAGACAAGCATGAAAAGAAGACAATTCATTCCATCTATATCAGATGTCCTTTAAAATGGGATATACTGCTCTCTTGGGGTGCCTATTTGCCCAGTTAATTATAAAGGAAGCGACTATGCTCTATTAAAAATCTCATTTTTAGACAGATACATTTATATAAGACTTAATCCACCCATGACATGGCAACAGGATTATTTCTGATAGTATAGTTACATTATCTCTGCAGAATGACACAGACTAAGTAGAAAAAGAGTATTTGCTGTCAGCAGAGCAGAATTCAGACGAAAAGTGTCTGCACAGCACCTTTAGCTGGTTTGCTGTTCTTCTACAATGACCCAGCACTGCTACGCTGACAAAATTCCATTATTATAAGGTTGGCCTAGAATGCAACTATGAGAATTCTGAGCCAATGATTTAATAAACATAT
Source organism: Vireo altiloquus (assembly GCA_013396875.1). Lineage (NCBI taxonomy): Eukaryota > Metazoa > Chordata > Aves > Passeriformes > Vireonidae > Vireo > Vireo altiloquus. The sequence continues at coordinate 666,408 of VZRF01010034.1, forward strand.
TAGCTGAATATTAAAAAATTTCATAGCTAAGTATGGTTGCTGAGATGCAAAAGAATCCTGCTGGCTATTAGTGCTTATTCTATGCATTCATGGTTTATACTCTTTAAATGAGTTCACAGTAAATATTAAAGAATATTCTAAGAAATATACAGAAATACAGAGCAGCATGTGCTGGGAAAAAAACCACATTTCTAGACCTGTACACAAACATCATCCCTTGGGTTTGGATAGTGTGGTAGGCCAGTACCAGCACAGTAAATTTTCTTCAGAACTGAAACAATTCACGCTGTAAAGCCAAAATTTTGGTTCTGAAGTAAATGCAAGGAAAACAGATTGCAGTGTTAGTTTATCCACCTGTTTGTGTTTTCATACATTAGAAGCTTTGTCCTTATCAAAATCATTTAGAATAAGAATCACAACAGGTATATTTGGGCCTTTTAAAAGGAAACTAATCTGTTCAAACCAAAATAGCAAATAGAAAAGCATTATTTAAACCTGATATTTATCAGGAAAACACAGCACGAAGAGACAGTAATAAACTTACGTTCTGCTATGCCTACTGAACTCACAAATACTGATTTTTCTTGCCTCCTCTCAAGTCTGTGATCAAAAAGATAAAACACTCTTGGCAATAATACATTTAAGACTAAAGATGAAAAACAAAAGAAAACTGTTGCTGTGTAGTCAGTATCACCATTTTTATTAAAATGCTTTTTTAAACAGTAATATATGTTTTTGTCTGGGAAAAAAAGATTGAGAAGGAAGAAAAATATTTTGGAGAATTCAGTATGAAAATACAGCCACAATGACTTTACAAGACACCCTGCTCCATATCAGTAGTGACAGTAGTAAGAAAGCTCACATCATATCAGTAGGACAGAAATACAGTACCAATGTACAGATACTACATATCAGTAGAGACAGAAACCTATAATGGAGCGACCAACATACACTTGTGCCCTGTTTCTAATCTCCAGGTTAACTTAGGGGAACTATTATCATTAACAAGAACAAGATTTAAGGCTCTATTGTCAGAAATCAGTTTTGATCTTTTACAATAATGCACTTCTTTTGTATGGAAGAGCAAGGCAAGGAGTTAAAATTAGGTCTGGAAAGGAGGGAGATGATGCAGTTGAGTCTTTTTGCACTGAGGTGCAATCAATAGTATTTGATTTATTCCTGGCAGAACTTTGTCTAATTTACTCTTTACATCGAGAATTCTATGTTTCTTCCTTATCTTCTTTATTTCCTTGACAATTAAACTCAAGGTTTCTGTCTTGCTTCATAAGGCTTTTTTAAAAAATCAAACAAACCTGGTTTTTCCTTTTGTTCCTCCAGAATCTCTTCAGTCTAGCAATGTTACACAGTATGAGTTTCCCGCATTCTTACCAAAACATATGCAAGCCTGATAAAAAAGTAAATCAATTCTCCATTTGTAGTGATAGGAGGCACCTCAGTTTCCTCTACTTTTTATTTTCATAGAATCAGAATGTTTGGAAGGGACCTCTGGAGGACATCTGATCCAACACTCCTACTCAAGCAGGGCAACCTACAACCAGTTGTCCTGGAACATATCCACATGGCTTTGTGAAATTCAGAATTATCTTCTTCATGACTTCAACTGGCTTTTACATTCACATAGTTTTTCAACTTCAATGTAAATAATAAATCTATCCTTTCTAAATGAGCACAATGACATCCCATATCTGATTTTTTATGACACTTATGGACAAAACTACAGAATTGATTTCTTCATTGCTACAGCAAAGATAAATTCAATATATGCAGGCTAGCTGGTTGATAGACCAGAGATCTTAAAAACACATCAATACAATAGTGTGGATTTGTGTTTTTATTTTGCAGGTTTTGCTATTGACAGATTTATGTCCACCTTTTACTGTAGAAAGAATATGATCACATTACTGTGATAGCGTAGTAATATTATGACTCAATTTCACTTTAATGTACACTAGTGCTTACAAAATGGCTAATAAAGCAGTTTTCAAGATGGGGACTAAACTAGAACAATATACATTACACAATAACAGATAGCAAATTACCATCAGGAGAAAAAAAGCACGGCAAATGACACAACTCTAATTTATTAAATTTTTAAAACTCCAGCACAATAATTTATAGAAAGCTTGTATAAAGACATACTCCTCTGTCAGTTCAGGTGACATACAATAATGGCTGCAAAAAAGAGTTTCAGATTTTGAAGAAAAACTTGTTTTAACTCCTTAACAAGGTATGCAGCCCTCCTTCTTTGACTCACTTTTTTCAAGTATCATTAGCTGCATGCAAAAAGTCACTGAAAACAGAATAAACCTTAGAATACCATTAACATACAACATTTATTCAACAAGAAATATATGTAAAACTATTTATTGGCTAATGTCCAAAAAATATGCCTTCAATTTTTAGGTAACTAAGCATTAGTATTATCACCATCCAGTCAAGACACAGAGAGTCTTTTCCCCTTAAGTGCTATCATTCATGGAAAGGGCCATCTTTCACTGGTATGTGGAAATGATCCATTTTTGTCCTTAGGTTTGTATACCTTTTCATGGCGCTGTTATTGCTCATTTCTGCCTCAACAATATAACCCACATCTCTCATTTTGCCCTCCTTAGCTTGCACCATTCTACTCTGTAGACATTATCTCAGTTCTTTTAGCATAGAAGTCTCCTCAAAAACCTAAGCCATGGTTATACCATATCAAGAATGAGGTATGGTTCCTTAATCATGGCTGAATACAGTGGGAGAGGGAAAGGAGAGAAAGAGAAAGTTTTAGCAAACTGCTTTTTCCTCGTGTAAAATATGCCTCTGTATCCATTCTTCTGTTTCTTTCTAAATAAAATGGGAGCAAATTTTGGATGTGCTGCCAAGGAGTCCACTCCAAATGTTCAACACCCAGAAGAAATGCTTCATGTAGAAAACCTGAAACAGCCACGCTGCAAAACCCTATCTGCTTAGAAGTCTGAATGAAAGCAGGTACCAACACAGCTCAGCAAGCCCAACATTTCATCTTTCAAGCAGAACTCAAAGGATTCAAGTGATTTAAGGACACATGTTGATAAAAAATGCAGACTTTTAATATGTTCCCTACAGACAAAATTACATAACACATCCCAAGCAGTAATTTCAGGCTAAAATGTATAAACAGTAAAGAATTGGACAAATCAGGAAAAACATTAAAAAACTTCTGAAAAGTCAGCTAAATTGCCTCATCATATAGAATGCTAATTAAAATTACTTTGAAAGAGCTTGTTGTTCATGCAATGAATACAATCCTTTATAAACACATCATAAGGAGGGTAACAATATAAGAATGATGTAAACTATTAGGAAAGTTAGTCCCTTGGTTTCTGATGTATGTTTGCAGCTAAGGAGTAACTGTGTGTCAGGCTGCAATCAAGGTATTTTTGCGAGCTCCCACTGAATGATGTACAAACTTCACGAAATTCAACAAAGCCAAGTGCAAGGTCCTGCACTTGAGTTGGGGCAATCCCAAACATGGATACAGCTGGACAATGACTGGATGAACAGCCAGGCAGAGAAGGACTTGAAGGTGGTGGTACATGCAAAACTAACTTATAGCCAGGAATGTGCACTGGCAGCCCAGAAAGCCAACTGTATCCTGGGCTGCATCAAAAATATCACGGTCACCAGGTCATGGGAGGTGATTGTACCCCTCTACTCCACTCTGGCGAGATCCCACCTGAAGCATTGCATCCAGCTCGGGGCCTCCCAGCCTAGAAAGACATGGACCTGCTCAAAAGGGTCTATAGGAGAGTTGTGAAAATGATCAGAAGGCTGAAGCGTCTCTCTGATGAAGATAGGCTTAGAGAGTTGTGACTGTTTGACCTGGAGAAGAGAAGGCTCTGGGGAGACCTCTGAGCAGCCTTCCAGTAACTAAAGGGTGTCTGCAAAAAAGACGGGGAGGGACTTTTTACAAGGGCATATAGTGGACAAGAGGAAGTGGTTTTACACTGAAACAGGGGAGGTTTAGATTGGATATTAGGAAGAAATTCTTTACTGTGAGGGCGGTGAAGCACTTGAATAGGTTGCCCAGAGACCTTGTGGATGCTCCACCCCTGTTCAAGGTCAGGTGGGATAGGGGTCTGAGCAATCTGGTCTAGTGGAAGGTCCCCTAACCATGACAGGGGGGTTGGAGTAAATGATCTTTAAGATCTCTTCAATCCAAAGCATTATACGATTCTACAACAGGATTATATGTCAAAGAATTAAATAACAATCCTGTTACAAAAAATAAGAGTGAACCATTCTTCAAATAAGCTTTTTCCCCATTTTCTAAATTTGAGTTTACTGAAATTTAATTTCTTTCTCATTCTTCAGCTACATATTGACAAAAGAGTTGCCATCATTACCATTGCAAACAGATGTTTGCCTGCCTTTTTTTAAACGTAAGTCTGGAAAGACAATAAAAGAGGAATTAAGCCTGTTATAATCAGCAGAATAATGACTACTTTTAAGATGCCTCAGTTAGAGGACAGAATCCAAAGTACAAAGGCAGAAATGCAAAGCCAAGCAAAGAAATTATTTTTATATTAATTTTCATAAACAAAAGCAGGTATTTCAAAAAGATAATGCTACATTTCTTATTAGTTACAGTGACAAAGCAAAAATGGAAAATATCCAATTAATTGCATAATTAGGTGATCTTCTGGAACAATTTATCTTCAATAGCTACTGAATGTTTTAACAATATGTATGTCAGTGTTAAGGAGCATAAGAGAGAAGGATTATGGTATTAACAATTGTGATCAAATCTAGAAATCAGATCTCCCTTTAGCCTGTGATAAACCATTATTTTAATAATTTCTAGAAGTAAAGAAGCACAGGAAGTACAAGAGGAAAGAAAGCAAACTCAACCACTGACAAATTTTCAAAATTCAGACAACAGCCTTGAACACAATCTGTCAGGTATGACATTCTTCAAAAAGGATGAAACTTTGTACTGATGAGACACCTTATAATACACTTGTGGTGGGCTAACTCTGGCTGAACACCAGCTGCCCACCAAAACCACTCTATCATTCCCCTCCTTGGCTGGACAGGGGAGAGAAAATAGAATGAAAGGTTCATGGGTTGAGATAAGGACAGGGAGACATCACACAACATTTACTGTCACAAGCAGAACAAACTGAACTTGGGGAAACATAAATTTAATTTTTTACCAATAATATCAGAGCATGATAATGAGAAATAAAGCCAAAACTTAAAAACACATTTTTCCCCCACCCCTCCCTTCTTCCTGTGTTCAACTTCACTCCTGATTTTCTCTCCCTCCTCCTCCCCAGTGGCACAAGAGGACAGGGAAGAGGGTTGTGGTCAGTTCATCACATGACTCTGCCACTGGCAGACGACTCCTTCCACTTCTCCCCTGCTCCAGCATGGGGTCCCTGCCATGGCAGATAGTTCTCCTCATGTGATACACAAAATCAAAAATTACTTCAAGACCCATATCCTCAAGTTATCTTCTAGGCCCATGATAACACATGCTAACTACACTCTATTTACTATTTAGCATTTTCATTTTGATGTTCTTGCCCAGAGAAGTAATTTTACCCGTCTGGTGTAACTCCTATAACAAAAAAAAAGAGACAAAATGTACCAAGTTGCAACTTCTATGATTTAACAAAACAGAGAGAAGCCCTAGGTCATTCTCATGATGCTGAAACCTTAAGCAAGAAAACACAAGCCTCTTTTCCATAATAAAGATGTAATTTCCCAATACTTGTCACTACCACGCCCTAGGCTGTGAACTCCAGATGCCATGTAATAGTGCAAGAGCTACCTGACACACCAGTGACTTAAAGAGTCATTTTTCACTTAGATTGGCAAACCATGATTATTTTTTTGTGTGAAGCACTAGGTAATGCATAAAATTCCAGGCTACATCCAGCAGAATTACTCTTTTCTAGGTTTTGCTGATCAACCTCATGGCTTAAAATGTCAGGCTTCAGATTTCATAACATTATACAAGATGACTTCTACATCTCCTAATGTAGTCCTCAGCATTTTCTCCAAAAAAGAACAAAACCAATCAAGCCATGAAATGGTGCTACCTCCTACAGTAGTTCCATCTGAAGGGGAAAAGAAGAAAACCAGAAAATTGAAAATAATTTTAGAAAATCTTTTAAGAATCATGCAAATGCATCCTAATGCAATTATTTGATTCTGACTTTCTGACATGCTGGAAAAAAATCCATGCCACTAATTTACTCAAAGTTATGTAGGGTCCAGTGTTCTATTCACATTAAAAACAGTAAAGATCCATTTAGATACTGATCACTGGCATTTAAGTAGAATAGACAACTGTTCTCAGTTTAGAAAAACAAATGACATTAACCACACTATTGCACTACATACCCATTACCAGTCTTTCAAGTATTCTTTATTGATCCAAACTTCATTTTAAATAAAAATATTTTTCATTTTGGCTTTTTGCCAGATCATCTGTAAGCATCCAATTTGTAAAAGATTGTTTTCAAAAATCTTCTGCTAAGACTTGAAAATTTAAGCAAAGATCTATTAAGGAAAAAACCCAACAATCACAAGTATCTGAGTCAAAGCAAAAGTTTTTCTCTATTTGACTTTACTGAGTTCACATTAATGACTTCGTGATGCTTTGCTGGGGCTACCCAAAAACAGAGGCTAGACAAAATTAAGAGAATAAAAGTGGGTATATTTATTGAAGGGCCTTCAGGTACACTTTGGGCAGTCAGAGCCATCAGGGGCTATACTCAAAATGGACAACCAGATCACAGGTTTTCATACTTTTATAAGTTTGGTCCATTTGCATATCGGGGGCTAATTCTCCAATTACAGCTTCAGGACATTAAGCCATTTCCCCAAGTTTGTTCCCCCCAATACATGTTGTTTACAATCCTCAGGGTCTGAGACAGTAAGGTGTCCTTGAGTCTCAGGCCTAGAGAGGAATTGTTTTGTCTGACCAGAACAGGCAAACAGTAGTTAACAGGCTAATGGAGTTTTAGAATTAATCATCAAAGAATCACAGGATATGAAAAATATAAAAGCTAAAATCCTAAGGCATCATTGGAACTTAGTAATCTACAAAGGAGAGCTAAATTAATTGCATTACAAAATATGTTCAGCTATTGTAATATACCTGCAAGTCTTACTATAATTACATTAACTGAAACTTTTCTAACCCTAAAACGAAAATGGAAGCTGATAATGATTGTGCAATTTTTCTTGATTCTCACAAGGAACATTGTCTTTTACAATATTCTTGTATCTGTGTCAGGACATTGCAGGACATGGATGGAAAATCAAATGTGAAAAATAAAAAGGCTGCATTATCAGGCTTAAAGGGTTCATGGACGGTTCTCTGCCTGAGAGCCAGTAATAAATGGAGTACTGCAGGTGTCTAGGCTGTTCTGTTCAACTTCTTTATCACTGATCTGGCACTGACAGAGTGCTTTCTCAGCTTTGCAGATGACACCAAATTGTGGGAATCAGTTGATGCACTCACAGACAGGGAATATAAGAACTCTGTCTCCAGTTTTGAGCTCCCAGTAAATGGAAAGACATTGATAAATTACAGCATGTTCAGCAGAGGGCCACCAAGCTGGTGAGGGTCTGGGGCACAAGCCCTGCAAGCTAAGGGCACACTTGCTGAGTCTGGAGAAGAGACAGCTTCAAGTGGACTTAGCAGCATGTCAGTACCAACAAGCTTATCAAGAAGACATGGACAAGCTCTTCACAGTGGTACATGGTGAGTGGACAAGAGACAATGGGCAAAGGTTTAAAAAACACGATTCAGATTGGATATAGGGAGATACTTTCTTCAAGTGAGGACCATCAAGCAGCGGAGGAGGCTGCCCAGAGCTCTGTTTGGAAGTCTTCAAGACTCAACCAGGTAAAGCCCAGTAGAATCTTGTCTGACATCATAGCTGGCTCTGCTGGAGCAAGAGATTGAACACCTTGAGGTCACAACCTCAATTACCCTATGATTAGGGATGTGATCCTACATCTATGTCTCCCAGTTTAGTGAAGATATAAAGACATGGATACTTAAAAAAATGTCCAGCTTCTTTACATTTCTTACACACAGGCAGACAAGCTCAGAAGGTTTTGAGTAATTTCCACTAACTATAGTAAAAATGATGGCAAATGAAGTGGCTGCCCTCCCTAACTCTTTGCTTTGACCTCACCCCTGATACAAGTCAAACCTGTTTGCAGAATTGCTCTTTACTTCCAATAGCTAGACAGGCTGTCTGAAATATATGGCAAGTAAGTCTCAAGGCTTCATTCTCTCAACATAAAAGGCAGATACATCCTTTTAAGCTAGTATCTCAAAAGAAGAAAGATAGAATAAAGAAGTCAGTCCAAAAAAATTGCATCTGTGGGGAATTCATTCAGAGTCGGCATATCACCAAGAATGCTGATAAAATTCTCATGTAAATTCACTGTTCTCTCTTAAGAACACAAAGAAAGCATTTCCCTCCTGCTTCTTCTTCCTTCAGCTTGTGTTAGCTTTTAACCCTTCATTAGCCATGTAACCCAATCAGCATAAAGTAGTTTATGATATTTTGGCATGCTGTGGTGCCATTAAAAACGTTGCATGAGAATGAAAGCTATGAAATCAAATTGTTATTAATATTAAATAATCTTTGTTACAAAATGTAAGATTTATATCAAAGATGTATTAATGTATCTGGTAATATATCTGTTCATGCTCAGTAGACAATACCAGAAAGAATTCTACTTATTCAAGGACAAAATCATACAAGAGATGTGAACTGGAAAATTACCCAATATACTATCAAGTCTTTCTTCCTATTGCCAAAAAAAAATTCTATACCGTGTATTCTCCAGCATTTTATTCTAGCCAGTTCAAAGTAGATTAAGTGTTTTCTTAGTGTTTTTCCAATCACTAAGATGAGGACTCTCAATTCAAGAGTCATGGCTCAACAGCATCACTAACAAATTTCAGAGGTACACAATCACTCTGCTATTTTAAGTGGAAAAAAAGTCCTACTGTAAGCAGAAAAGCAAACATAAAGGAAAAAAAATTCTTGATATTGAAAAGATGAGAGTTATATGCTAGCATACAACTGTGCTTGTAGAAACTTACAGAACTTTTATAGTAAGTGATTTGCAAATTCTGGTCAATTTGTACTAGTCCCAAACAATTTTTAATTTTCACATTGACAAGATTATGTTAGGGAGTTTATGTAATGGACGATGAGCCAAAGGCAGCAACCCTGCTTTCACAAGCATATACTGAATATCACATTTCAGAATTCTACAAAACAGAAATTACCATGTTTATAAATTTTAGTGCACAAGGGAAACACCAAACTTGGTGACAACTCATTTAGTGTAGCACTGCTACTGCGAAGTGTCATATTTAAGCGAAAAGACTTTTTTATTGGGTCATTACCATCTCTCATCTACCGCGTTCTACTTTTGACTGACAAAAACAGAACACGTTACCTATCAGCAAGAAATAAAAAATACTAGGACCATCTCTAAGATATTTTTCAATCAAAAATCACTCAGTCAAATAGCTCTGGATAGCTTATCTTTGGCTATTTCACTTCCAGCAGTTGGTGTCACTATAGACTGAACTCAGCTGTATCCAATATTTGTACTCCTAACTCCCATTTTTGGTTATGGAAAATACAGTGAGGTTGTGAAATTTGGTGCCAGAAGAAAGGACACCAATCTCAATATTTTTCTGAGAGTTAAACATGCCATGACAAGGAAAAATCTCTAGAAAGTCTGCCTACTTCCATTTATTAGAATTTGAATGTTAGAAAAGCATTACCTGATTCATGTTAAGCTGTTTCTGTACTACAAATGCTTTCCCTTCTAAAACTCTGAATTTCCACATTTGTGTGGGAACATAATATATAGCAGCAACTTACAAGTCCTTAAGGGAATCATGTCAATTGGCATTTTAAAAATTAATTCAGTGACCTACAATAATATGAGTTTCTTATGCATAATATTTGTCAGTAGGCAGTGGGAAGTTCTGAATTCATTTAGAGTGTGCCAAAGCTTTATAAAGGCAAACAAAAATATTCTTGAACTGCTTCTTCTAACTTGCTAAGTGTCTTCTGGTGAATGTTTGTAATATAAGAACAAGGAAAAACTGAATATATGAAAGAGATCTGCATGCAGTGTGGTTAATATTTAAAACAGAAAAGAAAAAGGAATAAAAAATTCTGGCAGTATATGCCCAGCCAGCTACATTATTGACCTGGTGAGACATTCAGAGCTTGTAGAAATTTTGCAAATCTTCTGAAAACTATAGCATGGTAGGTCTTATATTTGCTTGCACAGCTCATTTTTAGTCACTATAAAGAAAATTTGCAACCATAAGCAGGACTTTGGGGCAGATGGCCACATCTAAAAAGGCTTAATATCTAATTATATCAGCACTCCCTCCTCCTGATCTTACATGTCAGTGAAATGTCAGAGCAGCACTTCACTGAACGGCTTGTGCAAATGAACCATGCACATCGTTTTCCACAGTTTGCTGTAGTAAGTACAAGTTGTCTTCAGAAACAGCTTTTTTCAACTTATTCACATTGTTTCATGAAGCATGTTATACCGTGCACATGAGTTTGGTTTATCAATAACAGAGCTGAATTGGGATGGAGCTATGAAAATTAGGGTTTAGGTATCACTGTATATGAAAACAGAGCATGTTCTAAGCAAGGATGAGATACCCACACTGTTATAACACACTCAAATAATAGAATATTCAATATATTCAACATTTACAAAGAAAACAAAATATTACATGCACACGAAAAGAGAAGCAGAGAAGTCACTACTCAAAACTTAAGGAAAAAGCTTCAACTTTTAACTTCCAAATCCTGCTTATGAAGCTGCTCTCAAACATTTAAATGACACAGACAAAAGCCAATGTGTTTGTTAGGAAAGCACAATATTTTACATCTGAACTATCAATTTAAAATGAAGTACCTATAGAAGGAAACTGCAAGGAGTGATTATTATTCCATGAAAGGATAATACAGTATATATTGTCAAATTTCCTATTTTTTCATGGAATCTGAGACAGCAAACAGTTCAGAAAGTGCTTTGCAATTAATTGCCATCTGTCCTTCAGGGATAGTTTCCATTTCCAAACAGTACTAAAAATATTTGAAATAGTGAACAGGAATTCTTTTCAATTTCTACAGAGCATTTATTAAATCTCCATACTCATCACTAGATAAATATTATGTTTTCTTCCTCAAGGAGGCAACTACAAAACGTCTCCACTCAAATACTATTCTCCATGTTTTTCCAGACTACAATATATCTTTAAAACAAGAAGCCTTTGCCACTGCACAGCATATCTCTGAAAAACACCAATATTCATTTAGTCAAATACATAACATCTGACTGAAAATTTGAAAATTGACATTTTCAGTTACACAAAAATATTTTAATACATTAATCAAGTACAACACAATGGCCACTATCACAGAAGAATTTAAAGAGAAATCTAATAACATAGTAAGACAAAAATAATGCAAACAGATTGATTTCCTACAAAGGATTAGTTTGTGGGGAGTTTGGTGGTTTGTTTTGATTTGGTTTGCTTTCGGTTTTCATTTTTTGGGGTTTTTTTAATATGTTCTTAATGGTCAGGTTCTGGCTGTAGAGTTTGTTTCACTCATGTAGAGTTGTACTCTAACAGCCACACTTACAGTTTCAGCAGAATTACTGCGACATTCTCTATAGTGACATCAGTGTAAGCATCTTCAGAAATAAGTACCAAAATTTCTTGTGCAAAAGGGCAAGAAAATTAGGATCTCCCTACATCACAGACTCTCAAATATAGGGCTTGAACTTCAATAAAACTTGCTCTTTTAATACTTTTTTGTTCTCCTCAGTGCTACATAATACAAAACTGGAACTCACGCAAGACTGGAGATAGTCAAAATGCCTGTTTAAGTGCCTTCACAACCTGATCTAACATTAGCTAGGCAGACACCTAAGAATGAGAGAGGGGGAATAACAGTAGGAACTAAAGGCCACTAACAAGCTGAAACTAGTCTTCCACTCATAGATGGTAAGAAGGAAGTCAAGTAAGTATCTGACATCTGTAGGAGAAGAGCTAGAATCCACATTAAGTAAAAAATAAATTTCAGTAATAACTACATTTTTATTTTTGCTGAACTTGCACCTGCTGCTGACAACCAGTTTCAAGAGCAAGACTGAAAGTGCAAGCCCTGAACTGAAGTTGCAATAATGCTGAAAACCTCAAAAGAGACACTTTTGAAAGATTGCAAATGAAACTCAAAAAAAGTGAAAGAAGTCCCTGAAGGATCTTTTATTAGTTTTAAACTAATAAGTCAGACTTATAATTAAGGCAGGTGGCAGATTTCATTACAGCAGATAGATACTAACTCAGTTCAGTAATCCAAAGCTGCAGGGTGGATAGCAAGACACAAGCAACTAACAAAAGGTATGACTTCACACTTGGAAAAGAGTGGAATGTGATACTGAAGGCTGCAGAAATCCCTCAGGACAAAAATGAAATGCCCAAAAGAAAAGGGAGAGGAAAAAAACTCACAAAACAAAAAGCCAAATATACCTACTTTGGGGACAGAATAAAATAAAAACATAAAGAATACAAAGTAAAAGCTTAGGAAAACCCTCACAAAAGAAATACTGCTAGAGATAGTGTAAGATGAGCATATGGGATGTAAGGCCATGTAAGCTATTTGCTAAACAACATACAACTGCAGGCAATGCAGCCAAGGCCTGCCAACTCAGAGTAAAATGAAAAAAGTCACATCAAGCAAGCAGATGGATGTACAGTGCATTCAAAAAGCAGCAGATATAGTACTGCAAGCCTGTTTAGAGGTCACACTTAGAAGATCTAACCTGGAAAGCAGTGCTTCTTCAAAACAAGCAAGCTTTGTGAATTTATAGTTGAATTTAGACAATCTTAGATAAATGTCATTTCTGGAAAATGCTTTAAAAAAATTACTAGACTCAAAGCTTGATATAGAAGACAACTAAAACTGAGAGCTTAAAGTAAACAAGTAATGTTAAGTCTTAGATGACTCCAAACTAAGGTGGCAAAACCTGAACACGCTTTTTCTTTTCTAACTGTCATTATCAACAGAAGTAATACAACTTTTTATAAATTTGAAAGTTTTAAATTGTGTTCAATAAAAACACAGAAAAATACAGAAATAAAAAACTGTATTGAAATATCAAAAGTCTATTGACCCTTTATTTCTAAAATATGTTTTCTCAAAAATACTATTATACCCTCTACTACTTTCAGCTCAGGAAAAGAAGGGTAAATTGGAATGAATTATAACAAGATGAGTTGAACATTATGAGAAAAGCTTCAGAAAAATTCTGTCTTCTCTTTCCAGAAGAGTAATGCAATCAGTATTTTAACCAATGTATAGAATCCAAGTACAAGTAGAAACTGCAACCTCTTCCTTCGTTGTCCATCCCGTTTAACATAGGCTGGGCTGTCCCATGCACACTCTTGCTCTGGGAAATAGGAGAGCTGAGGAAGGCCTGAGCAATGAGCCACAACAGCTGCACAGGCACAGCCCCTCCTTCCTGCAGATCAGGCTCTCGCGCCAGCACAAGGAGCAGTCAGCCTACAAGGACCAAGGCTTTAGAAAATAAACCAGTAGAAACAAGAGGAAGGTTCTTCCTTCTGAACTTCAAGTGCCAGAGACAAAACTATTTATCTGCCCATAGAAACAAAACACTGGCTGGGAAAAAGGGGAGAACTGGAATATTTTTAAAAGCTATAATGAAGGAAATTCTTCCCCAGAAAGTCCAAATTTTGGAACATGCTTTCTAGCACTTACTAGAAAAACAGTGGGCATTTATCTTTAACCAAGTAGTCAAAACACTGTAATATACCAACTGCTTCTTTTGCTTCAGATTTAATATGTAATTTCAGCCATATGTGTATACAACAAACTAATTAAATAAAGAGCTCACATGGAATATGAAAACTAGATGGATGGGGTTTTTCTTCTAGACAGCAACATAGCTTCGACACAAAATCAGGCTCCAACTGGGAAATAATATTTGCAGAAAAAAATTTCATTTATCCTCAGGAAGGATACACATTACTTCATGTCAACTGAAAAAGTTAATCGTAAACAGTTCTAAACAGAAATTGTGGGCTGAAAAACTCCAGGATAAATGTCTCTCTGATGAGAAATAATCCAAGTTCATTCAACTTTACACAGCACATTCTTCACTGCAAAAACGAGGCAGAGAAAGAAGAGAGAAAAAAAGAAAGAAAAAGAGTACATGGGGACAGAGGGGGGGAAAGGGAGACTGATGGTTTTTTAATTCTGAAGCAGGATGCAATTCCAAATATAAATTAAGTTGAAGCAATACAACAAAGTTTTCCTTATTCTGTCAAGATAGGTAATTTCTTTCCTCCTTTACTTGTTATATCACTATCATGAAAACAGCAGCTGATTTTCACAGGATGGAAGTGAAACTAAACAGACTTACTTGACAGCTTAATTGCTGATCAGAAAAAGACAGCTTCAGTTAATAAAAGATTTTGCTCTGTATCTCAGTGAATCTGCCTTGTTCTAAATTTCACAAAGACATGTGCTGATACACAGCTGATAAGCAATCACTGCTTAATTTTTTTTCTATAAAGCAGTTTTTGTTATGGTACTTATGAGAAGATGAGACCTCAGTACTTATAGTATAGTATATTGTCAGAATAAAGATGTAGCCACAGCAGTCAAAAATTTGTTAGGAAAAATGTTTCTGTAAATCAAAATTCAAATGGTAAAAAAAATTATAGATATTGCTTTCCATTCAGAAGGTATTTTTACAGATCTATATGCAAATTCATAATTATAAAAAGGTTTTCATATCTACAAGCAATATTTAGAGCATATATTTGCTTCATATAGAGACTCTAGTTTACATTTTTTATATTTTAAACTGATATGACTCTTATTTAGCAGGAAATCAATTACTGCCCTTAATTCTACCTGAGCATGACTAGTCTGCCCAGAAAGCAATAGATCACCTATAAATTTATGGCTCAATATGGATACCAGCCCACAGCTAAAAATTTTCAGCTCTGTATGACAAAGCACATTAAGCAGTCCTCTGGGGTAACGTATAAGCAGAAGTAACTCATATAATTCAGCACACACTATGGGAAGAGGTCTTTCAACCATGTCTGTTCACCTTTTTTGGTCTAATCCATTTTGAAAAGAAGCCGTGCATATTGTCAACATAATGAATGAAATCTCAAGACTCCTCATAAATTTTAAATGTCCTAAGAGGTTTCTTCACCACCATGTGAAATCTGAGTACTTTCTGCTTAAACTGGGCGGGGGGGTGGGAGGGGAAGTGTTAAATTAAATTATGTATTTTGATGAATGCGCTCTTTTTTGTCTACATCAACATTCTGTAAAATGCCTGAAAGTAAAAACATTCAGCAATATTATAGCTGTGTTTTCTTAGATTAGCCTCTTTTTACTGTATAATCCCCTCAAACTTCACTGGTTTTCATTGCAGTAGTAGTTCTTCCCATGTATCTTCCAACATACCTTAGAGAGTCTATTACTTAGTATGAAGAACACTATAAAAAGAAAGGATTTTTAAAATGTACCATGAAATTCCTAAAGGAAAGGGTTTTTATATCATTCTAAGAAAATAATCTCTGAATTCTAGTAATAAAGTAAAAGTATCACTTCATTGTAAATACAGGGTAAGAATTGCGCATGTCTTCTGTCAAGCGTAGTAACACCAAATATATTTTATTCTTTGTAAAGAAAATGTTCCCTGGAACAATCCTTTCAAAGAAGGAAGCATTCCTGGGCTAGTTTTACAACTGAACTAGAAAGCAATGAAGTGAGTACATCAGTGTTGGACAGTTGGGTATATTTTGCAAAACAAAATCTTTGTTCCTGTTGTTCAGCAGCCTTAAATATTGTAATGACATTCTTTTTTCAGTAAAAGGAAAATATTTGGGAGGTTGAGAATTTCTAAAGTTAAACCAGTATCTGTAAAAAAGAAATCTACTGTGCAATAAAAAATACAAAACCAGATTCGCTTAAGTTTAAATGCTACCATTTTTTTCAATACACCTTGGTCTTCTCCCAGAACCATTACCATTTCCACTTAATCTAACACACATCAGAAAGGTATCACAGCAGGATTTTTTTAAACAACAAATAAAAGTATTAGATTATGAATCATTAGTATCATAAATTTAAAAAAAAATAAAAGAAGAGCAGAGGTGTGAGTTCTTTGTGGGTTTTGTTCTGTCATTTGGGAAAAAATATTTTGTGAAGATTTCAAGTAAACTTTGACGTTGGATAGCAGAATTTGAAATTATCATGAAAAAAACCCTACACCTAGCCAATACATGTGTCTACAGGCACATTTCTTACTATAATAGAGCACTGAAGTTTAATTTTAGAATTATGTGAACCTTTCCCCTGCTTTCTTATATTGCATCAACTTCACAATCCAAGTGAATTTCACAGATAGGAGTATGAAAAGATGGCAGAAATAACTAAAAGTTAAATAAACGTATGGCATTTTAAGAGCATCATCACTGAATCATCATGGATATAAAGAAAAATTATCATGGCATTAATTTTCCTGTTCCAGAAATACTTCTTCATATGCATCTTGACATCACTAAGATACAAATTTAATACTAGCTTGTAGCTAATAATATTAATAATGGAAGACACAATGTTAATGTCAGGACTCAACACCTGGTCTATGGATATCTTCCTACAGTATATAAATACTGAAACTCAGATCATCTTTGAGTATTTCTCCTTTTTCTACAATATCTATGCAAAGGAAGGTGAAATATGAGCAAGAAATACAGCCTTCACATAAATGACAACTTCTTATTTCTGAGAAAAGTCAATCGGAAGAGATTCTTCAATTCTAAACAGTGCTCTGAAGACTGTGTTCAGACTCCCATATAACCCAGCCTTAATTTTACAGCCTGAGATTTGCAACACTGGCACAATTTTCAGCTAAATTTGAAATTACAATTTGAAATTAGTAATCAGATTTGTGACATTCCCTGGATGAATAACAGAAAATACCTGATAATTTTTGCTGTTTGTCCCCACAGGAAGTTGTAGAGGAAGTAACATTTAGCAGTTTATGGATCAGCTGTCCCTGAATTTGTTTAAAAAGATTCTGTACAGATTCAGGTACTATTTAATGGAAAGAAACATATCCAATATCTCTTAATGCTAAGGAACTACATAAGAAAGGACACACAGGTACAGAAATCAACTGACAATTCCCACCTTGTTTTGCCAGTTTTGGAAAGCGATGATTAAGTAAGTTTTATTTGACAGACAGTTCCAGCAAGCAGCCTCATATTTCAGAGAATCACAGAATATTCTGAGTTGGAAGGCACCTGCAAGGATCATCAAGTCTGACTCTTAAGTGAACGGCCCATAAAGGGATCAAACATCACAACCTTGGCGTTATCAGCATCATACTTTATCCACTGAGCCAGTCTCAGTGGTCTTGCACTTCTGCCACATCCCAGTTTTTGATTGTCTGTATAACCTTGGCAATTGCTGTGCCTTAATTTATAATTCTGTAGTTTAAAAGATCTCCCAGCTACCTTTCTACCAGAGCCCTCAACAAGGGACTTCATGTCACTATATACTTTGGCTTGCAAAAAGTTGGGGCTAGGCCAACTTTCTCATATTTGTTCCTAGTGGAAGGAACTGCTCCTTTTAAACTTTCCATGCTTAAGAAGAATCTAAATTATTTTATTTTAAAACTGTTAATAATTTTGAATTAAATTTTATAATCTCATTCTAGTGTGGAATAAAATAAAACACAGTCATTTTGCTACACGATGAATATTAGTTCTTGGTAATGTTGCGATGTCAAGTAAAATCTCTGTAAGGAACTTTTAAGATGCATACAACATAATGTCCTTAAAACCATTTACTATATTTAACAGATCACAAGCCCTCATATAACACTGACATCTCCATAAATTTATATCAGTAATTTAATGAAGATTTTTCAACTTTCTTTCATTGATTGGCATTCAATTTATCATTCCTTACACTCACTTCAAAGGTCTATACAGCATTTTCCAAAAGCTTACCATATCTAAATACCCAAAAGATTCCTCTTAAAAATCCCAGGGATTATTATTGACTGTTATTTTCAGTAAAGTTTAAAAAATAGGAAATAGTAATAATATAATGCTTAGTAGATTTACAACCAGGTTGATTATTAATAGGGACAGGTAATCTGAGAAAGACACAGGAAGAAACCAGGAGAGAAGAAGAAATTAAAAGGCATTATTTGCTCTGACAGAAAAGATAATTGATTATCCTTATAGCCTCACTTACTTCTGATACTGTTCCATACCCCATGTTAAATTTAGGTATCAGTAAGGAAACTAAGGGTCAGGAGTTCTCAGTGTAGTCGATACTATCAATGGAGCTTGGATTTTGATGCCCCGTTTCTAATGTGTCTATCTGAGTTAGAGCTGAATTGTTCTCTGTTATACACACTCAGTGTTAATGCAGTAAACAATTAGTTTAAGATGAATTTTCAGGTTGGGCAGTGGCTGAAGCCCCTATACAAAACACTGTCCACTGTTTCAAAGTGCAAGAGTCTAATTAAGTAATTAGCTAAACATCTATGTATTTAAATAAAAATATTGCTTTTAATTCTTCACTGGTGTGAGAGCTTCAGAATTCTTTTTCAAACCCTCATCATGAAATACTGCCTGAAAATCCTCTTAGATCAATGTGTTGAGAATCTAATTAAATCAAGTTACTGAACTGTGTCCATAAACAGTGGTTTTAATTCTGTCAACTTAGTATCACTAATACCATCCATAAATTTTGTCACATTTACAAAGAAACCATGAAAAAGTCACAGTTTCACTACATAATAAGTTATGCTCTCTTGTGTGACTTTAATGGGCTCTGTTAGGATAACAGCAGCCAGCCAATTTAAAATTTTCAGGCTTCATTTTGTCAGCATCTGTGATCCAAGGGGTCATTCATTAAATTATGACCTTATTTCTTCTGTGTGGTTTAATAGACAGAGAGGAAGGAAGGGAAAAAAAGAAAATAATATTGTAAACACAAGAACAGTATGGAAGCTTCCCAATATTATTTCGTTATCTGCATGTATAGCTCATTAATAGATGCTTTATCTCAACAGGATGAAACTTTAACTGTAAAACTGAAGACCCTTGTTGGTCAGCTATCACAGTCTCCCAAAAGGAGTGTCCAAGATAGGTACAGTGAAAAGTATGAGATGGCAGCCAGAATTTAAGATATAACATAGAAAATATTTGTTTCTCAGCATTAGTAAATTGCATGTAAAATATTCAAATAATTTCATTACTATTTGATCACCTAGTTTAGGAACAAAAGTGAAAAAATTAATATAAAAATATGTTTTTATTCTAATTAAATTACATGTCATTTATTTGGCCCATAATTTAAAACAAAATGTCTAAGGATAATTGATAAAACTCATTTCTGTAAGTGCTCATTTTTCTCCATTGACTAGAGAGAAATTCTGGTGAGTAGGCTTGATTTATGATATCTAACTATTAAAACAATAGAGATAATTGGAGTAAGTTTAATGCAGAAACTCCCCTTGAGGCGACAAGGAAATCTATGTAGAGTTTCTTGAATAATAACACTTTGGTCCAAAATCAGCATCCGTAGGCATGACAAAATATAAATAAGAATAAAATAACAAGCTAGAGACTTCCTTCTTAAGCTTTCATTAAAGACTTCTGAAACACAAACAAGTCATAACATGTTAATAAGGAGGGAAACAGGCTTGCTCTCTGGCATAAATTTAATAGGTGAACTAGTCTGTTGTAATCTGTTTAAGGAAGTCTGCAATGATGAAGCACAACAAACAAAATAAGTAAAATAAAGATGTCACAATCTCCTCTCTAGAACTGCTACTGAACAGAGACTCCACCAAACTGAGATAGGATCAACAAAAGACAAGAGTGTGAATCATATAATTTTTTCTTCCATCACAGTCCTGTTCTCAGCTTCCATGTTTTCCCTCTGATCTCTCTGTATGTGTATATTACAGCTGGTTGAAAGAGGCATATTGACATCCCAAGATTTACACACTCAGATGAAGTGGAGGATGCAAAGCAGTTCATTTTTCAGTAGCCCATTATCTGTGGCTTGGGTGTGACCTTGGATACAGATACAATCTAAGCACCAAAAACCATAAACTGGAGACAGTTTCCAAACATG
This sequence comes from Vireo altiloquus, assembly GCA_013396875.1. NCBI lineage: Eukaryota > Metazoa > Chordata > Aves > Passeriformes > Vireonidae > Vireo > Vireo altiloquus. The sequence continues at coordinate 686,699 of VZRF01010034.1, forward strand.
TGTTTCTTTAGCAAATAAACCTCCATAAAAATGCCAGTTACATTGGTTGAAGTGGTACAAATTCCCTTCAGCTCATTAGTATCATCCTGAATACAACAACCCAAAATCAGCAAGAAAACAACTTCAGGAAGAGATCTTATTTGCCACAGAATGGGTTGGGTTGAAAGAGACCTAAAGTTCATGTAGTCCAACCCCTCTGCCACAGGCAGAAATACACAGGTCAGAATTATTTTTTTTTTTTTAATGGACTCTAAATTGAAAAAATCCCTTTATGTATATATCCTATACATGGTGAATAATAAGATGGTGAATTATCCTCATATCCAACAAGAGGATTACCATTCTAGGGAGAGGACCTTCAGCTCATACACATACACATTCCATGTAATCTGGTGAACACAGATTTTATTTTCAAATACAATAGTGTGTCAGTCTATGATCTAAACTTTTTATATAGACCATAAACATATCTATAAATTAATATATTAAAAGAATGTAAATACAATTTAATATATTTGATTTTTTAATAAGATGTAAAATACATCCATTTAAAATTTTCCCTTTTGTTCTTTTTTAAGTCTTCTGATTTTCTGAACTGTTTCCAAATATATATCAGATTTGGATCCTAAGGAGAAAAAGTTGACAATATATTCTGGATTTGTAAGAGCAAAATGGAGATTACAGCCTCTCTTCTCACAGGCAATATGAACCTCATTCGCTTTAAGGAATTCCAACAACAAGGATTCCAAATCCTTTCACAGTCTGGGTTCTCAGCAGCACCAACCATTGCTTTTGCTCCAAGTCACTGAGGGAAAGGAAAAAATTACTGATTTTCATAAAGAACTTACACATCTAAGAACTTTTGCAGTGTGTGTGAGTATTACGCTGCAATCATTCTGCTACTGCATGCCAACTGTTTCAAAATCTGACCTCTGTGCGTTCATAAATGATACTTCCTAAATCAATCATGTAATCTGAAATTGTTCTACAAGTATTACATACACATAATAATCATTATTAAATTATTGTGCAACACTCTTATTTGCCAGTTTGTCTATCATCTCTTTTTTAAAAAAACCCTATAATTTCACCAATTCATATTTGTTAAAATTTTTGCTATTACAGTTCTCAAATTCTGAGTGAGGTTTGTTTTCTTCCTGAGTCAAGATCATTTCAAATATCAGCTATTCATACAAGTCTGTGTTAGTTCACCTTTTGTACTTGGATCAAATTTCCATAGCAATCTCCAAAATCAGTTTATTCATAGAAAACACATGAGAGACCAATCAGGAATATCTGAATACAGCAATCATAACCCTGTTGTGTTCAAAAGGGTTCTTCATGAGATAACATTAAATATTGTACAACTTTTAGCTTCATGTAGATGAAGCTCATGGTAAAAGCAGTATTGATATGTTTTATTTGTTCACTTTCTCAAGTGCAAGTGCGAGACAAATAACAAAATGATATAATAATAAAACCTTTACTCAGCCCATTCCAGTATCAGTCATATTACTATTAATATATCATAAAGCAGGAGTATAACTGGTAGACTAGCGATACCAAGATTGATTACTTCTAGCCTCAAGTGCTCTGTGCTAGTAAGAGCAAATGCTCTGTTCTTCCCTGTGTACCAGAAGCTGACACGTTTGCCAGCCCTGCTGCTGCCACCTAGGGAATACTTGTTGCTGCCACGTAATAACTCATGAGCTTCAGCAAATAGTATATACAGCTGCACACAGGAATTGAAACAAGCCACACGGAAGACCTAAATGTAGTTGCTAGCAGAAACTTCTAGACTAGCTCAGGAGGGCTTTTACAAATCAGGATATGAAGAGTCCCTTCAAATCTAAATTTCCCTTGGTGGTTAACTGCTGCTGCATTAGCAAATCTTGTGAACTGGAAAACCCTGCTGAGCTGTCTCGCATATAGTTACGCTGTTGAAATGTGAAGCAACTGTTAAGATCGCATATAGTTACGCTGTTGAAATGTGAAGCAACTGTTAAGATCGCATATAGTTACGCTGTTGAAATGTGAAGCAACTGTTAAGAGTCTTTGCGAGCTTTAAGTATTTCCAAATATATCAATTCAATGACATATGTATTAGAAAGTTATATTATGCTATACCTGTTCACTAACTAGAGGTAATAGCTGATTAAAGCATACATAACAAGCATGGACAAAAAACCTTTTAAGTGTTTTAAAGGAGAAAAGTGTAATCTAGAATTAGCTGAAAAAATTGTGGCAAACTATAGAAGGGTGGGAGACAACAGCTCCAAAGCTGCAGACCACAGTTCTCCAGCCTTAAGATAACACAACATAAAATCAACTATTACAGTCTGTAAATATTTACATAAACCCCAACCCACTTTATGCATTCACAAACTCTGTAGTCTTTTCAACACCACAAATGGCCTCAGGATTAAAAATGAGAACTGAAAAAAAATTATAAAATTGGAAGGCCAGCTACTCAAAACTCTCTCAAAGATAATCACTGAGATAATTTCTTAAAAAGGATAGGCAAAGAGGGAAATAAAGAGGAGAAAATATTCTATATGAACATGCTCACCTGTTTCAATTATAAAAACTAAGAAGTATCTAGAAAAAGTTTCAGATATTAAGATGTACTTTTTTACTGCTAAATTTGGGCTCACACATTCAAAGGCCTTTCTTTTGCCAAGTCAGGTTCAACTTAATGTTAGTTAACATATATTTACATCATAAATTTCTCCCAGTAAGGAATCACTCCAACAGTGCACTTTCCCATCACTGTCAGTTTTAAAACATGTCTCTAGATATCATGGGATAACAAAAGAGTCTTAGAAGATTACAAGAGGCCCACGAACGATTGTTCTTAAAATTTCCTGGTATTTCAAAGTATTTAAAATATGTTACAATAAATGTATGTCAACTATACCAACATTCTCCTTCAGTTATCAAAGGATTACAGACATGCTGTTCCTGTGAAGTAGTGGTTATATTGACCTGGAACAATTAATATTCTTCACGAGTTCTACAACAACATCACCGCTCACAGTGAGGAAAATGTAGTTAACAACAAAGTCTACGGAGCCTAGTTCTATTTTAATCAGAAATGTGACACCATCTCATCATAAGCTGCACGGCACAATGAATCTAAATCTCTAATTCTGCCTCATGGATTCATGTAAGCTATATCAATTAAGGCCAAAGAAAATAATTTGTAATCAAGTTTTCCCTGGTAATGTTACACAGGTAAGTCTTTGAACTCAAGCAAAGTGCAAACTGAAACAAATTTGCTGTGGAAAAAATACTACTGTCAGCGTCCTATAGGACTGAAGAACACACTGTGCATGATCACGCATTTAAAAATCTTCCAACAGTATTTCTTTACTAAGGTCAAACTCAGCACCAGTTTAAAAATAGCCTGTTCTGAGGGCGAAGGGGATCTTATGCAGACGCAAACATCACAGCAGGCCTTCTGGGTGTACAGGATGTTATTATCCTTGCTGACAACATACTTCCTTTTATATGGCAAGACCACACTTCTGTCATTACAGTTGCCCTAGTTCTTGAAACATCAAAGTTATTGTTCTGCGAATGTCACTAATTTATCCCTTAAAGCAAACATATAAAACAACACGTAACACAAGAAATATGCTCACTAGCTATCTCTTTTTTGCCTTAAGATATACACTATTAATTACTGAAATCCTAAATGGCATTATGCTATGGATCGTGGGTTTATGAGAGCAATTTTAAGCTTTTACTCCTACTTTTTCCCTTAGCCCAAAATTTTGCTTATATCCTAATTTTTTACAATTCACAAAGGCAGCAATAAAAAAAGATACCTACAATAACAGAGAAAATCAAAGCTGAGTGGTGAGAGAATTGCAGGCTAGACTGTAGTGCTCCATATTGGCAGAAGACACAGGTCAAGTTCAAATCAATTTAAGTTCTATTTATGAAATAAATGAAAAAGATTTTTGTCGATTCTTCCTACAGCAAGCCATTAAATTACAGACATGACATGAAAATTTGTAGGTAACCCCTGTCTTCACATCCAGTGTTCTATCACATTAATTTTTTCGCCTTCATGTTAGGAGCCTTTTATACTTTATTCCTGACACATTTTTCTCTGATTTTCAGTTCTTTATGCATGAATCCAGTCAGACTTAATTGAAAATTTAACAAGTGAGCAAACAATTGCCTGTGTACTTTAGCAGGCTCAACTTCTCACTTGAGAACTACTGTCCTCATGCATTGGCAAAGCATTTCCCTTTAATACAGTATGTTGAACATGTCTCAATCTTCAGACGTCTGCTTGCAGACTGCCACCCATCCCACTGATTGTTTCACCACACACATCTGCCTGAACCTACTCATTGTTTCTCCTTTAGAGAACTTAAAATCTAGTAATAAAACCCAAATGAAATCTTACCATTCTCTGTATGTTCAGCTATTAACACAACACGTTTTCAATGCATGGCTGGGTCTTTTAGAAGCAGTTACAAGACAAAATATCAAAACCACATATATGGAATAAGAAGTTTTTAGAAACTCAACTTCCGTGCTATAAAACAAATTAAAAACATCATAATGCATATTGTAAACATTAATTGATAATGTTGAATTCTACCCTTGAGAGTATATAGTTATTATGCCTCATATCTTTAAAGTTTCATTGCTGAAATTCCATTCGATGTAAACAAACAGAATAATTCAGGTTGGAAAGGACCTCTGGAAGTTATCTACTTCAGTTCATGGCCAAAACAGATGCAACTGGAAAGGCAGATGAGGGTGCTTGGGTTTTTACTAGTCCAGTTTCAATTAAGGCTGGAGGTTTCATAGCCTCTCTGGCTAATGACCTGGCAATTCTAAATCTGGTTTTTTTTTTTCCCATGTGTCTAGTCCGAATGCCCCTTGCTGCAATTGTGGCCCCGTCTCATCCTTCTGCTGTGCATCTCTGAGGAGGACTTTTCTTAGTTAGATTAGATTCTAACTAATCTTCAGACAGTTGACAATAACTATAAAGTCCCAAACACAAATACATATGCATGTTTTTAAAGCTAAATGTTGTTCAATTGCACTTTTCAGGAACAGCTGATTGCGCATAAAAAACTAATGTTACTTTCATCAATATAATTTCCCTAGAAAATACAGTGATGATAAGGTTAATTATAATTTTAAACCTGATAATTTGCCATTCCCTTGCTTTTGCCTTTGCTAACAAGTTGAAAAAACAGAAAACAAGGCCAAGACTGCTTATTACATGTAAAAATATTCATGTCCACAATATTCTCAGCACAGGTCAAGACCCATGGTTTTTCTTCCACATTCACCAATTAGATCGGAAATAAATATTTTTCATGTGTAAGCAAAATTCACTTTGTCAGCACATGTGTAGTTAATTGAAATATTCCTAGAAGTAACATTCTGCAGTTAATATTTATGGTTGCTCATAATACAACTGACTAAACTGGCTTAGGGGAAGTTATTACTGAAAGATACAAAGTCAGCTGTGGCAATATTTAATCTATAATTTGTCCAAGAACACAATGTTTGAAATATCCTGTAAAATGAAACATCACTTCAGTATTTCCCAGATTGTACACAAAATGAAAGCAGGCTAACTGCCAAAAAAAAAAAAAATAAAAAAAAAAAGGCTAAAATGTATTTAGGTATCTTTTTGCATACAAAGAATCAATTTCATTTGCTGACATCCAGAACTACATATATATATATATATATCAGGCTTCATCTCTTAAGAAAAATTACTGTACTATAGGATTCAAGAACTGCTGAATCATACTGTAACTTCCTACATATATTTCTCTGTTAGAGCTTTCATACTACTGCAGGTAGCAGAACTTATCATTGGAATATGAAACCCTTGATGCCAAGGAACTGGACCTCTTTGAAAGATAATGGTTTCATACGGAAAAGAAAGAGTAAGCTGAGTTATTCTTTATTTAACTTCACAGAGTTATTCTACAAAAAACAAAAAAAAAATTCATTACTCCCTCTCCTCATAAGTATAAAACAACTTCATAATAGGTGATATAGCATCCTCAGGTCCAAAATGTGTACCATTCACAATTCAGGTAAAGCATTATGAAAGGTAAACAATTAATATAGTGAGTTTATCTTAAACTGAATCTAGTATTTCATGAATTCGGCACTCAGCATTTCATTAGTGCAGTGGTACCTAAGTTTAAGTACTTTGATTTGTTATCTTCTCTAGGAGTCATAGTTGGAACATTGGCTTCACTTTCAAGGGGAAGCAATTACTTTCAACAAAGTATCAGTTTAACAATCCTCTTAAGTGTCAAGGTATCTGATCATCAGATTAAACAGAGTATGTATTCAGAGCATATATTTTAAAATTATGGTCTATCTATATATCATAATCAAAAATACACTTCATCTCAAGTGCAAGAATAACCATATTAATTAATATGGTTAATTAATAACCCATTAATTTTTTTATCCTATATCACAGGATATATATTTATCACAGATTTAAAGTCTGAATTTATGTAAGGAGGTGTTTAATCTGAATACACTACAGAGAATGAGCACTGGAATTCCACATTAGTTGCTGAAACAATCATACTGCCTGCCACTTCCAGCAATGAGATTGTGTAGCTTATTTCCCTGACTTGTAAAAACCTTTCCTAGTTCTAAGTACCTCCAAGCAATGCCAGTCATAAATAACCAGTAATTACTTCTCAGCAGTTGGAAATGTACTGAGAAAAAAGGTGTCAGATATTTTCCTATCAGAGTTATCAAATTTTCTTAAGGTTCAAGGAAAAAAGGTTCAGGAAACATCTACTGTTACCTTTCTGTACATACATGGCAGCAGATTCTGCTAGAGTAAAGCATATTCCTAGCATCTAAATTATAAATATTTCAAAAGGTAAAAGGGACATTTTTCTAAACCAAGGAAGGTTTCAAGCTCCTTTTGCTCAACATGACCTTCACAGGGCAGTCAGCCATCACACTGTAAGGCAGAGTTACAGGATCAGAGACAGCTTTCCAGCCAACCAAATCACTACTGCAATTTCTGCAACATTCCAAGCCCCTGTCCACTTAGACCAGGACCTCCAACATACTGTGACTGTCCAACATCTAGAAGAGTATAAAAAACTATTATATGCTGCTCCATTTTGTACTGAATTTCTACTGAAAAGGTAAGAATAACGTCATTTGGTAAAATAGGCTTTTTTTCATATGCCTGATCACTAAAAGGTGAAGTAAAAATAATTAAATTGAATTGATAAAACAGTTAATTTTGAGATTGAAAATTACTGTTAACACTCCTCTTACAGCAGAACACTAGGCCTCCTTATGTATCAATTAGCTGCTAACACCTGATCATCTTGCATTTTGAAGATCACAGCATAATCAGCTTTTCTCACATTTCTCACTTTCCAAAGAATCAGACATGCATATATTTTTGTGTAACTTCAAATTAATTTGTTTTTATTATTTGCATCCTAATCTAGCTGAGTTGCAACACAACTCTAACTCTCAGTTATTTCAGTGTAAATACAGACAAGTCAATATACTTATCAGTGTATACAGTACCAATTCAGTAGCATGAAAATTAACTTTTCTACACAGGATAAGCTACAGATCTGTATTCCTTTTTTTAAGTATTTTGCTTCTGAGGTGGGCAAGACTAATCTCCCTCCACTTTCACTAGAATGGGTCTTAAAGAAATTTTATGTTACGTATGTCAGCAGTAAATTCAACCAAATATCACAGACTGTGCATCTGACTTTAATTATTTTTGTCAAGTCTCCCAATGTTTCATTTTAAATGAAACACAAAGACTATATTATATGCAGAAAAACCAAAAACAAACAATCAAACAAACAGACCAAACCCGAAACCTAAAACAAACCCCAACACCACAACCAAACGCACATCCGCCAAAACCTACCAGCAAATGACACAGCAACAGTGATATATTTATAGTTTTCCAAAGTTGTACTCCTCAGCCACTATAAGAGCAACTCCTCAGACAAGAATGGATGGAATTATCTTATCAGTGGTCGTCAAGATTAAACAATGTACTAACTAAAAGGAATTCACATTTTAAACAAAATTTCTGATGACCACCCTGATGTCTAATTTCTTCATGGTATTCTAACTAGAACAAAAAAAAACCTTCAAATAATGGCCTGTTATTAGATCTCAACATTTGCCTCTAGAGCCAAAATTATTGATCTTATAGCAAGGTTCTAGACTCATTTATATCTTATCAAGTTCCTGATGTAATTTAATAATTTATCTGACATACACTGCTGTGATTGAGCAACAACTTATTATTATTATTTAATTAACAGCTGATCACATTCTGGACTAGATTAGCTTAATGTGTGTAAGGTTCATGTCTGCTTTTGTCCAATCAGCTTAACTGCGCAATCAGTGAAGTGGATTTAATAAACTTGCAATGTAGTATTCTAATAGATACTCTAATAAATATTCAGCAAGCAACAATTTGTTTCTTAATTCAACAGCAAGGTACTTAATTCAATAGCAAGGCAAATAAAATCAAAATCAACCAGAATATGAAGTCCTCACAGCACCACTTACAACACTACAGTAGTCTTTCAAACCAATCAATCAATCAATCAACACCTCTTTCACAAATAGCAAAGGCCATCTGACTTCCCCATCATTAACTTTTAAAAAATAAATATAGTTATTTTTAAATATTCAAATTGGAATTTAACCACTAAGCAATCTGTAAGCTTTAACATCCATTTATGTGACTTTTTGGCCTAAATAGCCAAACTCTTTCCAGCAGTGATTCTTGCAATAAAATCCTGTAAACTTCCTAATCATATCCACAGACTTTAAATTAAACAATCGTAACTTTAACGGCAACAACTTCTTTCCTCCACAACTGCTCAGTTTCCACAGTATTGCAATAACTGCCTATTAAACCCATCCTAAGCACTTTATAAGAAAACCAAGAATCATGTAGAGTATCTAAAAAGTTTCCTTAGAAAAAATATTTTACTTTATAAATAGAAGATGCAAGGCTTTCTTCCACCAACAGTATTAACACACTTCTATATAGTATGATACCCACTCTAAGAATAGATTGTAACACAGATAATAAAAGTAGAACTACTATTTGATTTTTATCAAGAAAAGACATGAGAGGTTTTTTTCCTCCAGCTAAAAGAACAGAATAGGAAAAGATTTTCTGAGGTCACTGAGGCACAGAAACTCAAGTGATTATTTAGCTTCTGTGTCAGCACAACCTCCTTTGCAGTGTCCTACCTGCCAGAAGACAGATGACTTGGTACAGAGACCTAAGTACAAACAAAAATAGAATAGAAATTGGAAGACTTGAGAAGGCCAAGTAGAGGTATTTGTAAAAGGTTGTCCAGTATTTTAGTCAGAAAGCTTTCTTAAACGTAATGCAAGAACCATCACTTACCCATTCATGCTATATCTATCAGAATTTCATAATTACAACTAATTCTAATTCAAGGCAGTTCCTTCAGTAAGTACCTTCTTACTGATATTTATTTTACTAAGCTAGTTTCAATAATGAAATTCCAATTAGTGATTTTCTGAGAACAGCATATATTCAGTCTGCACTATTTGAGAACACTTTTGTTTTCATCAACTAAACAGGACTGCATTCCTTCAAAACTCAGATTATTCAGATTCGTGTGTATAGGCTGAAACTTGTTGAACCACCACAAAAAATCATCACTGTGATTACGTTTTCCAGTTCTCATTTCTGAACAGAGACCAGTGAAGGACACAGCCACAGAAACAACCTCTCATGCAGTACCTTGATTTTTCCTCCAGAATGATCATCTGCACTGGATCTCAAAGCTCAAACTCACATAAATGCTTAGCAGTTTACCGAAATTAAAGGAGGTTACTGAAGGGTCTGAGCATAATCTTACAGTCAGAGGAAGCAGTGACAGAAGCCACTTAATATCCCTCATAAGGATAATAAGGATAAGAGACAAGAAGTATGATTTAATTTTTGTTTTAATGCCAAGGAATTTTCTATGTAGAAAGTTGGGTCTGTATTTAAAGCAATTTTGTTCCTATTTGAGAACTCAAGAGAAGCTGACAAAATATACAACACTTATTTCCTTATTTTTATAGCTGACCTTTAAAAACATGTTTTTAAAAATACTGCCCATTTAGCTATTATAGTTCAAACTTTTAAAAGCATGTTATCATTCTGAATGTACAGAACAAACAGCATGGTTCTTTTTTCCCTCAGATTAAATTAGCATAGCTATTTTTATTTGACACGTAAGAACACATTCTAAATTAGAAATGGAGGGACACCTGGCAACCTATCCAGCAAGTAGGTTCCTGCTCTCAGTCAAACCTTGGAGAAGGTGTTCTCTCTATTACAGGTATAGCACAACCTCTAAATTAACCTCTAATTTTTGACCCCAAGGTTAAAATTAGTGTCTGTGAATATTTATGACTTTGACTTTTCATCATTAGAGAATATAAGCACCAACTCTTTTCTACATTAAGACAGGAATTTTGGACAGGAATAAAAAGATTGTATGATTGTACAGTCAGGACAGGAGGTTTTCCATAAAGGCAATCAAAATCAATTCTAGACCTAGAAATCACTCTTTGGCAACATCTTTTTAGAACAATGCCTGCATTTGTACACAGTAAAAAAGAAATTATATACAGGTAAAGTTGGCAAAAATGTCCCTCAATCTGCCATAGAAGAGCACTATCTCTCTAAGTACTGAGAAGTGCAGCTGCAGGATGTATTCCCAAGGAACTGCATGAGCTGTACAACCCCCACTGTGCTGCATATGGCTCCAGCTACAATGCTGCTGGCGCTCAAACTTTACAGAGTAAAACCAGCTGAGAGAACACTACGTATCTTATAACTCATTCTGCAACATCTGATAAAGTTTTACACAATTGTTGAGATCTACCTTAGCTAAGCTCTTACAAAACAAAATGCTTGTTTCAACACAAACGTTATTGAAAAATCAAGGTCTCCCTGGCAAAAACATGCATTTGTCTTTGAAAGATGACCTCATGTGCCACATGACTATTTTTTCTTTTTGAAGACAAATAAATGCATTTCCAAAACTCAAAATATAACATACTTTTTTTTTTATCCATTTAAGGGATGGAAAGGTAGTATTCTGGAACACAGAATAACAGAAATTACTTAATTTATTTAAAAATTATTCCTGTTTTGATTTTAAATTTTTAAAGTCCCAGTAATATAGCAGCACCTAAATCAAGCACTCAAGCAAGTGATCAAGTAAAGAATGACAATACTTCAGAACATTAGTTCTGCATCAACTTAAAATTGTGAGTTCAAAAGTTATAGCATGTAACATTGAGTTCTCCTAATTCTGGTATCAATAAAAATGAGCTAAAGGGAAAAAAATGTTCTAAAGGCTGAGGTAAGATATAACTATGTGTAAAACACTAAACTGCAATTGGAGAAGTAATTTTTTGCTACCAACTTATTCTCTCCATTGGTTTTACCTGCCTCTAATTTAATAGTTTTAAAGATTGATGCCATTCTAAATATTTTGTCTAAAACAAGGTAAATGTAATGTGTGCACACAGTGGCTAATTTTACAGCTGTGGTTGAGATGAGTGGTTCACCTATATCAGATACAGAGACTGAGATGACAAACACATGCAGTCTTCATTCACTACCTTTACTAGGTATAAACACCACCAAGTACTAGGGGACAGGGTGTTCACTTGCAATCAAAGTCATAAAATAAAAATATATATGTTTATCAAAACCTAGATTGCACAACAGAGGAAAAACTTTTGGATCTGCAAGCAGTATCAGAATCATAACCACAGGCTCACTGATCCTCTTTTGGAGCATCCAGGACCACCAAGGCTAACTCATCTCTTGCTTTCTTCATACCATCAGAGGTACCATGTCATTCTAAATGGCTGCTGTTTCTACCACAATTCCTATAGGGATTGTTGAGATCCAACTAGCAAAGCCCAGTGTAAGTAGAGGGTCAACAGCCAAAACTTGGAACAAAGAGATGAGTTTGGATGGCCCTGGTCAAGCTGCCATGAAGGAGTATTTTACTTCAGCTCTGGTTCTGCAAAAGACCACCCTTCCACAACCTCTAAATTATCTTCCACTACGACTTGGCAAAGAGGAGACAGTGGACAAGTGTAAAGCAGCCAAAAAGGATACAAAACAAAGGTTTACGTATCCATTTGCCTATCTCAGTCACACCAACACTTTCTCAACTGAATTTCTGACAGGAACAGTAAAGGAGCACTTGATGGGAGACTGGCCTTCCCTGTTCATGCCTTACCTAAGTCAGACTCTGAGGACCAGCAAGTAAAATTCATGCATACATGTGAGTTATAGAAATCATAGGTAAACAACCGAAATGAAAAAGACAAAAGTATTAACCCATTTACACAACAGAAGCATTGTATAGCAAAATTAAATCTCAAAATCACATCCAGGTACTACATCCTGCAAGACTTTACCACACAATTAAAAACTTAACAATACAATAAGGAAACAGGCCAAAACAGCTTATAACAAACCCATATCATGAGGTACTTAACTTAAAAATTGTAACTGATATAGGCAAACATTGAAGGATATTTTGAATATGAAATATTATTTTTACATTGTTTAATTTCCTTTGTATTGACCTTAAAATGCTTTTTGAATTCTCTGATGTCATTATCCAGTGGACTTCCCGAAGACTAAGAAAAACTTCAGTACAGTGCATAAATACAACTTCTTCTATGTGGGTGTACAAAAACTCCACCAAGATTAGGCAAAAGTTTCTAAACATACAAAAATCCCCACAGCATCTAAAATATTAGTTATCATGCTCAAACATGCAGCAAAGTGAAAATAACCAATGCAGATGGCTCAGACAGAACCATGAACATTTGAGAAGTATAATAAGAATGAAACTATCAATTTTGTTTTCTGATTAGACAATGTGCTCATTTTCTGTTCAGTCTATTAATTTCTAATCAGTTATACTGACTCTTTTAAACAATCACCAGAGCATGACTTGGGCAGAGGGATGCACACACAGGCAGAATCACATTTTACTGCAAACATTAAATGACCTGAAATTGGAGTCCTTTTGCAATATTATGGGTAGTAAACATGAATAAATTCATATTTGTAGCTAGACTATTTAGAGAAAATTTTGCATGACAGAAAATGAGACAGATCACAATGAAAATTATAAGTGTTTAACAAAAGAAGACTACATGAGAGAGTTGGCTTTAAGAGCTGGTAGTGAAATTTGTCTTACAAATTACCACTGCAGTGAAGAGGTAGGCAAAAAATAGAACAATTAGAAAAGATATATGACAAAAAGGTAGGCAATATGGCTTCCAAAGACATTTCTGTTACAATCAACAATCTGTACATTTCACTTACAAAACTTAAACCATAAGCCTAAACTCTCCAAGCATATAGTATGAGTATGTATTATATCCCTGTGTCAGTTATGAACATTTTGACATTCTATTTCTATATTATATTAAGGCTAAAATGGAGTTTCTGTCCTCTGTTAGCCTTGAGTATTTCAACAGCGAAACACTGCCACCTTTTGGCTTGATACATAGACCTTCTAATTTTAAATGTAGAATTACATTTTTTGCTCCATTTGTCCTTTATGGAAGTGGTTGAATTCTTGTGATCTTATCTAAAATTTTATTCAGTAGACATACTTCACCAGGAAGAAAAATGTACCATAGTAGTTGATATGGCAAGTTTTTCACATAAGTACATAGCTAAGCAACGTAAAACTATACTCCTTTAAGCCACGTAATGTTTTATCTATTTTCTATCTCACAGCTCTTTGTTCTTGAAAGTTTTGGTACACATGCACACGGTATCACATGATATCTTGCATAACTTTCAAGTAAAAACTTGGTAATGCATTCTTTGAACATCTGAGTTTTGAAAATGGATGACAGATAGAACAATAATGCATTATTAAAATTGTTATGTTCCTTGCTCATGTATATAGCTACATTATTGTAGATGAAACACCAATGGCTGAACATCTATATAAGAATGTAGGTATGCAAAATTACTTACACCAGTGACACAATGTCCCCACGTTGTACATCATAATTTCTAATGCTCCAGTGGTTTAAGAGTACTACATCAGATGCTTGTCTTCCCCCAGGATTCAAAGAAGGCTGGGGAGAAGGGGAGAGAAGGGGAGAAAAAAAGAACATACTTAGAGATGCATTTCCTTTATTAATCTTCCACCTAATTCTCTTTCCATCAACAGGTGAAATCCATTAAAAATCAGTAAAAACATACCCACTTACTGTAAGAGGCCAAGAATCTGTTGTATTACAGGAAACACATTTCTTTATTAAATGATATGTTAAATATAATTAATTTATGACAAACTATAGTTCACATCTTTCACTGCACTACTGCATGCAAATAAGATTACATAGGATATATACTGATGGCAAGCCTGATGAAAAGAAGGAATTGCCTTTACTGCTTATTATTTAATATTACAATCAAAGGAGAACCAAGTACACTAATTCCCAGGAAAAAAACCAAACATTTTGCAGGCATCTCACTGTTTATAGAAGCATAACACACTAAAAATGAAATATGTACTTGTAACAATACTAATCTCAGCATCCTTTGCAAAGGGGATACACAAGCCCTATACCTACAGCATACACTGACACTGACAATAAATGTGGGCCTTCCATAACAGGACACATAAAGGCCTGAATTAAAATAACCAAGTAATTAATGCATAATTAGGAGGTACATCCAATCACCCAAAATTATTTTGTGCAATATGAAACAAAACCAGGGTACCTGATCAATGCTGGCTCTGAGCTAACTCATGGGAAAGGGCAGAGCAAGGAAGAAGCCCATCACAGTACTCTCTATTTATGTTTGCAAGGCTTATTTTAAAACAGAGACTCCTTTTACCACATAGAAAATACTTAAGAGTATTCCAGACTAAAGTTTCCTTAAAGTTTATTTCTCAGAAAGCTTTTTCAGAGTCTTCAAATAAAATTACAGTATTTACAGTAATGTGTAATTACACAGTGTAGAATTTCATTCCATTGTTATTCAATAAACTTTGCTCTCAAGTAAAATGGTTATTTAGTGTTTATTTTTAACTTCAAAAGCAATTTAGAAGCGCTGACTTCTCTTTACTACACTTTCTTCATTCATTATTGCTAAGCAGATTGGTTGAGAAAGACATACTTCAAGTGGGATTTGTGAAAAATTACTTTTTCAAGGTGCAAGAGGGAGTTGTGGTAGGGTCCTCAGTAGGTGTAATTCACATGAACAGTAAGCAATATGATAGGTCAAAAGAACAAACATGGTAGGGAGAGGGGGAGAGATATGACAGTATGTTTAGTTAAAGAGCAAACGAAGCTAGTTACATTTTGGACTATGGACTATAGGCAAATTTCTAGTCAGGTGAATCAGGGAATCAAAGCAGATCCCTTTAACATCCATAGAGATATGGTCTAAGCTATAAATACATTAACACTCATTGCTGTTTTATTTACTAGACTCAATGCACTGCAAGAACCAGATAAATGAAAACCAGGAGCTAATTAGCAGTTATTTTATTATTCATTTTTAATCAGGATTTCCAAAATTATTTATCACCTGTACAGAATTTTCCACCAAAGGATCAAATATTTACATACAAATTCACGAACAATTCAGTCATACTCGCTTTGCCAAATGCAGGTACATATGGGTCAGAAACTAACAGTACTAAGTATAAGGCAGAGGCCAATCTTACAAAGCAGGAATCATGCATATGGTGTATTCTCACTATGTAAACTCCTTAGTACTCAAAAGTATCTGCCTTAAATGGCCAAAAGAGAAGGATGAAACAAATAGAAATCTTAAAACCATTGTTCCAAAAGATAATGTATCTCACAGCTGATACTTAGGAAAGATCTAAATGAATGTTCATACATTTTTTGTATCAAATAAACTTACATCAACTGCATCTTACAGAGAAATACACCAGGTAGTTACAGTATTGCCCTAGTTGCACTATCCCACTTGACTACTATTTTTTTCATTTAAACAGAGGAAATACCTTAGAATTTAAACACATTTAGATATTGCATAAGCTTTTTAACTTAAAGCATGCTAAATGCATTTTTAACAATAGCTGATGTCATTTTGACATATATGCGTGGATATCCAACTCATTATGCATTAGAATTGTGTTTGAGAAAAATATGATGGTGTTGGCTTTTTTCCTTCTCTCTCACAAAAAAACCTGACAAATGTGCAGACAATAATACTATTCTGTTAGAAGAAACTGAAGGAAAACTAGGAGACAACTTTCCATTTACATCAATAATTACTATTTTCTATTTAAAAAATAAAAGGCTAAATCCTTCAGCAAGCCTTTCTCTATTGTAAATAACACAAATTGGGATTCCACAACAAACAAGTATAGAAACAATACAAATTATTCCTCATTATATTTTTACTATTAGTAAGGTTTAAGGTCTAGAAAAATCAAAATGCAGCTTCTGGAAAAGCAGTCAACAAATAGGGTCACAAGGGCTTTTCATAAGAAACAGAATGACACAGAGGCTTCTTCTTCTAGTCTGAAGCATTATAACTTCTTTGCTCAAGTCTTTGGCATAAAAGCCTACTACAAATGAGGCACACAGGTCTTAATTTAAACTGTGGTGCAGAAGCCACAAAACATTACTCTTTCCAATTACTAACTAATCTAATGCTAAAAGCATGCAAATTGAGATCCCCAGCCATATGATGAAGCCTCATAGGACATGAGGTTCCATAAGTAGGAGGGTAAAAACATGCCCTTTTACTATAAATAATTATTAACTTGATAGTTGTTATGCTGCTAGTGAAGGTCACAACTTATTTGCTTGCAGCTTGGGGAACACAAAGAATATTCACATGAGCTTACAGGCTTAGGTATAGTAATCCTAATCATAAAGTTAGGAGAAACTGCCACAGAATAATTACTGCTATTATGCATAATGGAATAGAATATTCAATAATGTTTGCTGCAGAAACATGAGTGCTTTGTCAGATATCACTGGTCAGGCTACTTCCTGTAATCCTCGGTATTGAACTGTTTGCAATAGAACTTGCATACACAGCTGCACATATGCTTTCATCTTCTATCCCACTTGAAAACACTCCATTTAATTTAATGAATTTACAAATTTATATATCCATGGGGGTTTCCTTTTCCACATCTTTTTGTATGAAGTGTTCAAAATACCAGACAAGCAATGAAACTCAGTAAAAAAGAACATAAATCAATATCATGATGTCCATATGACAACAAACATTTAAAAGTATACAGCCCACACTACAAGAATTCACACACAAAAAATCCACAACAGGTAATTAAGAAATCTTATTACCAGTTATTTGTGTCACTTACATTTAATGTTGTAAACAGATTACAACTCACTAGAAACCCACTATTAATAGAATGCTAGATGAGCACATCAATCTAAAATCCTAAGCAACAAAACTACCTCATGTGATGATTTAAAAACCCAGTAAATTCGGAAAGAAAAGAGAAGGTAATGAAACTATTAAAACAGTTAAAATTATAAACTGCAATAGTTCCCTGTTCTTCCATATAGGCTAGAGTTAATACACATATACACTGAAGTCAGCACAAGTGAAATTACAACAGGTGGCTGAAAGCACTGAAAAACACAAAATCAGCTTGAGACAATGAAATGCATGAAGTCTGTCTTAATTGATTGGGTCAGAAAATTTGTATTTTTATTAGAAGCTTTATTCATATGCTTGCCAGGGTGTCAGAAAGCATTCCCATCATCAGAAACTATGAAGCAGCAGCAACGCTGGTCCATAACAAAAGCGGAAAGCGTGAGGGGAGAGAGAGCGCACAGCAGAGAACAAGAGTAGGAGAGCAAACATGACACAGAAAGATTTATTTCTTGCTTCTTGTCAAAACTTTTAATTTCAGGCTCAGCAGGAGCCACAATTATGAGTACACAAAGCCAGCTAGACATTTTAGAGGTCTATTACAAACTAATTCTTGGGAATCTTACCATGGTATCAAATTGAGACAATAAGGTATCACTGGAAGCATGTGATTAAAGGATACAATCTGACTACAAACTGACTGAACTTCAGTCTTCCTCATACTTATAGCTGTCAGATACATTTAACATAGATCACTCTCCAGAGAACACAGTTAACAGACAGAATTGCAACATGATCAGTACTCCTTCAAGCTACTCTTAAAGAGAGGGATATATTCCTTATAATTGTGTCCCTGTCAAACTTGCTTAGATGTCAAATAAATCTTGGCAAGTAAGTTAGTATCTTATTAAAAGCACTAGGATTTTTTTGTTTTGTAATCTGAAAAACATCCATAAGCGTAGAAGTTTAAAACAAACCTCTACTTCAGTTCTGTTTCAGAATAAAACCAGTTTTACAGACACTGAGGTGTCAGTAAAATTACAAATGTCAGCTTTCAAGCTATCCATATTTCAGTCAAGAGAGGGAATGTTTAGTTAACAGATAAAGCAAGGGAAAAGCTTCAATTTTAATAATACAGTGAATATATAGTGTTTTCCCTTTGTCGAGTTGAATAAATCTAAGCAAGTAACTGTAGTGTTTTTCAAATCTTCCACAGTTAACTATATGCTGTTCAAGCACCTAGAGAAGCAACACTCCAAAACAATACAGAGCACTCCCAAACACTTGGAATTGACTTCAAAGAAAACACAAAACTGAGGTTTTAACCAGAGGCGCACAACAGACTTGTGAAAAGGGAAATCTAAGAAATTTCCTTCCAGCTACTGAAGTAAAACTATTAAGCAATAATGAATGTCAAACAGAACACTACATCTGAGACAAAAAAGATCAAACCAAGAATGGCAATGTAGAATGCTAAAAAAAAACACCACCTCAAAATTTAAATGCTCAGGTCATACTCACTAGCAGAAAAAAAAAACAAAAACCAGAAATAACAAAGAAAACCAAAACCAGAAAATCCAACGTGAATCTTTATCTTGAATACTCCATGTGGTTCTAGACCTGCAACAGAGGTAAAAAAATTGAAAGGTGGAAAACAGGGGAGTTGTACTCATCTGGGCTGATCTTGTACTTCTCTAGATGTGGTACTATATATTTGAATTTCTCCTGTCTGAAGATAGTAAAAAGATAACAAAACTGGTTTTTCTCAGTTTTCCCCTCCTCTCCTTCCTTTTAGTGCGAATTTCTGGCTCTTCAACTGCAAGCCCTGAGATTCTCCTCTCTTTCACTGGTCATAAATGATATTCAGAATAACATCTGTGAAAAGGGCAAAGATAACTTAGGTTACACCTAGCTCTTGGCCATGGATTGTAGAATTATTAGAGCAAGATGATTTTACTTTCATCTCTGTTCTTCATATGAAAGCTGCCTGCTGAGGTTTCTTGACAGAGTTTAAACATCAAATTACAGACTGCCACAAAAGACACAATGCCACCTTGCCATTCCCTCCTCCCCACCACATGCTTTTTAGAACATTAAACATAAATCAGGCAAGTGCAGGATCAAGCCCAAGTTTTCTAGTCCATGTGTAAATTCTGCATAATTCAAACTCCAGCAGATGGTCTTGATTGCTGTGAAATCTCTCTTCAAGGTTCTGAGCTTATTAAGAGAATCAGAAAAGAGAGCTTGACATTCAGGAATCAAATCCTTACTCTCTGTTAATTGGAATGTTGCAACATTGGAACAAAATACATCATAGTTCTCAGTGGTGATGCACACCAGTGTGCAGTGCATAAGATCCAAAATGCAAAATAACAATATAGAAACTGTCTATCTACGTAAAAACATAGCTTTTTCAAGAGCAAATAAACAGCAAAAACAAAATAGTGTTGTGTTTATTTATCAGCTAAATATTACACATCCTATTTATATTTATTTGCTTATGCTTTAGGAACATTCAATATAACCAAATAAAAACAGTGAACTGATACGTATTGTCTGATAAAAAATAAGTAATAATATTAGGTTCATGCCACTTTCAGTATTCTTTCCTGCAATGGTACCACGTGTTCATTAGTAAGAGCAAGTATAGCAAGAAACAGTTTTGCCATACAGTTACTGTAATGTAGCTACTAAAAATTAATAAAGCCTCTTTGTGACTCATCAATTCAATGCCAAGAGACAAAAGGTATTGCTCCAACTATTTCCAAATGTCTAGGAAGATATCAAACCAATTTATCACTATTTCTCCAAATATCTTCCTTTTACTGACACAGAATTTTGGGAAGTTTTGTTCTCAAAAACTTTTGTTTCACATCACAAAATATTTAACTAAGTAGAAATTAAACTATTCCATACTAGAATGTCATTTAATAACAACAGAAAATTTTTTTTCACCTTGCTATTATGAGTGGCGAGACACATTTTAATTTCCTGATAGACAAAAGGTATTTCCAGTAATACCTGCATTGACGCTCCTTCCACCCTTGCGACACAGGCAACTCTATCCAGGAAAGTCACAGTTACAGGAACGGCAACAAAGAAACCTTTAAAAAAGGCTTTAATATATTTCTTCCCCAAACCCTGAGCCTGCGCCATAGTCTGGAAAACACAAAGGAAAGAAAAAAAGGTTGTTATAAAAGAAATTTAAAGTAATATTTACATGTAGCAATTCAATATGGAACAATTAAGAATAAATTTATTATCTGTTAGAGTCTCACAATATCCAGAGTGAAAAAAAAAGTGTGCACACAAGAATGGAAAAAATCCCAAACCAAAAAAACAGAAATCTTCATCAAAATTTAAATGCCTGTCCTACAGAACAGAGCTTGACACTTGACCTTTACCCTTTAGCTAATTTACATCTTGTCATCCTTCTGTGCTAGCAGAAGTACCTGATAAAAATGACTCAGTGTAGCAAGTAAGCAAAAAGCAAAGTGATACAACCAGACAAAATTTAATAATGCATTTGGGAAAAAAAAGCACAATTTTCTCTCCATACACTGGTAATTATTAATTTCGCACCCCCAAAGGTGGATTGTGTTAAGCAAATGAAAGCTATTTGCAACATATTACCTTTATTAAATATTTTCACAAATGAAAATGCACAAATGCTTCATTTCCACACTGGTGGTAACTGCAAACATCAAATCAATTCAAATTGTCACATATATCATGGGGACACACCATAACACAATGACTGACTCCTTGTTCACCACTACATCACAAAGTTAAAAGCATTTTGGCAAACTAGGCAGCTACGTAATGACACATGGGATGATTTCACTCCAACTCCATGTATTATACTATCTCCCATCTATTTATTTAGCCCTGAACCACTGAACATGCTTGGAAAATACCGACAAAGTCCACTGAAACACCAGCTGTTTGATCACATTAGTCATACCTCTGAAAAGCAAGGTGAATATCCAGGTACTACTGCATAAACACAAGCCTAAGCTACGTAACTGCAGTTTCATTATAAGAAATGCTGCCTTTCACCATTGGCAACTCCCTTTTAAACTGCCACTTCCACCTAATGAACCCCGGTAGCCTTCCCTCAAGATCAGCTTGTAAAGTCCCTGTTCCCTCTGTCACTCCTAACTCCAATGGACAGAAGGAAAAAACAGACTGTGCCGTGAATTTTTGAGTCTCCCACTGTGTTTATATTCAAGAACATAGAGTTATTTTTCAATTAAAATAATGAAAAACATAAATATTTACAGTTTCATTCAATGCTCTTACAAAGTATTTAGAATTTCACAATATAATCATTTTTTCTTCATTGCATTTTCAGAAATACGGAAGTGATGAACTATTTGTATGCAGAATATAAACTGAAATCACTCTGATTAAATAGTACTGAAGGTAGTATTTCTGCCACAGATAGAGCTTTTTAATTCCAAAAAGCATCAAACTTAGGAGAGAAAACTCAGTTCTACAAAGTAAGCCACCTGCATATTCTTCACTAGAATTCTTTATAGATATTAATAGCTTTGCAATGACAAGATCGGTCTTCTAAGACTTAATTCTGACATTCACCTTAATGATTTTAAGAGGAAATATTTCATTATCTATAACTTGTTCATAACTTCAAATTTGCATACTGTTTATAATTTGTTCATTTTCCTTTGGAACATTTCATGAAAACATTTTCAGTTTGCATCAACGACTTTTACAAATAATTTGAAATATGTTGTGAAACAGAACAAAAACCTCACCATTTCAAGACAAAAGCAATAATCATTTATTCTCAGCTTATCATTTAAGAACTTGTTATTAGAATCAATCCACCAAAAGAGACTATTGCCTTTGGAATAGCAGAGCTTTACCTTTGGAAAATATGCCGCACAAAAGTAGAATCTCTAAAAATCAGGGTTTTGTCTGCCTTCTAACTACATCACTGCCTGCACCTTAATACCCTTCTCTCAACCTATTTACTTTGAACTTTGCCTCTTGCGTTTTCTGATTGGAACTCTACTTCTCTGCTATGAGGTCTGGCATCTCCGATCTCCTGAGCTCTAACAGCAATGTCAGCCACAAAAAACCATTTGGAGACCTTATCCACAAATATATTCACCAAGTTCTCTAGAGCAACCTGAGCAGGAAAACATTGTCTGACACACATACCACAATAGGGTTGATTTAGGAATATTTTTTTTAAAATTCACAAATCAGACAACTTCACTTCTTTTAAAATTCCTCAGAGTCAAACCTTTTTTTTATTAATAATGAAACTTGAATATTCATCCCATCCTTTCTACTAAATCCATGGGCAGATCTTGTTACAGACTTCTTGCAGAAGCCCCATGCTACTATCTACAGAAAACTCTAGTATCTGAAGAGAAGTAATTGGTCAGACAATCCACAGGAGACCAACCATATGCTTCCTAGAACTACAAGCTAATTAATAGTGACAGAGAATCTAGCAGCTGGGTTAAAACTGCTAAGACAAAATGCTACACTATCAGTACACCACTTGGACAAGGCAACAACAGCAGTATTAAGCAGCTATGGACAACACTGGGAATTAAAGTCCTACTTTTGTGAGTTTGAACACATGCAGCATTACATTGCACAATATGAAAAACATGAGGGCAAAAGCACCAGCAGCACCCCAACATCAATTTGCAAAGCCACCAAAAACAACAGCTCACGTGCTTCTCTACTTGCCCTGAATTTTCTCCTCTCCTCCTCTCGGCAACTGAACAAACCACTGGTTTCATCTTCCTTGTACATCAAAATGATGAATCCTTCATTTATAATGATGTGCTACATTCTGAACTTTTCCTGGTTCCCCACTTCCCACAGCAAAGGACAGCTTTTCCCCATGGTACAAACTGAGCCAGCCTGCAGAAGCCTTTCTTCCCAAAAGACAGCAAACATTTGCACACACATTTCAAAAAATTTGAGAAGGATTATTTAAAAACAATCTGTCTTTAATCTTAAGTCCTTTCATACAGTAAAACATTTTTAACACAAAAGTAAGTTACTACATGTCAGTATCTGACTTAACAGTGCACACATTTTTGCCAGGTCTGTTTCATAAATTTTCCCCTCTAAAAAGCAGAGACAAGTAAATGGCATGTGCAGAGTTGCCATGCAACTATTGACGAAATTGTTCACCACCCAACTGCCATTAAACGGGAAGTTACCCCTCACTCTTTCCATGTGATGGGCTTCAAGTTGTCTTGCACTGCCACAGGGGAAGAGCTGGAACACAGGCAGCAGAAAGGCAGTTTGTAGCCTTACCTTCTGCCAGTAACTCGACATGTGACTGGATAATCATCAACTGATAAACATGGCTGGATTAAAATGTGAAGTGCTGTCTTTTCATATACTTTGATGGTCGTAGGAGAAAAGAAGGGAAAAAGCTAATGGTAAGCATTTACTGCAGTCACAAGAAAGACTTTAGTGCGGTAAAGAGTAGACACAAAAAGGACCCTTAAAACTAAAAGAAAAAATTCTGGTTTGTTTTTTATAAAGAAAATTTAAGATAGTCATCACTCCTAAAGATAATATTCTGCTCTTAGACATTTCTAAAACATCTGTAGATTTTAAATGCATCATGTTTCTGGAGAAAAAATTCTGAAATACAGTGCAGTGTCCAGTTTACGATGACAGGTTTAAATGCATGTCAGTGAGGCAAGCAAAGTATTGTTTGTTGAAAAAAAAAATTTCCTTAACAAATATTTCTGGATCTCTGCCCAGTTAGACACCTTGAATAAGATCAACAAATCACAGCACTTAAAAGATGGGGGGGAAAAAAGAAACAAAACCAAATACAAAAAAAATAGAATAAAAATATTTTAGAGATGCATATGCTTTTCAGCAGTTGTAAGTAACACTTGGTTTAGGGAAAAAAAACCCACAGAACAATTCACTAGAACTGACAAACTTCAAACCAACAACCTTGAAAACTTGTTTGAACTGGAAACATGGACAAGAAAAATCCAAGATCAAAAATGCTAGCATATAACAGGTCAAAGCATTAAGAATTTCACATTGTTGAGCTCAGAGATTAAGGCAGATGGAGCACAGCATTATCTGGACTGAAGTATTTGGTGCACAAAAGGTCCAGGGATTATAATGAGCCTCTCGTGGGTACTACAACATATGGAGCAGAGATGCTATTCAGATAGCTCTCTATGTATAAAATGTTTATTTTTTCTTACACTTGCCTGCACAATAGAAGACACTGTTTATCAAACAGCCTGCAGAAAATCATCAAGTAATTCAGAAAGCCCCAGGTTACAATATATTTGCAAACCTAGGTACCTAAAAATTACCCACAGAAGCATGATAGGAAAAATAGCTATAAAAACAAGGCATTAACAGTCATCCGTAAAGGAAATAGAATGGCCCCTGATGTGCTTCTACAAGAAGACACATGAGAGAACAGGAAGGAGGGAATTATAATGTATTTGTCTTGCTGGAGCAAAACAACTACCCCATGAAGACTTCTAGGTTAGTTTGAAATGACCTATTTGATCTTGTTCAGGAATTAGTAACTGTATTATATATAGTTCAATAATCAATTGAAACAACCAACTTCTCTGTCAATCACAATATGCATGTTTCTGTAAACACTGGCATCACACTAGAATTCAGGATATATGGTTTGAAAATAAAAAATACTATCATAATAGAAAACACCACAACACATGAATAAGCCAAATTTTGTTGTGTCCTATGAAACACAAAACTGAGGACAAAAGCTTTTAAGACTGGTCTAACTTGAAGACGAGGTTACACCTAGTCAACAACCATGATTAACAGGACACTGCTCAGTATCAGAATTTGTGCGATCTCTTTAACATGTGCTTTTTCTACCATCTTTCATGATACAAGGCCAAAGCTAAATACTGCCATGCAGCCTGACTCTCATTTCCCACTTTAGTTGTACATTTCAATAACTTTAACTTTACAGTGATTACTGTAAGGGTACAAGTATGCAGACTTTTTAGTAGGCTAATTTAATTCACATATATTTATCCAAGTACAGGCTTGGACATGATGGTGATGAATGCCACAGAAGAATAAAAATAGACTAGTCCATGTAAGCTTTCAGTTAAAATAATCAATATAGACCAGTGCATTTAAGTTTTCATTTAAAAATCCTATCTAGTTCCAGAAGGAGCTCTCATTTATCTTTCAATAAATCCAACTCTATCCTGGTATTATTCCACCATAGTGGTAAAACATCTATTCAATTAATGTATTTATACTCTGCACAGGTTTCACTCATCCTATTCCTCCATCATATTACTCTCCCTGTATCCCCTAGCATATAGGCATTAAAGAACACCCCTCTATTGTGAGTTTGAAAATATCACAGGTCATGGAAAGGACTGCTGCATTACTGATGAAGCAAATCATAACCTAATCTGCAGTTTCAGCAACTGCACATGTATGCTCTGCTGTTCTTTTTTCTCTCCTCTAAATTAGACATTTTGTCCTGACATCCAGATGTCTTGCTTGTTCCAAATACAAAGCAGCAGATTTTGTTAGCTTCAGCTCCATTTTGCACCATTTCCTTGTGGCTTTGCTTGAGCTGAAGGAATTACAATTTCCATGTAATAGCTCCCATCCCTATGAAATATGCAGAATTTTTCCAGTATAGCACAATAAAGAAAAACAACAATAAAAATCCATTTTTCTAATCTTCTCATTGCTGTAACATACAGAGAAGTTCCCAGAAGCAGACAAAACCAGATCAACCATAATGAGCTTTCAGATCACAAACCAAATAGAAAAGCTTAAACCACAACAATCATCAACATAATCAGTCACAGAATTATTGCTGGAGGCAAAAAAACAGTTTAATGTAGAACTGATTCTTCTTTTAATATAATATTACTATATCCCATCACTGGGATCTATGTCATGTACAAAGGCTTAGTTCACATGTTGGTTGTAACTGGAAAGAAATTCATATCGCTTATTCTTACAAATTAATTTTGTGTTTCAAGTACACAAATTTTACCCTGGTGGACAATCTTGTATTTCCAAACAAAACATTTCACTCTTATAAAGCAAAATATTTCACTCAATATAAAGCAAAACTGGAAGAACATAGCTGTAGATCAAAATTACTCTCAGCAATCAAATTAACAACTAGTTCAGGATGGCAGGTAATCAGACATGCCTCAGTTCTGACAAGTTATTCGGGATTCAATTTTATACACACAGGCATCAAGAAAAGGAATTGCAATTTAAAAAAAACCTAATTTTTACAAATCAGATTTCTTCTCAGCATTTAAAACTTTAGATGTAATGAAATGATGTAAAGTCGACTACAAAAATTGATAGTAGAAACAAGATTCTCAGCTATGAATCTTTAAAGCATTCCAGTATGCACTGAGTATATGAGGACAGAATAATAACTGAAAATAATATTTATTATGATATGAACAAATGATGCCAAAAGAAAGAATAGAAAATACTTTTACAATTTGAAAGGTATTTTCCATTATCAGCATGCTTCACAAAAATTACTAGTTCTCCCACAACTACTGTAAAAGGAGCTTTGTGCATCCTTGTTCAAAGCAGAGAAATTGGGACTGACTCCCCGACAGAACATTCTCATGAAAACCAGCAGGGAAACCTGATGGACCAACTATTACTATCTACTGTCTGGGGCATAGTAATAAACTAAATGTATGAACTAATACAGAAAATTATGCCTTCAAAAAATAGTTCCTTCATTTTAACAACTCGGGTTTTATCCTTGAACATTAGAGGTCACTGTGGGACTTGTTAAGCGCAGACCTAGTGCACTCTAACTATCATTCCCCACCATATTGATTTTGAGTCTAGGATTTGTGACAACTTCAACTGCCATATAAGCTTCTCAGGTCTCAAGAATAAGCAAAACAACTTAACAAGCAAAAGGATACAGATTTCCACAAACAGCTGAAATCTGTGGCACACTAGTCAACTTATAAAGATGTAACCACAAAATTCCAACTGTGACTGTGAAACCATTTGAATCTTAAAATTATTGTTAGCATGCTTAAAATACTATTTTCAGGGATCTGGATATCACCCACTACTATACCATGTGTATAGATATTTACCACCAGTTCCAGGAGAAAATTCATTTTGGTAACAACATACAAGTTAAAGAATATATATAATTTTAAAAGTAAATTAAATGAAAGATTCCTGGAAAACCTCTCAAATGCAGTAGTTATGCATTTAACAAAATGCATATGTATTTAGTTAAAAAGCTGCATATTGGAAAAATCAAGTCTAATTTTTAAGTTTTCCGTAGAAATTATTTCATTTAACCTGAAAATCCCCAAGAGGCTCTGTCTTCCTAGTATATTTTGTTGACAATTTCTATTTTCTCCCTAGCTGAACAATGAACAAGTATGTGTGGCATATGTTTTTAGGGGAGAAAAAGAAAATAAAGACGTGCTGATACAAGAAACTTATTTAGATACTTGTAAAGCAGCTTTGCCTTTTCTAGTACCTTGCTGTGCTCAGTGAATTCCAGTTCCACAGAACAAGTAATATAAAAGAAAATTAAAACTTCTATAATGGAATACTGGCTAATTAAAATATTTTACAAGGTTAGAGTCTACTTGTTGTTCAGCTGCACTTTTTCTATCTAAGCTTTTTGCCAACTTCCAAGAAAAGTAATTTTCCTTAAAAAAAGAAGAAACAGCAGAGAGACTGTGTAGGAACTGGCTGAATCTCTTCAGCTTCAAGCGGTATTTATACGGAGAAACATTTAACTAAGAACAGATTGAAGGACAAGCACGAGATGTGGAAAAGCAACCACTTTAGGACAAGTTATATCATTATAAACAAAAAAACAAACAAAACCCCAAAACAAACAACAACAAATTCTCTCTCAGACGTCCAGGATGTAGGGAAACAGGAAAGCCACTCCATCAAGATACTAGAGAACAGCCATTAACTGTAGCCCTCACAGGACAAATACAAGATCTGATAAAGTTTAATAAAGCAGAAAAATACATTAAGTGAGAACTGCATTCAGTCCAGGACCAAGAGCAGTGCACAGGACAAGTCCCAGTTGCAGAGATGATGCCAATGAATGGCAGCAGAACCCCAGAGTCGCTCCAAGCCCATTCCCCCGCTCAAGCGCTCGCTGCACTTCACAAGGCAGCAGGGCAGGACCGCCTGCCGCACCGCCTCTGACAGGCAGAGGATGCAGAGAACAGCGGTGCTTCTCACTATTCGCTCTGCCGGCCCCCTTCAACCCAGCCCCTTCCCACTGGAAACAGCTAACTCGGTAATGTGAAGGACGAAGAAGGGAGGAACCCAACACCCGACAAGCAGCGGAGAAGCAGCAGCGGGTGCCCCACGTCATCGCCGCTTCCGCCAGCCCCGCGGGACCCGCCCCGGAGGAGCCCCGGCCGGGGGCGGGGCGTTGGCACCGATG
>VZRF01010034.1:715754-958272 GCA_013396875.1 Vireo altiloquus
GCCTGCCCGCGCCACCACACCTCGACCCCCTCTGCTCACGCCCGTCCCCGCTCCCTCCTCCACCAGCGGGCTCCCCGGACGCTTCCCCGCCCCCGCTGCCCGAGCCCGCCCGCCTCCCGAGGCTCCGCCCGGCTCCCGGCCGCTCCCGCCGCTTACCCTTTGCTCCGTTCCGCGGGGGGCGGGCCGGAGCCGGCCGCGTCACGTGAGGCGCCGGGCGCGGCGCGCGGAGCCCGCGGTGCTCCCGGAACGGCCGCCCCGGGGTGCCCTGAGGGGCCGCGGCTGTGGCCCGACACGCTCACCCTGTGCCGCACGCAGAAGCGGAACAGGCCCTGCACGAAATAAGGTACTGGGCCTGATCCTTTTTCAGCCCGCGTAGTTAAGAGTTTGAGTCCCCAAATACGTGAGGATGCTGCATTGCAGTGGCTTTCAGTGAGGATGGAGATTCAAATACATACGGAGTGTGCTCTCGTGGCCATTTGTTGGCAATTGGACAACAATAAATCTTTTTGGATATGAATATGTAATATTGGGAGTTCTTAATATTTCAGTACTTTGCATATATGGTAACCCACGCTAAATGGCAGGATTTTTGTTGATGACTTCCCTAGTGCACACTAGATTTGATCTGGACTGATGTCAGCCACATCTGCTGCACACAGAGCTGGCTGCATTGCACTGCCCGTTCTGGCTTCATGCTTGGGTTTTCCTGGCTGGTACAGATGGATATACTAGGGCTTGTGTTTTCATTCAGTGTTGTTTTTATCAGTTGCCGTAACAAGTGCAGGTGCCAGTATAGTCTGAAGCAGGAGGTTTTTCCACATAGTTCACGTTCCTTCAAGAATTAATGGGCAAGTTACCCTATTTCACTTTTTGTTTTCCCTTGACGCATTTTTAAATAAGCATTACCTCTACAATCAAATAAGTCTTACTAACTTTGTTGTTGGTTAACCTTTATTTGATGCACTCTTTAACACATTTGAATAGCGTGGTCTCTAAGATTCTACAGGGAAGTTTTCAGTGCACTGTGTACAAATTAACACAATATTTGGCCACTGCTATCCACAATCTCCATTTTCATGTAAAGATTTTACTGTGAAACCTTCACAAATTGTTTACAAATACTGATGCAAAACACAATATTGTCTTTTTAATTGTAATGTAAGAGAAGCACCTTATGGGAATGTGCCTCAATGTTTCCATGCACTTGAAGGTGACAGTATGAAATAATTCCCACTAAAATTCTTGAGCTGAAACTCTTTTCACATTAAAGACTTTTGCTATAAACCTCACAAGATCAAATCATGGCTTATCAGTTCTCTTCACTTTGAAATCAGGTGTGTGCTAAGCAACTAGCAGGAAATGCTCATTCTTACTCTTTATTTAGTTGTGGATAATGTTAAATTTATCAAAGCCGATACTAAAGTTATGAGCTGCAAATGATACATTACCAACGTTTGCACCATTTCATTTTTCTTTTTTTTGAGTAAGTATTCCTACCACAACTTGTCAGAGACTGAAAATAGTTCATGCCTCAAACATTGATTTAAAGTTTTGCTCATTATAAAGAAGCTACAACAAAGAAGCCTCCCTGAAGACTGGGACTTCAGACTGGAAAGTCAAACTGCTGATTAGATAAAGGCAAACCCATTGTTCATCTCAGGCAGAGGGAAAGGTTTGCATCCACCAAAAGGCCAAAGCCACCAGCTGGGCTAGGATCATCCTCTGCTGGGTTTGGGGTGAGGGCAGAGCACAGCTCACAGGAGCCAGGTTTGGGGTGGGGGCAGAGCACAGCTCACAGAAGCCAGGTTTGGGGTGGGGAAGAGCACAGCTCACAGGAGCCAGGTTTGGGGTGGGGAAGAGCACAGCTCACAGGAGAGCACAGCTCACAGAAGCCAGGTTTGGGGTGGGGGCAGAGCACAGCTCACAGAAGCCAGGTTTACACAGACTCTCCCCAACTGAGGGGGAGGAGGAGGTTTTGAGTGTGTGGCATAACCTCTGGTCAGAGGCAATAAACACCCATCCTCTGATTACACAAACTGGCCCAGCTGTGGAACCCCAACCCCACAGGCCACATCCACGGGACTCTGATGTGAGAGGCAGCTGAGGGGGAGTCACAATCCATCAAAGAGCCCCCAAAGTGCTGGGCCTTGCACCCCAGGGCTGCATGTGATGCAACAGACCCAGAGTCTGCTGTAAGAGACTGCCCCTCCCCAGGGAGACATGCCTGGACATTGGCACCTGGATCGAGGGGATATAAACCCAGGGGATTCTACACCTTTGGTGGGACCTTCACCACCAAGAAGAGAAGCTGGAGAGGATCAACAGAACATCACTGGGATCCATGGAGTGGTGATATTTTCCTTATTCTGTCCCTGCCACTCTCTTTCTGTCCCCCCCACCTATTTTCTACTACTTTCTTTCTCTCTCTCTCATATTTACAATCAAATAAAACCCATACTATTGACTGGCATATGGTCTCATTTGCACCTTAATTCGGGCAAAGGAATTTCCAAAGAACCTTAATAATATTTGGATCTTAACACAACTGCATTGGTACCCAGAAGTAAACGAAAGGGTTTTTTGCTTTCAACTCGAACAAGGAGTTACTGAAAATGTTTTGCTGCTTCTGTGCTTTGATGCATCTGTGACTGAAAGAAAGAGTGAGCCCTTTTCACTCACCTCTTCAATTACTTTTCCGTTGAGAGTACCATTAAAGCATTCTTGGCAATCCACAAAACTTTTGCACTACAATATCCGTTTAAAATGCTCTCAACAGACTGCAGCAAGCTTTAAGCTAAAAACACATTTAGTTCAGTTTCCTCCAGGTTAATTTCATTTTGCATTTTAAGAGCACAGAAAATCTATAGGAGATATTCAAGAACTGCATTGAGTTAAAATCAAGTTCCTTACATTTGTGAATACAACTATCTGTAGGGTATTTAAGGCATTTTTATCTTCCTCCATGTAGTAAAGGAATAAATGTTTGAGTGGTGTTTAGTGTACTGCTCTGAGAGAGTGTGTCTTGGAGGAAAAAACTGGGCCGGATCCAACCGCCTCAGAGCACAGAAAAGGTGAAAAAAGGGCCCAGGATCAAAAAGTCTGAATTCTTAATGGATATTGCAGATAAACACTTCATAAAGTCCATCTGTGGCTTGAAGAATTTGTGGCCCAAGGGAAGTAATCAATGGTGTGGCACAAAAGAGGGCAATAAATCTTAAACTTGCTATTGTACTGGAAAAAATATGACTGCAGCATCCTCAGTATTGTATTATTACACATCTCCGTTTCATTAGATGACTGGGAACCTAACTCCTGCTACCTTTGGCAATCACATACTGTTTGTGTTATGCCTCATATACACTGAAACGCAATCTGGTCAGAATAAAGCAGGTTTTTCTTCCAGTTGGTCAGGCAAGCCACAGAGCACAAAACTTTGTAGTGATCACTCTCCATCAGGGAAAAACAGAAGAATTGAAACACAAGACATTTATTCCTGAAATCCTGTCACTAGTCAGTGAAAATAGCATAAATCTGAAGGCCAGAAAATATATCAGTCATATGTAATAACTTATGGTAGTCAATTTAATTGTGTTTTCTTTTCTCAAGGAACGGTTATTGCGCTCATATTTTTGCAGAGAAAAGAAGAAAACAAACACAATTCGCAAAGTCAAGAGTCTGTTGTCAACATAGGTAAATTCTTGACAGGCTCATGAAAGATTTTTCAGTTCAGATTTAATAATTACAGAAAAAAGAAAATAGTGCTATTATAAGGAAAAACATCTATCTCTATAATAGACAGCTAAAATTCTTATAACAACTTCCTAACATTCACCTCTCTGTCACTGGTGTTTTGCTCACCCTTTGGTTGTTTCCACTCTTTAGATGGTTTAGTTCAGTGTGATGGGAGTTGTTTGTTTGCCTTGTTACTCCTGCAACTGGCTTTTCCCAACTTCCCAGGTCAGTGTATTTTTAGCTGACCAACAGTGACTTGTTTACAGCCCTGAAGTTTGCAGTGTCATCTTGCACCTCCCCGACTCCTGTCACTCCAACACTGTAATCCCCTGCATTGTATTATTATAAGGGCATAAACATTTAATTCTACCAACTGCTTATTACTACATATTATGGTTGTATCACACAATTATATAAAATTACCAAAAAGTAAAACACAGAAACATAGAATATCTCAAGTTGAAAGGGACCCATAAAAACCTTTGAGTCCAGCTCCTCACAGGACTACCTAAACTAAAGCATGTGACTAAGTCATTCTAGATGCCCCTTGAACTCTGGCAGGCTTGGGGCTCTGACCACTTCCCTGGGGAGCTTGTTCCAGTGACTGACCACCCTTTTGGTAAAGAAACTTTTCCTTATGTCCAATCTGAACTTCCTCTGACCCAGCTTTATTCCATTTCCTCATGTCCTTGTGCCTAGTACTGGTCACCAGGGTGGAAATCAGTAAGTTAGACAAGTACCTCCTGATCATTATAAGATTGCTATTAGTAGTAAGCAAAGGAAAATAGTTGCAGGAATGCTAAAGCAAGCTCAGCAAATCCTGACAAATCCAGAGGATTTGCAAAATCAGTATAAAGTCCATGTTCTGCTGCTAGCTATAGCAATAATGAATTTACTAAGCCTGAGCTACTGGTCTACACGGGTCCTAAGTATTTGGATATGTGAAAGTAACTCAGCTTAATATTACTTATCACTTGATAGTCTATAATATATTAAATAAACTTATCATCCAATTCTTTTAAGTCAATTTACACATTGTCTCAGTTTGAGACAAATTCAGAGGAAAATATCTTTTGATAGAAAGCAGGTTGTAGTCACCCCTCACCCACTAGCTTCAGGAAAAGAAATATTTCTTCGGAGGAAAGTGAAGAAAAAACAAAACTATTTATTTAACAAACACACAAGGAAAAAAAATTGTGCTAAATAATAAAATCTCTCGCTGTGGAGAGAAACCTGGAAGAATAATTTACAGTCTTTCTGTAGGGTGTGGTCTCTCTCCTCTTCGGAGCTGGGTCAGTGTGGGCAACCTCCCTCCAGGCCAGAGAAAGGTCTCCCAGTGAGGGTTTGATGTTCTGGTGTTCTGAACAAATCCAGAAGAGAAGAAGAAGAAGAAACCAAAGTCTCAGGGAAACACAGGAATTTAACTCTGTCTCTCTCATCTGAGAAAAGGAGCCAAGAGCTGGTGAAAAAGCCGGAAGGATGCTTCCTCCCCTCTCTGCAGAAGCAGCTATACTCTTCACAGCAGAACAACAGAAAGCAGTAGTGACCTTGAAGCACAGAACTGCTTTGAAAATGTTCTGGCTGTTTTTTTTCTTTCTCTCCCCTCTTGGGCTCAGTTTAAAGGCATAGAAAGGCACAAGATTCATTTCTTGGACGATATAGAGTCTCTCGCCATAGAGTAGGCGATATGGGATACATCATAAAGTCACCCCAAGATACACATCCAGTATGTAAATCCTTATCTCCCTTTTAGGTGAAGAGCAGAGGTTACAAAGGTTAGTAGCAAAAAACAATGTAGAACAATCTTTGAAGA
Organism: Vireo altiloquus; assembly: GCA_013396875.1. Taxonomy (NCBI): domain Eukaryota; kingdom Metazoa; phylum Chordata; class Aves; order Passeriformes; family Vireonidae; genus Vireo; species Vireo altiloquus. Next base: position 721,300 of record VZRF01010034.1, read on the forward strand.
TTAATGATTAATAAATACTTAGCATAAAGCAGACAACCTTTACCTTACTACTACATGCAGCACATTCTTTCAGTAGTGTCAGATTTAAAGGCTTAAATTTACCTGTATGGAGTTAAGTATTTCTGTGCTGTCCTTTCTCATTATAGAAGCTTTTGTCTGAATCATTTCTCCTATACATGCATTTTAAAGGTGTGTAATTAACTGGTTGCAAGTTGTTAGGCAGTTGATGAAGTGTGAACGAGGTGCTGATTTGTTTTCTTTACTTACCTATTTCCCATAATATTCTGATGAAAGCAGGATGTGAAGGCATTTTTATCCTTTACATTATTCTTTCTTTGTTTCATCAGAGTAAGAAGTGGTTCGTGAAGCCATTTGCAATTCCTCAAATTCCATTGAACATTACTGTCCAGGGAAGCCTAAATCAAAAACATAGTAAATGCTACATGAACACAGCATTGCTGTCCCTGAGACAAATAATTAGGTTAAGGATGTACTTTTTTCTGACTGTGGCAGTGCATCTGATCACTCTCAGCTTGTTGTTTAATAATATGCTGGTTTTGAAGACCTAGACAATGCAGGAACCCTATCTTGTTTATTACTCAGTTCTCCCTCATCTATTCACTTTTAACCAGAGAGAGTAATAATTGTGTGGGGCAACCCACCCTTGAACCAAGCAGTAGGGAGGGGGACATTTTAAGACAGTTTCATTGCTGGAGTCTTACAAAGGTCCCCATTGCCTACTCTTTACAAAGGTGTCTACCCTGGAGTGTTTGTAGCCACCTTTATTTTAACATTGTTTCTAACAAGCATAATGAATTGCTTGCACCGTGAAAAGTCCATCCTCTTATGCATGCACCTCTGAAAAACTCCCTGTAAAACCTTACCCTTAATTACACTGTATTAAGTAAAATCAGCATGAGAAGTTTTCAGTAAGTGAGTGGGAGCTGAATTAGAAGTAGGGGAGCAGGCTGAGAGCTACCGAGACAGAAACAACTGAAAGAGCAGAAGCATGAGGAAATCAAACCGAGGCGTGCATGGCAGAGTGTATTGAAAACGGAAATAACAGTCTGGAGGAATTGGTAGGGGACAAGTGGGGGACAAGCAAGCAGAAACAGAATAGAAAACGTGGATGAATATGAAAGACAAATGGCAAAAACAAAGAGCCCTTTATAATAGGCAGGAACAATTAAGCTGTGTAATCACAAAATCCTGCTGTGACCGAGCTCCTGTGCAATTAGTGAATGGGCGCATACCCCAAGCGCAGCGCTTTGAAGAGTACGGCAACACTTTCTGTCTCTTGTCTCCAAGCCACACACCCCCGCCCCGCCACCTCAGGCAGCAGCAGCAGCAGCAGCTTGTGCCGTGTCTTTGTTTTCTGCACAAGCGGCAGCAGTGCCGGCCACAGACAGCACACGCCGGGTAATCAGAACCTGCCTGCGAGTAAACCCAAGGCCAGAGGGGCAGCTGTAATTAGTTCCTAGTCAGCACCATTAGCTCCTAGTGGCACCATCAAATCATTCTTAAAAGATTTTATTACTTTATTACTGCTACACATAACTTCGTTGATTTTTTTTCTCATCTATTGTTACTGTAGAAAGTATAATACATCCTTTACTAATATATTTAAAACAAGTATGTGACACAGTGTTACAGGAGAACAGTGGGTGTCACTGCTAGGGGCAATTGGCATCTCCATTTCCCTCTATTTAGTATGTATTTTGAGGACCTTATTACAGGTTGTTAGGTCACCATGTTCTGAGCACATCTTGTTTGCTGAAACAATTTTTACTTGTAATAGTATAGCCTGGACTGAGTTAAAATGTTTTCTTAATTACATCAGCACTATCTGAATCCAGAATATTTGAAGAATAACTAGCTGCAGTCATTTTGAAACCTCCCATGGGAAAAATTCCTTCCATGAAATTAAAGCAAATAAACGACTAAGGCATCAGGTGCAGAATTGAAATACTTAAATCCAGAGTTATGTCCAAACACTACTGCTCAGCTATTGTATAACCTTGTGGATAATTCCTCATTTGACCTGCAAGTTCTTTGTGAAATCCTCCCTTCCTGCAAGCTACAGTTGCACATACCTAAATCAGAGCACTGAACAGAGGAGGCTTTTAAACCTGATCTGAATTACCAGAGCATGACTTATACTTATCCCAAAGGATCAGGATTGTCAAAACATCTAACTTGTTTTAAAATAGCAGCCTTTAGTGTACAAGCACCAATGTAGTTAGTGAAGTCTGAAGGGGAGGAGATTTTGATCCCAGTTTCCCACTCACTCTTTGGTTTCTTTCTGGTGCTCAGGGGTTTTTAGCGTTAATCCATACATCCCAGGTTGACTCCATGTACAAGAAAGATATTGACTGCTGTTGCTAAGATGTAAAAGAAAATGGTAACTTACTCCTGTAATTTACACAGCTCCTTCTTCATTCAGAGAGCTCAATGCATATTCTAAAATTTCCTGTTAGACCTCAAGGGTTGCAGACAAAACGAGTCATTCCCAAAACCTGATCAGGTTAGCATAAAGTTTAGCTGTGGTATTTTGTAGGAGGCAATTCTCAACTGTATAGTTTAATTTCAGACCTCTGAGTCACCTTCATGTTCTTTGGATAGAAATTTTGAGTCATTAGGGACTCAGTCTAAAGGTTAATGAGTGTATATGAGGATACCTGAGATAACAATGATCATATAAGTGAGTGGAACTAGGTCTCTTCTTGCCATCTATTCCCTCAGTATCTTTACACACACACATATACACCAGTAAAATTTCTGCGTGTAACTTATCTGGCCATTCATCTGTCTGACCACTTTTGTCCACCCAACATACCCTGATCTGTCCATTTTGTTGGGTTTCTGTTCCCTGGACAGACAAACTCCTTTGTGCCAGCCCTACCCAAGCTACAGGACAGCAAACAGGCAAAGGAGACATGATGGGAGTTACGGCTTTGGCTCACTTGTCGCTCTCTGTCTGCTGGTCACACCACTAAAACATAACGTAGTTTTCAGGGGCACATAAATTAGTCAAATCTAATGTAGCCATTTTTTACTATGCTGCATTTCAGTTCCCATCAGTCGACCTTGGAGCCACTGCCTTGAGACTTGATGTAAGATTTTTGTTTCAATGAGAAAAGGTCTCTTTTCCATTGCATACTTGATCATTTTAAAACATTTTATAGACTCATTTTTTCAGGCCTTCATCTTGACATTCCTGCCTGAACCACTAAAGCTGAAACTCACAAAAACCAGCCTCATCAGGAGCTAAAAATATGAAACTTAATGGCAGAAATAAGGGAAAGCAATGGAAATTATTCTAAAGCTTTCCCCAGACTTCAGTTACATGTATGCCTACATCCTCTTGCCTGAAGGCATTGCAGTGCAGGTGTTTGGGTCTCTCATTAAAATGAATCTCAGTGATAGCATCCCCTAAAAACAGTCATGTTTTTAATTTCCTTATATTTCTAAATTCACAAGCTTACAGGACTTCTTTTCTTTTGCAAAACTCATCTCAGATGTCCATTAAAGTTCATACACATTGAAACTTTTAAAGCTTAGCAAAAAATAATTTGGAACTTTAAGATCAAAAGATTATTATCTGAATATAATGTCTATTGGTTAGCACCTTAAAAAACTGTGAAAATGTGTTCAGTTATGGCCAGGTGAATTCTTCAGCAAACCAGTCAATAAAAGGATATAAATCCCTTGCAGGGAAACAAATGTTGTAATATACTCTGGCTTTATATACTTACAGCTAGCTCTAGTACCAACTACAAGTATCTGGCCTTTATGTTTCTGCCTTGTCTCCTGCCCAGCCTCAGGAATGCATTGGCCTGATGGAAGCGCCCAGGAGCAGCTGGTCCTCAGAGTGGTCACTTGGAGCTGCCTGGTTTCCTTAGCCAATACTAAAGGTGCAGGACAGCTGTGGTTGGAGCAGCACCATTGCTAAGGCTCGTGTGCCTCGGTGCACTCAGGTGAAAGAGACCCAAGTGCTGTGCCAAATCCTGCAACGATGAGAGGCACCTGCATTAGCTCTTCTAAGGAGCTGTGTGCTGTCATACTTTACTACTGGTGGTGATACAGGCAATGTCATATTCACTGAAATGTTCACCCAGGGTGCTAAACAAGTTGTGAGAGCTGCTCTCTGATTCTGCTTCAGCAAGCAACTTTTAAATGAAGAATGAAATTATCGAGGCAGAATGCAGGCAGGTATGTAATCACGGTGTCCTGCTCCCCACCAAACACGTGCATGGACTCATGCTGTGTTTCACAACACAGCAAATTACTGGTTGTGTCACCTAAATGGAGAGAGCTGTACAAGGGGTGCTTTACCCTGTGCTGGGAGACTATCAAGGAGAGCATTTTCATGTTCTGGGGAAGCTGTAGATGACAAAGTGCACCACAGTTTTTTCCAATGAGAGCAACCAGCACACCACACGTACAACAGCTTAGACAGAACAAGACATGTGACAAAGAAGAACAAATGCTCATCTTCATTCTGCTGGGTTTGGCATTCATATGGGTTTAACTGGGAATCTGTGTCCCAGGCTTACCAACTAATACTTACCACACTTGAAGTATACTACATATAACAATAATACATTCCTATTAGCCTCAACAAAATTAATAGAACATAATATTTAACATAAAATTTGTGAAGGGACTACTACTGCAGGTTTGCCCTAAGCTGTGGTATGCTCTCCACAGCCTTAACCACATTATGATAGTCTCAACAATGGTCAAAGATTTACCTGGCAACTGCATCTGGATTTGCCCCAGACCAGCTGACTGCTTTAACCATGGGACTACTGTATGAAGGAGGAGGTACTGCCTCTCCTAGTCACATTTGTTCATTGTCTCCCTTCTAGGAGGAATGCCATGGGAACTACTAGATTGAGCACAGCAGACCTGCATGTGAGCGAAATGCTGACACCAACACACCTTGGCCATGACCATTTGAAAACCTAGAGAATGCTAAATGCAAAGGTATATGTTCATACAGACTTTAAAGTATCAACAAAGAAGAGTGAGGTCAGGCCTTGTACTTCTGGATCTCTTATTTGAAAACTTTCAATGACTACATATACCAGGTACCAGTTGAATACATATATCCCTTCAAATGTATTTCATTCAATATACTGTGTATAATTAGGTAAATTCAGTAGCTCTCTCTCTTCTGTTCCAAGTTGCAGTTGTAAATCCAAGTAATGGGACTGAATCTGTTTGTCAAACCTCTTTTTTAAAATCAGATCAAAATTACTGATCCTGATTTTGTAACTAAGCCACAGGATGAACTTTTTCTTCTACAGAGGTAGTTTACATAAGGCATGCATAATTTTACAGATTTTCCAGGTGTCTGAGACGTAGGTTTTAAGCAAGGGGAAAATACCAACCTCTTAAACTCTAAATGTGAACTTTCAAGCTTCTAACACACAGTAAAATATTTATTCTTAACAAAGAATAGTGCATGTCTTGTGGCTCAAACTAATTTGCAAACACTACAAAGTCAAAAGCCTAGATAAACCTATCTTCCATAAATGCCACTACAGATTGTCAAAGTACCATGAATATTTTGTGCAGTTAGTATGATGATGGTAAAGCACCTTTATACATCTTGATTTATACATCTTTCACTTGGTTGAAAAGTGAAACAATATATCCACTTGTTCTGTATCAGATAGGAAACACATCTTCTTATGATGCACAGAGATAATAGCATGAACTAAGATTAAATATCAGAATAAAATTCCTGTGTTTTCTAGATAACACCATAAATCATATACTTACAGCTTTTATTGGGAGACTGTAAAATACAAGCAATCAGCTCTGCTAGGGAAAATTCTGTGTGTGAGGAAAAAATATACATTAAAGGCAATAATTCTAAAATCTTTCAGGGATCAGATTCTATAGGTTTGAAACTTTTGAGGTGTGTGTTTTTGGGTTGGGCTTTTCCACCTCTTTCTTTGTAGATTGGTGTGAAATCAGCATGGGAATGTAAGAGGTTTTCTGAATTTGGGACTGAATAGGTAAAAGGTTATTATTTATTTGGCTCTTCCAAATTGGAAATAAGTACTCTGAAATCTGTGGAACAGCACCCAGATTAATCCAAACTTTTGCTTTCACAAAACTACTCTGATAATCATTCAGTGGCATAAAATATGTTTTTTCAGTAATGTTGTGTGTAATATTTCACAGGTAATTATTGAATTTGGTGAATTTAGTACACTAATTGTGCTTTTTATCAATTTACTTCAGGTTTTACATAATGGGATTTTTTCAAACATGTAAGAAACATGGAGATTATAACGTCACATTGATCTCATTAATTTTTGACAGCTTAGAAAGAATATGAATTCCTTTGCTTTCTTTTTACTAATTGTATGCAGTTTATATCAACAAGGCTTTTTAGAATTCTAATGTGTTGCATCACTTGATTTCAAATCACATTACAGAAATAAAACACAACTATGTAGTAATTGCAACTTTATACTTCAATTCTCTACCACATCTGAGCATTTCAAGATTAGTCTGTTGAAGATGATTGCCTCTGAACTACCTGATTGTAGATGGTTTACAGAGCTTTCACTTTCACCCCAAGTATTTACCTGATCATATACACTTTTTCCATACCCTTGTTAGATACAGTAATCTTAGAGGAAGGAATTTAAATAAAATTATGTTGGTTGTAATCAGCCTAAAGGAAAAATATTTTAGTCTTGAAGTTTAAATGCTTTTGTTCCCATTCTATGAAGAATTCCAATTATACCAAGAACTAAGTGGGTATTCCCAAGTGCATAACACATAAGACTACCCAAAATCCCTCTTATTAATAAACCACTACATTTAAAACAGTCTTTAGTATGAAGAGACAAACCAAAGCAAAAAGTGAGAACATAAGTACTGGAAAACATAATTTTAAATTTATTTTTGCTTAAATAACTTTATAAATTCATTAAAAAAAATCTATTCTTTGATGAATTCTCTTAATACCTTCATTATCTACCATGAGTCCCTTTACAACTCGTTTGAGCAAAAAAAAATCCCATTTGAAGAACTCGACATCTTTTTGACCTGAATATTACCTGCAATATTTTTCTTTGGATGCTGAGAACTCATACAGCAATGTACTCAGCTTAATAACCTGTTCACCCAAGAGCAGCCTCCACTATGGAGTCAGTATTTCTGATACGTTGTTTATTCACCTATTTTCTGGCTCTGCCATGCCATGATTTCTGGCTGGAAATACGCTTAAGGAGGGGAGCCTGCCCTTTTGCTTGCACTGCGCTATTCTGACTGTGCTGTGCAGAAGCATCATTTAATAGGCACTTACTGAAATGCAGGCAAAGCAGGTGAGTCAGAGTGCTCAGTCTTCCCCTGTCTGCTGTATGACCTTGACAACATGTTGCTCTACAAGGAGGGCATACAAGACACCTACAGAAGACCTGAGAAGGAACCACAGCAGTTCTCCTCCGAAGAAAGACGGGGGACGCAGGCAGAGTTAGCCTGCCGGGGAGTGTGGTGCCCAGAGGCACCCTTGCCATGCGTTGAGGGAAAAAACCCAGAGAGGGTGAGGCAAGAGCTGCTCGAGCGCCTCCGCAGCCTCCGGCCCGGCCGGAGTAGCCCGGACCGTGCCCTGGGGCAGCCCGAGGTGAGGTAGCACCCAGTGCCGCCGGCCGCCTCACAAGCCGCGGGCCGCTTCTTTCTCGGGCGCCCGCCGAGGCCGCCCTCACTCCCGCGCGGCCCCGCCGTCACCCGTGCCCGTGCCCGGAGCTGGGCGCTCAGGGCTGCCTAACCCTCTCCGGGAGCAGCAGCACGCCCCGCACTGGGAGCACTGCGCGTCCCTGCCGCCGTCTCGGAGGCTCCTGGCCCCAGCCACTGCGCGGGACAACCTCGTCTGCCTTGTGCCTTGTCCTCGTCCTCTTTGTTTGCCTTGCCCTGGTCCTTGCCCTCATCCTCGTGCTCATCCACACCCAGGGCCCAGCAGTCCGCCAGGTGCTTCCTGCTGCTGGTCGCCCCCAGCAGGGCCAGGTCGTGGCAGGGCACACACTGCAAAAGAGAGTCGGGGGACTCCTCTGCAAGAAGCGACAGCAGTTACCGGGTGGCAGCAGCACTTCAGGGCAGCCCTGCACCGCCGCTACCGGTGCCTCGGAGCTCAGGGAGAAGGTCCAGGCCAGACTCCACCGCGCAGCTGCCAGCGGCAACCAGGCCTGGCTGAGGCTGTGGCACTGGTACCTGAAGTGAATCAGCATCGATGGGTGAGACCAGGAGATGTAGATGGTCAGGCAGTCGAACAGCTTGCCCCAGTAGTTTGTGCAGCTGCATCCACATAGGGTTTTGAAGAGTAGTGGAAGAAGCCCTAAACAGCATGCCCTGACCTTAGTTGAGGTTGTGCTGCAGAGGTGTTGGGCCTGGAGACCTCCCGAGGTCCCTTCTAAGCTGAATTCTCCAAGGCTTCCATATACTTGGCTTTGCTTGTAGCATGCTCGTAGGAAGCTGGGACAATCTGGACGAGACGTGTTTTAAAGTGTGTTGATACCGTTCTGTGTGCTGCCAATTCCCTCGCGGAGCAGCAGAACAGAAAGTCCATGTTGGCATGTGGCATAGCAGCAGGTGCCAACAGTTCAATGGCATTGGGGGGTGAGGAAAGGAACAAGACAGAAGAGCTGGGGAATGGTCCTGGAAGTCCATCATGGCAGCCTTGGAGCAATCATCTCTTGAGAGCTCCAATGGCCCCTGCCTGGTTAGGCTGGGATCTGACTCCACCCTGAGCCCCATTTTGGGGACCCTTCAGGAGGTGTTCTTCAGGAGTGCTGCATGGATAACTACATAAAAGGTTAAGTTAATAGTTTGAAACTTGTCAGCATTACGTCAACAAAAAATTCATAATATGGTTTAAATGAAGTCTCTTTTCTAGTTCAGGTAGACTCCTGTCTCTTGACTTTTTTTGTAGAGACGAAGGTAGAAATCAGGAATAAACCTGTGGTTTCCAGGGCAAATTCATGTTAATATAGCTCCAATATTTATTTATTTATGTATAATCAGTGTTTCTAGACCAAAGTGTTACAACCCTGTTACACGACACACAGAGGTAGACCAAAATAGCAAACTAGCCAGATGTTTTGTCAACCCAGCATACTTTCACAGAACAGCTTTCCACTCTGGCAGCAGCAGCCACAGCTTTGGTTCCTTTTGCCACCCAACCAAAGCAACTCACCTCAGCAACTATTTGCTGATTAGTTTGAGTTACGCAATCATAGCTGAGATTTTGGCAGCCTGTTCTGGAACAGATCTATTAACGATGATCAATTATGACCAGGTGAAATTTCTGACAGATTTTTTTTTTTCTATTGTTGCTTCACAATATATGGGAAATCTCCCATTAGATAAATGCTGTTAATGAGCTGACCGTGCCATCTGCTGTCATTTCTGCTGCTGCTTCCATGGTTTTGTGCCTGCTCTGAGTCTCCCAGGTCACTCCCTCTCCTTCAGCTCAGCATGGAATACAAATCTTTCTAATGAGCCCACACAGTGTTGAGGACTTGTCATTCAAGCTGTGCCCGGTTTCATGTAGCACAACTGCTGAAAGCTTCACTTGCAAGATGGGCTGGTGTTATCTTCAGTAAAAATAGCACTGAACCAGAAAAGGCTCACTGAGAGAATTTGCAAAATCCACCAAGTTTCCCAGTTTTCAATATAAATAAGTGTAGGGTTGGTGAGAATGATAAAATAGCAATTTTGTCTTACAATTTGACATTTTGATTGTTCCTGTGTACTTTACAGAGCTGCAGCTCATTGCAGGTAAGACAACTGTGTGCAGTACAGTGACAGCTAGCGATACTCAATGTACCACAAGTACACCACTGCTGCAGTAATAAGTACACCAAAGAGAGGGCACCATTCCATGGTGCCCATCCATGTCCATACCTCACCACACCTGAGGCACATACAGAAGCACACTTCCCACAGCAAGATGGAATTCACCCATTTTTTGTACTTGTGCATGGATGTGGGGGGCCCATAGTGAACTGAATTTTAGTCTTTGAAGATATGGGTTCAAGAACTACCGAGAGAATATAGATGTTCTTCTCTGAACATGGAACCATGGAATGGCCTGGGTTGGAAGGGACCGTAATCATCTGGTTCCAGCCTCCCATGCTGTGGGCAGGGACACCTTCCACTAGACCAGGTTGCTCTAAGCCCCATCCAATCTGGCCTTGAACACTTCTAGGGATGGAGCATCCACAGTTTCTCTGAGTGATCTGTTCCAGTGCTTCACAGTAAAGAATTTCTTCCTAACATCTAATCTAAACCTATTCTTTTTCAGTTTGAAGCCATTCCCCCTTGTCCATGACTACCTCTGGTGGTGCACTGACCAGTCTTTTTTATCTTATTTCTGCTCTCCTACCCTGTCACAGGACTGAAGAAAAACAAACAGAAGCCTGTAAACTATTTTCTTTGGGTACAAGACAAATACTGTAATCCAATACACAGACACCAGAGAAAACCATTTCCAAGCATTATCTCACAGAGAGGGGAAAAACCCAGTGAAGCATGTGGTGAAAATACAGTACTTCTCAAAAAGCACCAAATATTCCAGAAGTCAAAACTGATCTTCATGGCCTGAAAACCAATTTTCTTTCTTTTTTCTCCCTGCTTGCTGCCCTATAGCCCCTGTCTGCATGTTCAAAGTAGCAGGTTATGACTTGCTTTGATTTTGCTTGCTTATCATCATGCAGCTCAGGTTTTACAGCTATAAAAAGTCTACTGCATTATAGCTTCAGGGAGATTGACAAGATGTGCTTCAGTTCTGAGACACAACTTGGAGGGGGAACTGTAGATGCAGGAAAACTCTCCTTGGCAACATAAAAGGGCTCTGTTCAGTGTGCACAATCTTCCTTTGCTGAATTTAATAGCCTGAGAAGAGCAAAGCACAGTAATATTTTGTTGCTTCATCTCCTAATACACTAGCTGAAAAAAAGTTGAGTTTATTGATATGTTTTGTTCCTTGTAAAGTGTTTTGTGGTCATGTTAGAGAATTTTATTTTCGTCAGGTCGGACCAAATTCATTAGGTACCAGCTGCCTTCACCCAACTCCTCTTGGACACATGCCATTTCTAAAACCTTGGTGAGAATCTTGATTAATTTTACTGGGTGCTGTATCACATCCTTAGATTTACCACAGCACTTTATTTACAAAGGTAAACTGAACATCCCAAAAAGCACAGAGGCCAGGCTGCATCAGACTCTGCTCCAAACAGCACTCCTGCAGCAAGCTCTCCTCTCACAACACACAGCAAAAAGAGACTGGCATGGGAATTCAGATGGATAGCTGGCTCTCCCGGGCATATTCAGAGCATAAGGGCAAATCATTGCACAAGTTACATCCCTTGAATGTAAGGTGGTCCAAAGACCCAGAGTAATTGTCTCTCAAATCAACTTAGGCTTAAAGGGTAGATTCAGCATTTCTTCCCTGCCCCTACCCATGCTCAGCAACCCTAAAATAAAACCTACACCCCCCACCCTGTGTGCCTACCTGGCATTACTTTCTCTATGAAAAGATCAGGAAACAAGGTAATGGATTTCCATTTATAGGACATGCTAGGACTGAGCCTCACCCTCTGGCAAAGCCTGTAGGACATTACCTACACCCCACCTCCTGATTTTAGTAATTTAGCTTAGTCCCTGTCCTTGAGCTATTGCTGTGTCTGTGAACACAAACTCGTACAGGAGTAGCTTTATGGGTAAACTTCCCCCTCAGCTTTTGTTCCCAAAGCCCTTGGTGAAAGTCCCCCCTGGGAACAGTTGCTGTGCTGCATCCCCTTCAGGCTGTGCTTTTGAAATATTCCCCACAGGAAAGGCTGAAGTAGCTCCTCACTGATGGTCTTTCTTTTGAAAAGCAAGAGGAAACACTTCAAGGGAAGTCAGTGAGGTCAACAAAAACCAACAGCAATAGCAGTCTCTCACAAATAAGCAAGAATGTAATGCAGAGAGTTCATCTGCAGAATTTTCCAGAAGAAATTGGAATAAACAAGTGGATGTAGTTCCAAAAGCAAATAAATGATGTAAAACATTCAAATATTTAACCAAAATTTCAACAGCTTATGAGCTATCAGAGAAGCTATTTACTATGAAATTTGGACATTGAATTGCCCCCTAAAATACTGAGATGTTAATTGAAAAATGCACTATCAGATATGTACTACGGGTAAGAAAATAACTGTTTAGCAGGGAGATATTTGAATATTTTGCAGGGCTTGGCTATTTACAAACTCTTTGCCTTTGCAACTGATGACAGTCAGTCTTCTCTATCCTCAGGTGAGCCATAGCAAAAGAAAAGGCCCACCCCAAGGCCTCTTTAAATTAAAAACATTCTCTATTTTGTCAGGACCTCCTGCTTCCCTTCCACTCCCTTCAGCTCAACAGTAGTTAAGCTGGTACATCATGCTACAAAATAGCCTAAAGAAATAATGCTTCATTTTCAGGTGACATTTCAGTTTCTCCCACTATTATGTCTCCTGGCTGAGTCAAAACATACTTGGATTAATTGTCAGGGCATCAAGGGTTTTGCCTAAGTTTTACTTGCACTCCTCTTTTTTTTTTTTTTTCCTAATGTTGACTTTCTTTTCCCTTCTTCTAACACAGTCTTCCTGGGATCAATATGAGTCAGTTAAAGAGGAGTTCTGAACTGTGTCCTTAACACAAGTTCTAACCTGGCTAAGTTTGCCCAGCTGTGCCTGGAAGGCTCATGTCACAGGTTGCATCCTCACTGAAGTCTGACAGCCCTCAGCCTGGCAAAACAGACACACCAAGTTCCTCACTGAGCAATCAATTTTTTAAAAACAATATTTAACCTTCTTTCTTCAGCAGCCTTATTTTACCACCCCGGATGAGTCCCTGACCTGGTGCTTATTGCACACATGAAGTATGCAGCTCTAAACCTTTCTTATTCCAGAGTTTTGAATAGTTTAGCTGTTTAATCCCCAAATTTTTTTTGTTAATGTTAGCTAAACTAATCATTCTAGTTTCTTCTATGAAGTATAAGTCAAAAGCTGAATTAAAATGTTAAGGAGAAGGTAAAGACAAATAAAATTAATATGAAAAGGGATTTCACCCACAGAATCTAGTTCAAGGTCAGAATCTCAAGAGATCCAGTAGCAACCATCCTTCCACAATGTCCCACCAGATGGGACTTTGCCCTTCAGCCAGCATATGTCAGGGCTCTGCCTGAATCATCAGAAATTCCAGCAGCCAGCAGAGTTCTGGAGCAAAGATCTAAATCTGTCAGCACCTGGAGTTACTGAGACAATGCTGCTACATGCCTCACCGACCACAGTTACATTCAAAACAAGATGCTTTTCATCATTTATTTCTCAGGCACTGACTCCTGCCTATTGGTATGTTTTTGCTCCATCACTGTTCTTTTTGCAGGTGCTGATGGACAATCAGTGAAGAAGGATGGTCAGGCAGGAGGGCAATTTGCCAGTTCCATACAGAAGATTTACACATAGCTATACCCCATTCTGTGTGAACAGGGCCATAACTGCAGTGCCCTGAAGCCTTTACTACGAGGGGTAACTTCAGCTTTGTGCTTCCTTCAGGACACAGCAATTGGCCTGACACAGCATCTGATCCGGCACATCTTAACTGAGTTCACTCACACTACAGAGCTATTATGCCATCATAAGAACTAGCCTGAACTGCATCATTTCAAAGCCAGCTGCCGAGTTTGAGGATGTTTCTCTGGCGTCCCAGGGACACCAGCATCTCAAATACTGTATTTGAATACAAGATTATGTCACCTATTATGCACACCTTGGCTGACATTCAAGCTATTGAGTGGTAAGAGCAACTTGTTCTCATTGGTCTTCCTGTGTGAGCTTCTGAATTACTCACCATCATCCAGAGAGCGATAAAATTATATTTATGACTACTACATAAAATTCAAACAAGACCTTTATTTACATTAGGTTTTCAAGCGGTGGGCATTGCAACATACATAACAAAATTTCATACTACATTTTTTATAGGTAATCAGGTTGAAAAACTGATCTACAGAATCAATTTGTCAAAACTGGCTAAGCAGAAAATGTGTCAACTCGGCTTAAGAGTACTCTGTCAATTTTACACCATTTTCAAACGTTCAGAGTATTTCTGATGTCCTGGTTATAAAAACAGAATGCTCATGCAGGTTAATTTACAGTGAACTCTCTAGTAAATTTTATGTTCTTCACTTGTTCAGAAGAGCGTGTCAATACTCCCCCCACCTTGTCTCACAAAGCAATTACAAATCCAAATAGGGAAAAAACTTGTTCTCTCAGGAGATTTCTAACAGAAGAAAAAAAATTGATTTAGCAAGACAAGGAGTCAGAACTTTCATTCTGTTACTAACTGAATTAGAATCTCTCATTCTGTAGAAAACAAGTGGTACTGTAAAGATTAATCAAGTTCTTTTATTTCATACTAACATTATGCAGCAACCAATATGAGTGTCTAGGTAAACAGAGACTTTGTGAAACGTTTTGCTGCAAAGCTGACCAGTAATGCACGCAAATGATAAAGTCATCAACTCTGCTTACTGCCAGAAATAAAAAAAAAAGTGGCTTCAGGAGCAAATAACACTGATTCATACTGTACTGTGCCCAGGCACTAGCCAACAAAGTCTATTAAACTACATGGGTGGTAAAAAAAAAAAATCAGAGCAGCTTTGTTATCTTACTTGTGACACCTTGTTTAAACTTCAGGCATTACTTCTTTATATCAGCATAAATATGTAGCCTTCTACAGGTTTTATAATGTGTTTACAGACATAAAAATGTTATAGTAGAAAGCAAGATCTAGTTCAAGGAATTTCAGACTTTGAAATCAGCAAGATACAAAGCTAAAATTCATATGTTCCTTTTCAAGTTATGAATACTTTCACTAAAACATAAATATTTTAACATATATTATTTTTTTCTGACATTCAAAATTGTAAAGTCAATATGGCAGAATTATTGTTAAAAGCACATATTTACAGATATTCTTTTTTCCATACATAAAGTATTTGGCATAATTATAACAATCTTACTGCATACACAACTGTTTGCGTCTTTTTCACATAATGGTACACTCCTTATTAAAATTTACCAATTATGTACAAAAATACTTGAACATTTATTATAGAAAACCTCTATAACTACTGTCAACAGCTTGTAACTGCTGAAGGTTTAATTGAGAGAATATAAAAAAGTGGTCACTTTCTTCCAGTTAAACTATCAACAAATCAAACACAGCTAAGATCAACATGAGCTTCCCAACAAAAGAGGGAGAATATATTTAACAATATGATTTAAAACGCAGTCCACACATCTGTTCCCAAGCACATTTAAACAGTCAATAAAAGAAAGAGGATACAAAAAGTACATACAGAAGGTGCTTTTTTTTTCCTTCCCCTCCACATTCCTATGTCTTGGCATTAGCTTTCCAGAGCTCTTCAGATGCCAGTCACTAAAACATAACCTAAGGCCAAACACCATTCTCAACAACAAAGATGATGGTGATGAACTCAAGCTAAAAAGCAAATCAAAAACCTGACTCCAATGGCACATACACATCCGAAGAACTGTTCAGATTTTTTGCTAGATTTTCACAAAATTATTAATGACCTTCACAATTAGCTTTTGAAATGTATGGATTGAAAACCAGCCATTTGTATTTTTAAAAATTGGCTCATTTCGTGAATTGCCTAGATACTAGTCAGTACTGGCTCTTGTACATAAGTTAAACGAACAATTCATTTGTACCTGTTTCATACACAGATTGTATTCTGGGGTGAACTTTCAAGAACAGCAGAGAGCCTTCACTAGAAAAAATGCTAGCTTTAAAAAAAAACAACCCCAAAACTAAAAAAACAACAACAACAAAAATACATTAACTGGAAGAATAAAAGTAAATTGCACCTCAAAAAAGAAAAAAGGATGTGTCAGGTACATACACTAATGGCACAAAATCTTATTGGGATTCACCAGAATGGTGCTGTACGCTGAACAGGTATTTTCCCATCTTAAAAACAACATAAGCCAAGTGTGTATTTCAAAAATTCCAAACCACATTCTTACAACAGTTCTCTGCTGTGTAACTTGCATTATATCTCAGTTTTGCCACATACATTTGAAATGACCAACCTGTTCATCAGACAAGAGAAACAACTTCCAGCCTACTTGCAGGAACATCCTAGTCTACAGACTACTTTGTTAGAAAGCGTGCATTTATCTCTAGTAGTAAAGATCCAGTCAGTATATTCTGCATTTTGTAAGAAGCATTCAGCTAACTCAGATGAGAGTTGTAAGGTTTTAGATTTAATTTTTTAAATAAAAATAAAGTACAAATAAAAGCATTTATCAGTATTCACCACCATGAAATTTAAACAAAATCCTCTCATTCGTGCTTCCTATAATATCTGGCAACCTAAATTAGTAAATTCATTTCAAACGTGCAACATAATATTAATAGGCATTTCAAAATTACTCAAAAGAAAAGGTGGACAAAATATTAAAGTGCCTAACTAAATGAGTTTTACCATTTTAGAAAATATTATTTCTTAAACAGTAAAGAATGTGTTGCAATTAAATACAAAAGTGGCTTCTCATAGCTGAGAGACTTTGCGGGGCAGAGGCCTGGGCCGGGGAACCTGCTCAGTCCTCCTGCTGCTGTTTTCCAGGTTGTTTGGCCGAACCAGCTGTGGCTTGGGTGGCAGTGCCGGAGGGTCAGCGGCGGGCGGGATGGAGAGGCTGTGAGGTAGAGGAACGGGGCGTTTCAAAGTCCGCTCATACACGCTGTAAGGTGGTGGGGTTTTGCTTTCTTTTCTCACAGGCTCCTCAGAAATGTTGTAGCTTGGGACAGTCACTGCTGGTTCACTGCCTTGGCTTTCAAAGCCTGATGTCTCTGATGTGCTACATCGGCTGAGTGAAGAGATGCTGCTGCTGTAACTCCCCGACAGTGCCGGGGAGTTGGATATGAGCCCCGAGGAATGATACTCCACTGGAGACGGTGTGAATGATTGCACAGACCCCTGCTCAAAAGAAAGGGCAGAAGAAGAATTTACCTGGCATATAGGAGGGAGAGTGTTTCTGTGCTCAGACTGAAAACATATATAGATACAGTGCATGTACTCTGAGCTTTGATAAACAGAAATCATTGTGTCCCTGTTTAATCAAGACGTGGTAAGAAGCTGCTAAAAAGCTCATTTCAGTAGTGCCTGGCACTATCACCTTAGATAGTGGTCACGCCAGCAATCAATATAAGTGGAAATAAAACTGTTTTTAAATGTTATCTTCCTATCATAATACCGTGGAAAAAATCTGGAAGTCTTTAGAATGCACCCTTAGTTTTCCAAGATGGAAGTGGAATGCATCACTGGTTGCAAGGGATACCTGGGGGTGTCCTGCCCCCTAACGCCAGAGCCCAGTCACTGCTGCTATTGCAGGCTCTCGTATCCCAAATTCATTTTTCAAAGCTTTTCCTCGCAGCTTTTAGTGCATTTCCATGCAGTGAAAAGTACATTTACATCATGGCATCATTTCTGAGTGTACCATAAAACCAGTATCAGAGGGGTAGCACAAAGCAGGTGTCAAGGTAAGAGCTGCTGCTGGGTGCCAGCCCCCTTCTCTGCTGTTCCTGCTCCCATTCAGGGCAGAAGCAGAATGGTAGGAGATTAAAGCATCACCACCCTTTGTCTCCCTCATCTTCCAGGTGTTCCTTAGATGCACAAACAAAACACACCACACGTGCCTCAGGGATGAGGGCCATATGGAGGGCACAGGTGGCCAGTGGCTGCACCTGCAGCCTCACAGGTCAGTGAGGGATGGTGAGGGACTGGGAGCTGAGGGCCCAAGCAGCAACAACAGTGCTGACAACAAATAAAAGGCAGGGACAATAAAGGCCTACCTAAAGCCATCGAGTAGTTCTATTCCAGTGTAGCAACTTCAACTGAAAACTGTAAAAGGTTAGCCCACACTTTCCAAGTTGAAAAGTTTTTGCAACATATCTAATTATGACTGGAGTCATCTGAGGCAATCCAGACTTACTGGCCTCAGGCCTCAGGCTAAAAAAGTGATGGAGAAATCACATTAAAGACAAATGTCTCACTTCCATTCTTGTTAGACTGGTTGATGCTCA
Organism: Vireo altiloquus; assembly: GCA_013396875.1. NCBI lineage: Eukaryota > Metazoa > Chordata > Aves > Passeriformes > Vireonidae > Vireo > Vireo altiloquus. The sequence continues at coordinate 739,459 of VZRF01010034.1, forward strand.
GCTGCTCAGCTTGAGGTGAGAGTGTGAGCCATGCAACAAAGGATGGGAGTGGAGGAAGAGGAGAGGGGCAAGGGTGTACAGAGCTGACTGCACTGACTTTATGCTGTTGCAATACTTTTAGTTATCCATCTAGGACTGGATCCACAGAGAACTGAAATCAATGGAAAAAAAAATCTTGATTTACATTAGCAGGTTTTGTACTAGGATGGTTTTCTCTGGCAGCACGCTGTTAGAAGAAAGGCTAAAATCTGAGCCCTGTATATGGCTATGTAAGAGCAGAGCAAGTTTTACTTAAATCTCAACACCTGGTGAAGACATTTCAGACTTTCTGAGGAGCCTGTTTATAACTACTTGTTTCATATTCCAATTCCTCTGTATGTGAGGCTGCAGCTGCACTCCTACTCCCACAAACATCCAGGGTCAAGGTTTTCAAATAAATTGTGTATTTGGCTCCAGTTTCAAGAACACTTGGCACTGGGATTAAGTGACCATATATAAGATTTAGAACCTTTGCTTTTGCCATTCAGAACAGCAAATATGTGTAAAGCCTGCACGGGTAAGCACTTGGTTCCTGACAGCACTGTAGACTGCTTTTACCAGCAGCAAGTCAAAACAGTCTGGAAATTCATGGATGCTCAAAGTGAGATCCAGCAGTTCTCAGAAGTATTTTGGGCCAGCATTTGTCTTCCAAGCAGCAATCCAGACTTTGGCTGTAAAATGCTTAAATTCTGTCCAGACCCATAGAAGAAGAATGTTAGGACAAGCTTCAAATATCCTTAAGAATCATGATCACTGTGTCCATTCAGGATGAAAAGGAAGAGTAACTCATCTTTGTACAAGATCCTAATGTTCTAAAGAGCTTCTTAGTAAGCAATTAGGGCAAAACCTGGGACCGGTGCTCACTTCAGCAGAACAGTAATAGGACTATGGGGCACTCTGATGGCCAGCAGAATTGATTTGTGATGAATTTGGATCGCTGTGCAGACACAAGCAGAAATGTTACATGCTTACAGGAAGGCAAACAGGACGATGACTTTCAACTTGTAATCAGGGACCTCAAGGGAAAAGGAAATATTTTGAGGTGCTGTTTTCCTCCTCAGGCAATGTGTACCTGCAGTATTAATTAGACATTTGGTTGCTGAGGGGTTACTTTGGCAGGGCTGCCTCCCTCTGTCCTTGCATCTGAATGCCTGAAGCATCAGTCATGCTCCTTTCTATTTGCTCTCCTTCCACATTATTGACTCTTGTATTTCTACCTGCAGAATCATCTCTGCTTCAGTGGGGTGGCAGAGGCTATTCCCAATGCTATGCACTCTGCCAACACCAGGGTTTGCCTGGAATAAGCAGGCTGTGTGTTTGTGTGCTCCAGTGATGTGGAAAACAGATTTCCCAGTCAAGTTTTCAAAAAAAAAGTGGGTACCAATATGCGGGTACCAACACGTGCAAATATTTTGAAATAGAAATTAAACCTGCTCAGTTTAGCCTGGATCTCAAATTACTTTGGATGTTTATCTGCCAGAGAAGAACCAGTGCTTATTCAAAGCCAATGTTTCATACTGGCAGGTGTCAAACTACTTGCCACTTCTTACAACCTCCCTGGATCTTCCTGCAGAGGAAATGGATATTAAAATGAGTGAAGCAGGGAATACTCTCTAAGAGACCCTCTAATCTAACAGCTCTGAATGCTGGAAGAATGAGATGAATGGGTTGCACAACAGGTTTTCCTTTATGGTCACCTCCCCTTCTTCCACACTGGAGACAGAATACTGGTTTTTGTATATAAGAAAAAGAAAACATAATATAACCCCAAATAATGTACATTAAATATATACCATCTGTCCCACAAAGGCAATTCACTGCAGTAAGACAGTACCTTCATTGGTGATCTGCCAGCAGGAGAAGGGGAAACGGAGGCTATATGTCTTGCTGGTGATGCTGTAAAGTTAGAAAGATTTCAGTGCACTTGTGGCATTACAATTTTCACTAGGAAATAATTTGAAGTGGACAGGAGATCATTTGATACATAAACTTTATCTCTAGTTTCCTTGGCCAATGGCTGTAAATAGTTTTAGAGGTTTTGTTTATTTTACTTTGTTCTCTGGATTATCTTGCAGTACAACCAAGTAAAATAAATTTCTGCATCTGCCTTTTCTGACAAATTTTATACCACTGTAAATTGATTTATAATCTACCAAATGATAATAAGTTAAAAAAAGAATCAGTATAAAAACTTTTCCCTTTTTGTTCTTAAAAAATACATTATGTACTTGTAAGTCAAATAAGGAAAATTGAAAACACATAATATACTTATATCAAACATTTACCTGCAAACGTATTAGAAATATGCCTGGACAAACTCAGAGGCATAAGTATAATACACAAAAAGTTTACTCACTCCCTTGAGAACAATTATATTTATAGTATCACTTGAGCAGCCTTTCCTTTAAATGGAAATTAATCTTTTGAAAGGCAAAATGATTATCGTAACAGAACTCATGTACTTTCGTGATTACTGTGCATTTTCTGGCCAGTAAGATTCTTTGTGGTTAATGATCATTTCTGATTGCTAACCTCCAATTATCATAAAATAAAAAGACTAAATTTGATCATCCTTCATCGTACTAGCATGAACTGTCTGAAACTACTCATTCATTAGAGAAGGGGCAGAGTATTGGAAACTGCAGAGAACATTAACAAGATGAAAATAACTGCAGAGGCAGTCCTACAGCCTTTCATGTAAGAAATCAAATCATAAGTTAACCTGCCCAAGATGTTAAACATTAAACACAGTAGAAAGAATCTAAGCCCTCAAGTACTGGAGCTTTACTTGAAGCGTCCATTAACTCACCAGTCTGTGCAGGTCTTGGTGGTACAGGAGGAGATATAAGCTTTCCACTTTCTGATGCGTTTCTGGCTTCTTTCCCACTATCCAGGCTCCAGCTGCTGGGGGTGGAGTTTACAGCTGGAAGAGAATGAAAAAACTGTCATAGGCATCAACACTTCCAGTTCTCTGACTTGTCTTTATCCATGAGGGTAAAAATAGACAGACTGAAAACGCCTAACAATTCAATAAGCATGCCTGAAAAGCTCTCGAGATTACATCTACACTTGCAAAGCTCTTAAATAGCAGCTGTCAATCTCATGGATGCCTGATGGATGTACCTGGCCCTCAGGTCAGTTTGTGACCAGCAGTGGGGGCCATCAACAGCAGCAGCAGCTGAGATTGCACTCTGGTGCTCTGCAAATCCAACCACAAAGGGAGATAAGCTTGAAGCCTGTTAATATAATCAGTTTATCTTTGCACCAGACTCCTATTTAGAGGTTTCCAGGCAGAGGGGAATAGACTATTCATAAACTGTTTCCATTAACTCATTTTATATACAGAAGGGACTAGAGAAAGGAACTCATCAAATTCCTATCAACATCCTTCATAAAGCTTTCTGTGTTAACAGTCTTGTGTTGCCTGCATAGACTACAAATTCAGAATTGAAAGAAGGTGGAAAGGGCACAAAATGTAGGGAGTAAAAATTGGAAGAAATTAAAAGTGTCTGACAGAAAAAAAATCAAGAAATTATTATGGACTGAGAAAATTTCTATACTGTTTATATCTGTGGTCAAGGATCTCTCCTTGATCATTTAAATTGCCTATCACCTTGACGTGCATAAAATTGGCTGTTTTCTTTGTTTGTGTTACACTGACCAAATTCTATGACTTCAACTGAATGATCCCATAAGGCCTGGAACAGCTTCCTTGAAAGAACTGGATTATCTCATGTCATCAAGAAGTCACCAGTATTGGAAAGAAGTCAGACAGACAGAAAGACAGGGAATTTAACATGGACAGGACAAAAGCTAATTTGAAAAACACAACTTTCATTACTTCCTGAGAAAGAAAAAAAAAGGAGTTGAAAATAACTGCTTTAAACTTTCCCATTCATCTCCCAAATACACCACCAAAAAAGCCCCTCACCTTAAAAGCCTCAAACCTATTGCCCTGCCATGGCAGTTTCCTTCTTGTTTACTTGTTTCAATTGTGAGTAGAGAATCACATGCAAGGACTCTGTGTTTATTTACAAGAATGAAACGAAAAAGCAAAGTATTGTTGCTAACTGATGACATCAATTAGCACTATTGTAGCCACTCTGAGAGCCCTCAGGACTGCAATCCTACTACACACCAAACTTAATACAATAGTACAGTAAAAATAATACTGGTCTCATATCTGAAACAATATTGTTACAGTGTAATTGCACTTCAGTTGAGCCTGGGATCAATCCACGGAATAATCTGTTTTCTAGAGCATCATTTTGCTTTGTTATTGCCAAAATATGCAATACGCTATTCGCTTTTTATTGTAAGCTGTTACCTAACAGTATGGCTTTGCCCTCTTCCTAAAATCACCTGGCACCAGACCTAGGTACTTCAAATGCCTGCATGTCTTGACAAGCCTTTTTTTTTTTTCTTTTAAGTCATCCAAGCAGTCAGTTCTTTGGACTGCTAAAGCCTTCAGGAGAATACTTCATTTTAGTAATTCTGTGATGTACTTGGCTGCACAGGCCAGTGGAAAACTTTTGCTATTTCCATGGTAAAGTATTTCATGTATTTTTCAGCCCTGAGAAAAAATTCCACCTGTGTTTTCATAAAAACAGAAACAGAAAAATACCTATAAAACCCAGCTCTTATTAAAGAAAATCTGGTCAGTTCTTTTTAAAATATATTCTTAAAAGAATTACTTTCTAAACACTTATTTTACTGTATCCTTTATTCAGCATACTGCAAAGATATCGTAATGAAATTATGTAGCATATTATGAATATGAGGCACATAATGAAATCACGGCAAACAATTAACTATGCCAAAAATACTGGATTTCCCCATGTGTGAAATGATGAGGCAATATTTTTTTCTACAGAAATGGATCTATTTCTCATTTACTCTAATTAAAAACAAAATCCCCAAAAAGCAAGAGACCACAAACTGGTGTTTTCAATCCAAGTGTAAGCAGAAGCTCACAGAGTTTTATTTGATAAAGAGGACTTGCTGGTACCACATTTCAGGACTCTGTCCATCTCTTTACCTTCTCTTTAGCCCCATTCTCCAGAAGTTGGCTTTTCACCCATATGTCTCTCTTGAAAAGCAGAAAAGGAGGTCTCACAGGTAGCCTGCTGCAACCTGCTGCTCCATCACCCTCTCCTGCAAACTTCTGGGCCTTATTTCAGTGCAACACTCAGTTCAAACACCATGTTCTTCCCATTTTGGCAAAGTGCTTTGAAACTTAGATTTGTTAGCATAATTTATTTAGTCAGTTAGAATGTTTTGACACTTGGAGATTACAGTATGCACTCAACTGTCATTCTACAGAAACATGATGAAGTAATTAAATTTTCATTCTTCCAAGACTGGCATATTGTAGCATTTCCACTGACCTTTGTCAGAGCTGGGCAGATTGGAATCACTTCGTGGCAAAGCACCATCTCCAATATTATTAAACAGCATTCTCTGTAAATTGAGAACAGCATGGTTTACACATAGCTGCTGTTGTATTGAAATAGTCTTTAAGAAAACAAATATATTTTTTATTATCCCCCCTCATTCCTAGGTCTACTTTGGAGGTAGAGTGATAAACATCACAGAAGAACATAAACAGTTTAATAAAAGTATATGTATACAGATAGGGAGTAGACTAGTTTTCTGAAAACTGTATACACTGAAATTTGAAGGAGGATTATTATGTACTGAGTTCTGACAGTTTCCAGCACCTTAAAAAACATAATAAAGCTCATTCCTAAAGAGATATCTTAATAGATTACTAAACAAATAGAAGGATAGATTTGCAATAATTTCATTAAAGAATCAGGATCTGAACAAGATAATATTTAAGTTACGGCTGTTACCTAAAAAAAGCATTATGTATTGTTTTCTACCCCTGACTTTTCTGGTATTAGTCTTCTTATTTCTCTTGTGGATAAGAACTGACCCATAAAGAATGTTTGTCATGCCTTGTCTTAAAATTCATTTTATTTACAAATCACAGTATATGTATAAAAAAAATAAAATTCTACCATTTATTTCCTTTGGCAGCATTCAAATAATCCATGGGTCACTAGTTTGTCTTGAAAACGCATGTAAATAGCATACAGTTAATCCTCCAAGTAATTCAGATGTACTTTCCAGAGGAAATAGGAACAGATAAACTTTACTTTTTTTTCTTACTTTTTTTATCTTTAAAAGCAAGATCAGACAATCAGTGAAATCCAAATAAAATCCTATTATTGTAGTTCTTTCCCACTGTTCACAGAGGACCATGCTAAGTTGGTGAGGCACTATGCTGTGGTTCCACAAGATGGCAAACCCAGCTGCAAATCGATCATCATTGACCTAATATGTTGCAGCTTCATGTTAAAGTGAGGAACAAATACTTGAGCCCAATTCAACTTCACTTTAAACATCTCAGAGACAGAATGCTTTGGCAGACTTTGAGCAACAGTAAATGTGCTGTATTAGAGTCATACTGGGTCAGGTAATCTCTGTTTTCCTGGAGTTACCATTAAACTGAGGTGGCATAACTACATATGTACTCTGATGTGACAGAAAATGGGATCATATGTTCCTGCCTGGTCTGGATTGAATGTTCACTGCCTAGGGAGTCTGCAGTGCACTAGGATGTGGTGGACAAGCGTTGAAGCCCGTTTTCTGTGCAAAGATAAAGAGCAACGGCTGAAAAAGCAACTGAAATTGGAGGAGATAAAGAGACAAAAGCAGAATGAAATACAGAGAAACAAAGACATACTAAAAAGAATGAGATATAAAACCATATGGAAGAATAAGAGCAATCACAGGATATTTAACGACACGGAAATAAAAACCTCAAAATGTGAAATTCAAAAAGCTTCATTAGGAAGAATAATAGCAAAAAAATAAGGAGGCTTGTTGACCAGTAAATGACAGCAGGCATTCCTCTTCAGAGTATGGGAAGAGCTGGAGAGACATTGTACAACCATTCAGCCAGAGATCACAAAGCAAGCAAAATGGATGTTGACTAAAAACAGCGGAACATAACCTTGAGCATCAATTTCAATGAGGAAGTGGACGCAGTACTGCTGTGGTCTTGTTTTGTGAAGTCCATCAAACTTCCTTAAATAAGGTAGCTATGGCCTGAAAGACTTGAAGTGCAGGATTTTTTGCCTGTGTATCTCATGTCTCCCAGTTGAAACACTAATGTGAAAATTGCTTTAAAAAAGTAATTCATAAATGAGTGGTCCTTTCCTCTCAGTGTGAAGCTCCAACCAAGTCTGTTGAAGTCATATTAGAATACAAGTAGAAAGGACAAGGAACAGTTTGAGCAGCTAAATTTAAATGAGAGTTGCAGGTATATCTAAGATATCTCCTTACAATTGTCCTGAGGAATTCTGTTCCCCTTCTTTATCAGAAGGCAGAGAATCAGGATTTTTTTTCTGATCACAGTCCATTTATTCTGCTGAGGGAACAGCACACCAGAGAAAGAAATTTCATTTTTCCCCAGAAAGATATATCCTCATTTATGGTTATAAGAGCAGAAAGAAACCATCAGACCTTCTCATCTTTGAAATATACTTCACTGTATGAGCAAGTTAATTTTCTACTTACCCTCTCATGGGACACTGAGGGTAGAGACAGATTGGGAGATTTTCCTGCTGGGCGGGTCTCAGAGAGAGCGGAGACTGGGCCTACGAGCTCCTCAGCCTCCCTTATGCAATCTCGGATAGAGTGGGGGATAGAAGTCGCATTCCACTTGGCAAAGCAAGAGTTTGTATTCTGGGAGCAAAAATGGGATAATTTTTCTTTGCGGCAAACTGTAAAACCGCTTTATTTAAAGAGCATGTCCTGATCTTTCCTGTCTGTTGTCTTGGCTCCAACTACCAGTGACGAAGTGCCCAGTACATCTATCTGCTCTAAGTAGTTCCCGAGAACTGTCCTTAAGTCTGGGTAAGCTTCAGTATTACCTCTTAAGCCTTCAGGTAATAGCATGAGGACTTAAACAGAAAAGAGATTAAAAATTAAATCAAGAGCCAATTCAATAACTGAAGAAACAAGGGACAAGAAAAGAACTAATGATAAATGGATAAATAATTTATTAAATAAAGAATCCTGGAGCTCATTTTTATCAGAGGCAAAACTTCTGGTAGACATGAGAGTGTTGAAAGGAGAGCCTTTAACACTGTATGTATGTTCTCATTTTTCTCAGCTTCAGCAAGAGGTGCATTGTGTGATGGCAGGGATTAAACCAGCAGCTGTGTTAAAGAAAAGCACTTTAGGAAAAAAGGCCCATTAAGAAGAAAAGAAGAAATAAGGATTCAGTATTGGCTGTCTTACTAAGCTTATGTTGCATTTCAGAATACTCAAAAAATACATGTTTCATACAGACCTTTGTAACAGTATTTTAAGGCAAGAACACACTATATTCTTTTCCTTGGAGTTACAAAATGTCTATTATTCTCTTCTGAGGCTACAATGAAAAATAGGAATTGCCACGTGGAATAGGTTATTATCTCACAGTGGCTAGGATTAGCTTTCTTAGAAGAATTAAAAGGGACATCAACAAGGACAACTGCCATGATAACAGTTTTTCATTCTTTGCCTTCTTCCCTAGATTGAACAAATGCTGTTGTTCCACACAAGCAGGCTGTGTCATCTGGTAAGTCTCTGCACCTCTCTCACTTCAGTGAGTAAATGTAAAGAAACAGACCTACATCTAAAGAAATCAAGCAGAAATGTGATCAAGCATTACATATTCTGTTCACTTCTCTTATATTTATAATATTTTAGAGTATTTGGTTATAAAAACATAAAAAACCCCTTGAAAATTTACCACAGTGAGCAGACACTGAATCTGCTCAAAGTTCAACATGTGCCTTTATTGTCTTCTGAGCTATTTGTGCTCTGAGGATTCTCAACAAACTTCTTACCTGTGAAGTTTCTGAAGGAGTAGGGTAGATGGCACTGCAGGGCCTCTCTCTGGGAGACAGGCAAGAGTTTTCTCGGGAATGCTTATGTTTGTCAGACAACAGAGGAGATGCTAGAATATAAATGTGTCAGATGATTAAATTCATGAAGTGATATCCAGACATTTCAATTCTATGCTTACGACAAAAAATTCCTCTGTCTCCAATAATTCAGATTCCTCAAAAAATTGGCTAAATTTGATGTCTGATCAGTGACATCATGCAGAAATTCAGCTGTGTAATGTATCACAATTTGTTTAACATGGTTTACCACAGCAGATGAGCACTGACCTCTGGCACTGGATGGAGCAGAACTGGTCACATTAGGTGAAGCAGAATGAGTAGAACTCAGGCTTGAGGTAGACGGACTAGGCTGTGTACAGAAGAGACGGTGTTGTTACCACATCACACTTACTGGTTTGTAAAACAAACATTTATAGCATACTTTTCACTAGAATAAAGAATTTGCAACTTCTTAGAGTAGTTTATCAATAAATCAAAATAGCAAACCAGTATAAAGAGCATTAATCTAACTACAAACATGTAGTAAAATACTAAATAAATAGAAATGTATAACAGAGTAAAATAATTACATCACAATGTGACAACTGGACAGAAAAGTGGACTTTTCTGTCCAGTTGTCACATTGTGATGTAATTATTTTACTGTCAGATGTCTTAGCATCATAGTCCATTGCTACTTGTTACATTTATAAAAAATTAATGCTCTAATTTAAACAAGAAAAAATAGTTACATAAAAAAGTTATTTCTAAGTGAATGAGGTTAACATCTCATTTAAAGATTTGGTTTTTAAAAGAGGCATCAGTGACAGCTTTGAGATTTCTGAATGAAATAATAGAAGCATTAATTTAGTAAATAGCCTTGTAAGAAAGATTCTGTCTGGTTTAAAGAATGACAGTAAGTTATACCTGCATGTTAAAAACTTCATCTGAGCTTTCTGACTGCCCAGTGATGTTGCTGACTTCAGCAGAAGCTTGGGATGACAGTGATGAGGACGAATATCGATTGACAGCTGGGTAACTCAAGGGGCTATTATAAGAATAATGAAGTATAAAATGGTTAATTGTCAATCATTTCTCATGTGGGAACAGCACATATTTATTAACCTTTAAAGTTTACTTGGGGGAGGGGAGGGGAGAGAGAGAGAAAGAAGGAGAGAGAATACATTTACCAGCTATTCGAGGCTAAACAGATTTCAGCCAGAACATACAAGAAAGCATGCACATAAATAGAAGTATTTATGGGTCATCTTCCATAGGTAGCAAAAATATGTCATTACTAGTATTTAACTTGCCTGCGTCGTGGTATTACCCTGGCAGCATCAGGGCTCATAGAGACAGGTATGGAATTCCGGCATACACGAGGACTTCCATTTGGGAAATGAACAGGGCTAGCTTGTACACAGGCAGAAAATTCCTGGTGAGTTTTTGAAAGAAGATTAATTAAAATGAACATACTAACACTAAGCATTTTCTAAGATATAGATATGTAGATAACTAGATATAAATGTAGTTATATTGGCATTTTGGATCAGCTCCATCATTAATATGAAAAATACTTTAACTTTTCACTAAGGACAGTAAAATGTAGCTATTAGTAAAACGTGACTACTTTTCTCTGCATGGTATGGGAAGTTTATGTTTCTCTTTGCTTTGTGGTACTACAAGGCTACAAGCTGTAATGGGGACAAACAACCAGAAGATGTCACTGTTTGTTGCTTGGGAAAATGAACCAACCCTTAATCACTTGAACAGTCTCTTGGTCTATCCATTCACCTGCTCATGTACCTGTATTCCCAAGCTTGATTTCATCACAAAGAACTGATCCACCAGCTTTTTGTGCAACGGTCTCATGTCCTGTGGCACCACCTTCTCGTGCACTGCCAAGCCAAATTCTAGAATCTGGGCCTGCAGAAAGGGAAAAAAGTATTTTTGATCCATTTTCTTTAAGCTCTCATCACTAATTAAAAAAAAATTCAACAAAATGCACGTTGCTTTAAAAACACCTATCTGAATCTCTGAAAGACCTGTAACCAAACAAGGCAGAGGGCCAAAAGCAGTAACACACAAGAGGATATAACGCCTCTTCCCATTCAAGTTTCCCAAAGATTTTGCCTATGCAAATTCAACTGTAAAATTTAAAAACTATGGATAACATAGTGAAAAATCTGACTAAATGGCAACTTTACAAAAAGCAGTTCTAAATCCTAAACCAAAGCCATTTTCTACAAGAACAGCTGTAAAAAGCATGAAACAACAGCAACAGTCACATCCACCAGAGACTCTGTAGTATATTTGCAATGAAGTCCATGGTCTCCTATCTTATTTCATCTCCCCAGAGACATCCATTAGTGGTGGCTTGATGTATATTTTTGACATAAGGCACAACAGCCTTCAGAATCACAGTGCTAAAACTTTAATCTTGCTCAAATTTGGTCACACGCATTCAAAATATTGAATTGGTTACATGAGGAATCAGATAAATTTAAAAACAAAATAGCTACAGTGTGCTGTAATATCTTTGGATGAGAGCTCCTGGCTGATGTTTTCACACAGCCTGCGAGCAGGCATGCAGCTGCACAGCATCCCTGACCTCAGGTCAGGACTGCAGCACATCCATTCACACACAGCCCTCCCAGCCTTTCCAAATGCTCCACATTAAATCAGCTGTGGGTGCCAGAGAGGGCTTAACTGCTATTGCTTGGAACCCACATTTTCATTACAGGAAGTTATTAACTCCAGTTTTACATTGTAAAGATTAGTGAGATTAACTATAGCTTGAAAAAATAAAATTATAATGTCAATTACTATACATTGTCTCAGTGAAATTAAAGTGAGCTCAGTGAATCTATTCTGATTTATACTGTCTGAGGATCTGTCACTCAGCTGATCTGACCAAAAGATACCACAATGCTGATGAAAAATGGAATGTCCATCTTGCCAAATTCCAGTACTGTGACCCTTATTATTCCAAGTTGGCAATAAAATTTGGAACTTCAACATGTGGCATGGAGCAAAAGTAGATAACTGCCAGTTTAAAAAGCTGAAATATTAGTAAGATCTTTGATTTAAAAAAACCCAGCATTTTCAAAAGGAAACTCTTCATATTTGAGGCCAGTAGGTCACTGGCTTATAAATGAATATAGAAATAATGCAGAAAACATATAATGAATAGAATACTCATCTACTTAATTTAATCACTTTGTATTTATTTACTGCCTACCTACTTTGCCAATTACTACTAGATGTCTTTCATTGCAATAAGATTTTGAATGCTTTTCTGCTCTTATGGCAAACCTTGTAGTGAAAATATTTTTCTGTAACATTGGTACAATACAAATATATGCTGAATCCATCAAATGTTTCAATGAAATGTTTATTCTGTAGTAGTGATAAAATATTTTGTAGAAGAATTTGTGTATGAGCATGACAAGACAGGCCTCTCACTCAACCTTTTTTTCATACTAAACAGTTTGAAGTGATTAAGGTGATGATAGAAAAGATATCTAGGGAAAAGATATTAACATGGCCCAGATGCTTGTTAGTATAGAAAGTTACTCTCTACTTGGAATCTAATTCAGAAAACACTGAAGACCACAGGGCAATTATTAACCTCTAATATTTTTTTATTTTATTTGGGGACATTTTTAGCTAGAACAGCTGAGCAGGCCACATTTTCATTCTTTTCCCCATTTTACCTGCTCAAGCATCAGTTCTCTCAAGCGTGTGATCTTCTCTCCATCTTCTGGATGGTTCAAGACGTATTCTTTGACAAAGAATGCCTAAACAGAATAAAATTACAAAAAATAAAGTGAGTAAAAACACACCACTTTTGTTCCTTTTTTTAAAAAACAAGTTTCTATATAATATTTTCAAATGTTTCAAAGTTCCTTTCAACTGCAATAATGGGCGATACATATTAAATAAGTAAGTAATCATACAGTCATTGGTGGAGACTATAAAGAAAAAAAATGTAGCCACTCTTAATGGAATTTATAAGTTGTTGAATATCCAGGACAGATCCTGAAGCAAAATCTGAAGCCTGCAAATCAGAGTTGAAACCAAACATAGGACACATGAACTAAGTATCTCTTCCCCAATATCGTGACATAGAAGTTTCAAGTTATTACAAAGAGTTTGCTTTTCCTCTCTTCTCATTCTAGGAGTTTCATTACTCCTTAAATGTCAAGACATCTTGACAAGTGTGGAATTGTATGCTATTATGTGCACTGGAGTGACATTATCTTATTATTCTCTCTTAATATAAATAATGTTTTGAAGAACTTACAGTGACCATGATGTCAAGAAGATACACTTTACACTTCAGGAGCATCTGACCAACATCCAGCTGTGTACCTGAGCTTACATGACCTTCCAGTCCATCTCCAATGCTCAAATTGCACCAGCTATTATACCAGCAAAGTTCTGGACATAGCACTCCCCCTGTTTGTTCAAGATTGCATCTTTCTTAATTTAGCAACTATTCTCCCCTGCAAGGGGATTATATTGAATGCATAACAATTCTTTACAATACATATATTTCACATGGTCCTTTCACTGCAGATAAGTAAATTATAAGAAGTAATTTTAAAATTGTTAGAAGAAGCCCTCTGATACTTGCTAAAATCCCAACCCCCAAACTTCTGCCAGCTGACGGGGGTTTTTTTCCCTCAGCTACAAGCTAAATGTTCTTCCAAAATCAAGCAGGTGGTGTCCTAGTGGTTTTATATAGATCTATAATTAGATATAGATATATGAGTTACATACACTATTAGACTATTAGAGTAATAATCTAACTTCAAACAAAATCACAAATACTTATCAGAATTTGACTAAATCCAGTAACACTTTTGGAACCAATGGCTTCCAGTAATTAATCATGAAAGGGCCTTTACTCTGATAGCACATTTGAGAGGAAATGTAAGTTGTAGTACCAATTGCAATTAAGAGGTGTTAGTGAAACAAAAACGACTCTTCATGTTTTTCAATAGTGTTTAGAAAGTTTTTTTTTTAAATCAGTGGTTCAGTCTACAGCCATTTTTTAGCCTACATAAAGGTGCTCCATAATAACTATTACTTGTTTAAATTTTCCTGGAATCTGTTCCTGTATAGAAATGAGTGAATGGATAGTTTTAACATCTGCAATACCAAGATGCTGAATAATTAGAGGTAGCTACTTTTTCCCCATCAGAAGAGAAAAAAAAAATACAGGAAATTATTTAAAGAGGAAAAAGGGGGAAGAAGGAAGACAGAATCAAGAAGGTAGCAGAAGGTCAAAGGATACTTCTAAAAACTTGGAAGTTGCCTGAAGAGAAGGAAGATATTGGTGAAGACATGGTCACTCTTACCTCAAGACCAAATGCTCCAAGAATAATTGAAATTTGAGCTTCGTACAGGGCAGAAGGGAAAAGCAAGTGAAAAGTGGACAGGGAAAAGCATTTACAGAGAATGGGATAACAAGAAAGGTAGAAGATAAGAAATGGCAAAACAACAGGAAGACTCATAAAGGCTGAAAAATGGACATGCAAAGAGAAGAATTAGAGTGAAATGGAAGAAAAACAAAGCCTCACAATTATTGCTAACATTTTTGATGTATACAAAACAAATTGCTGAACAATCCTATTTTAATAGAGTGAGAGACAGAGGGCAGAACAGAATTGAAACATAAACACTGTCTAGGAGATCAAGAATTACAGCCAAGAGCAACGCTAAGGAGCAAGCTAGAACCTTTGCTATGCTTGTGAAGAATGGAAGCTGTGCAAAGACATTGAGCTAGCTCTGATACTGCTAATTCAAACCAGACATAGTTCTGATATGACTGTATTTCTCCAGGGACTCCCCTCACGGTGCTTCACTATGCTAAACAGCTTTGCTGTTGTTTAAAGGCATTTAGGAAACATCAAAAATGTTACTGCTTTGCTTCAGTCTCATAATTTTCATAACATTGCATTTTTGGTGACAGAATCTAATACTATACCAGACTCAATTTCTTATATTTTAATTAAGATGCAGTTTTAGCAAATTTAACACTGTTGAGTGAACACTGAATCTCTTAGCCTTTGAGACAAGTGGACAGAATGTTATTCAACTCGACATTTTCAAAGGAAAAACCAGCACGCTCAAGTATTTCATAAGACTATTAGGAGAAAGAAGAAGATCAAGTTGGGCTACAAAAGGAAAAAAAAAAAAACTTTCTTTTTACTGCAGTTTCAAAATTCCACAGAATTTCGTGTAAATACAGTATCCCAAACATTTAGGGTTCTCCAGTGATTCAGAAATTACAATAATGAGGAACAACTGTTGGAAACAAATCCAAGGTTAAACATTTCTAAATTATATTTATTTTTTTAGATCCTCCTTGCCCCGTCCCACAAAAATAGCTTTTCTTAAAAACTTGGAGAAGAGATACAAGAATGATCTAGAAAATTATGATTCTTCAAGATAATGAACTTCTCGTTGAGAATTTATATATAAACACATATATAAACTAAAATGTCAGCACAAACAAGTAAATTTGCTTGTTGGTCAGAAGTAGCTCCTGTCCTAGAATAGGCAAAGTATTAAAATAATTTACTTACAATTAACCATTTAATTGAAAATCTCCAAACAAGTCACTGAAGAATGCAGTGTAATTGTGAATTGAGTCATCGTTGGAGTAAGTTTATGGTACTATTTACAGCAAAATGGTTATGTCAATAAACTACATCCTTAATATTACCTAACCCAAAACTGCAACATAGGTATAATTACAACTATTATTCATATAGTACTTTCTGTCCTTATTTCATGCAGAGGACCTGCATCTGTACAGGGAAAGAAATTGGATTTTTAACAAACAAAATAAATTGCTTACCTCTTGGTACCTAGCAACTCCACCATTAACTGCTGCATCAATGACCCCATTTAGACACATTGTGAGAGGGTTAATGTTCTGCATCTGTCGAGTTTGACACTGACTAATCAGTGTTCTTAACTGCTGGTTCTTATTTTCTAAGACTTCAATAGCATTCTCAAGAGGACTCATTTCCACCTGAAAGAGGAGTGAGAAACATTGCAAACAACTTAATCTTCAGTCGCAAGATGAAATATATTTCAGGTAATTTTTGATTTCTTAAAATAAAATGAATATTATTCTATATCCTAGAGTTCTGAGACACAGAAAGTACTTCTCACCTGGGGGGAGAGTTTTGACTTTATCATGTAATTAATGATCAAAATAAAAACCAGTCACTTTTTTGTAGATTCATTATCTGACCTTGAGAGAAGACCCAGCCCTTGCTGCAAAACATTCACATACTTTCAGCCAGTGGTGGAACTCTTGGAATTCAGGATTAAATCATCATTGCTAACTTTACCTAAAATGGGCTTGGGGTTGGGAAGCTTCACCAGTTTAAGGGTACAGAGCAGAGCTTAAGTATGGATGAGTTAGTTTCCCCATCCAAAGCGAAGTCAACAAGAAAACTTTATTGATCAGGAATTCGAATGTAAGCTTTGAGCTAAAATAATGATCAAGTTATAGTCAAAGGCAGCCTTGAGCAGGATGTGCCTCTCATCTCTCGAGGCTGGGGAAGTTCTTTCACAGGTAGCGTGAACTGCCGGAAAAACCAAAAGCTGACCAATGGGAAGAGTACTGGCCTGCAGCTGCTGTAATTTACCAAAATACAAGCACAAATCCGAGTCATGACCTCATACGTGCCCAGGAAAAAATGTTACCGTTTACTTTTGGAAATGGTGACTATAATGGTAACATGATAGTAAACACAAGGTCTTCATATTAGTGGTCATATTGACGTAGTAAAGACTCAGCAGCAGTCAACTAACAAAATTTCTCATTCTCACACACAATTTTTTGATTTTTACTGAACTCCACTTTTGGTTTTCTATGGGAGAATGTCAAGATGGTGAACACATGACATTTTCCTACTATTATAAAAGAAAAACACAACAGCGTTTTAGAGAAAATCAATTGTACTATGGTATTCTTATATTTAATGGGACTATTCTAAGACTGGTTTTGACAAGAAGAAAAATAGTTATAGTTGTTACACTCCAGGGCTCAGCAACTGACCAATTATTTAGAGATCTTTATTGGAGGACCACTCTTCCAAATATATCTGGAATCTATTTAAGGATTTTTTAAGAAATAGAACAAGCAAGGAGAAGAAATTACAATGTGTCAATTACAGACTGGTACATTAGACCCTATTCCTGCAGATTCCATTCAGTATGGAGAATGTTTACTTTTCAAGGACACTTGAAGGATAAATTAAGTTATAGATATTCCAAGTATGAAATGTTAGATGGTGCTGAGTTTTAAGGATGTCATTTTCTGACATTAAATGTTGCCCATTATTGTTCTCAGCTTCTTTTTCCTCAACTGTTTATATGAATCCTAAGGGTGGTTCTTAATAATACTCTTCCAGACAAGAAAAATCAGACAACTCGATATACGTTGTAAATAATTTTGTTGTAGCCACCTTGAGATGGTGGTCAAAGAAATTACATATGTGTAATAAATCTTAAAGCAGTTCATTGAATAACATATGATTAAGGAAGTAAACAACCCACAATATGCATTGACACGAGTCTCATACTCACCACTTCACGTTTTTCTACTTCAAACCAACGAGATATTCCAGGTAAACTCTGCACCAAGATCAGTGTGGTCCTCTCTACCCATAGACTCTAAAATATATAAAACAATTTTATTTCCCTATTTGACTCTATATCTTCCTTAATTATTAACAGTTTTCTTTAGTTTATTATATGTTGTCCCCAAATCTCCAAAAGTGACTCATAACTGAATTGGTATTTTAATATTACTCGTCTGAACTAACATCTGAGAAGAACAAGAGTTCAGAAGCAGAACAACTTACAGATCACAGAGCATGATCAGCTCCACTCTGTGAAGCCCTGTCTGAGATTCCAGAATGCATAGCTGATGGGATACCCAAATATACTACTGGTAAAAACTTTGTGCAAGAGGTTTGTAAAATGACAAATCAACACACAGGATAGTGCTTACACAAAATATATTTATAAGCTCTATAGTTAAAACAAAGCCTAATCTTAAATTAGAAAACAACAGTGCCTCAATTTAGCTAATTTATTACCCTTACAGTTCTTTCTTCTAAATTTATAACAAAATTATTATGGGATAACTCTTTTTGTGTCTGAATACCAGAATATATTCTGCATCAGGACATGGTTCTAGCGGGTCAGAATTAAAATTACACCAAAAGATGTATTTTCACAATGACATTTTTATTAGGAGGAATAGAAGGGATTTACCTATTAGGGAAGGAACTATTCCTTTCCCAATAACCTACTTAACAATGTTTTCCCATCTGCCTAAGAAACTTTTCAGAGAACTACTCTCCTCTCTCCAGTTCTGCTGTGTATCTATCACAGATGCAAAAAAACAAATTAATCTTTTCACTCCTAGTCACATATACAGCAAGACCTTTGCATCTCCAATATATATTTGATATTATTTTATTAAAATAAGAAATGAAATAGTCAAACCTGAGATTCCATCTCCTCTACAGAATTTGTTATAACACACTCAGTTGAATAATGCAAATACAGATGATGTTTCAGTAAGGCAGCTGTTGTTGATATTGCAAACAAATCCATAGGTACAGTAGATTAGGAAAGGGCATGATACTTTACCTTGAATTCATTTTCCTTGTCCTTGGTCCCTTTGTGAAATGGCCTGTCATATCGAAATCGCCAGATGTGATTTACTTTGTAAAAGCTCTTGATATTATCAGGAATGCCATCTCTCTGCAAGACTTCCTGGTTTTCTGGAATTGGTGTCACTGCATAAATCTGCAAATCTGTATGTAATGAGTTAAGGCTATCCCACTTTATTCAAATTAGCAAAGTATATTGAATCCTGAAGTATTACAGAAGAAAAAATCTTTAAAAAGTGTTTATCATGAAATGCTTCTATACTATTAATGGTTTGGGAAAGGAACCAGAGAGATTTTTTGATCGTTTGAGATTTCTTTGTACTGTTTCGTTGAAAACTTCATCTTTATTTTTGAAATAGAGCTACTTACGTGGAATAGTACATAAACTAAAGGGATTTAATTAAATATATTCTTACACACACAATATGTCATGCCATGCAAACATAATGTTGTATTGTAAGAAGGTAAATTACTGTAACTTGAACTCCTACACCATTATCACAGTGGTGATAGTTCTATAGGTATTTTTAGCTAAAGAAACAATGTCAATAACTTGTCAAGGACTTTTTAAATAGAACCAAATTACACAAGGAACTTCCAAACATAATAGAGTGAACTGGGACAAAATGCAGGGGGATTCTTACCTACCATTTATTTCAGCAGAGGCACCACATGATTGAAATGTACCTACATTTTTTAAAAGCATAGAAGATGTAAGTGCAGAGTATGGCTTTGTGATTATGTGGATACACTGTGCTTCTGCCTGAAAGATGGTCTCATCTGGCTGATTAGCATGTTGCATAGCAATGGCATGTGGGAACTCATTCAACATTCGCTGCTGGAAGGCCTCCAGCCTTTCATAGTCATGTCCTCGGCAAACGAATTCCTTATTCTGAGCGGAATAAGAAAACAAAAAGCAAGAGCAAGTTACGTGAAAATAATTGGGATCCAAACGCATGCTCTTAAATATAGATTTTCCAGGCAAATTTGCATCATTTTAAGAAGGAAGAAATAAGAAACAAGGCAAGAATAAAAATAAGGAATATGGAAAGAACAGGTTACTTAGAAGAAGGAAATTTTATCATATAAGTTCTGTTCTATTCAAAAGTCTGGAAAAATGGAATAAATTCACTTCAAAGTTTAATAAATATCTGAAGGGAGAAATTGTTTGTACTGCATCAAAGTATGCAATTACCAGGATATATCAGACTGTACAAAATATGTAACAGAAATATAACCCGACAAACAGTTAACCCAATGAAATGGGTTGGAAGTTGATTCCATGAAGAATCGACTCATTATGCTCTGATGTTATACAATTCTGAAGAAAAACCTTGCATAAGAAAATTGTAGAAGGCATTCAATATGCTTTATCCTCTAAATGTTTATCAATTATCAGCCTGGAAAATTAAAATGAGCCAGTTTTTACAACATGAAGTAAAAGAATGCTCCTGGCATTGAATTCTGAGAGCTGAGACTTTCATGGGAATTGCAACAAAACACCCCAAACAACTGTACAGTATTATTGTTCATCTACAAATTAAAATGTGAATGCTTTATTATGAAGTTTAGTCTTTATTCCTCCTACACCAAACACAGCCAGACTTACAAACTGTTTTGTCATAAGAAAATTAAATCAAATGTATTAAGTTTGTCCTTGTTGGTGTTGCAAGCGTAAACCAGTGCTGTGCATGTTTAACTTTAAAAATGCATAAGCAATGAAAGACCTAAAGTACTGCACTATTGTGCAACTTCTTCCACTACTTCTACTCTGTCAGTTGCTGTTTAGCAATCTAAACATTCAATTCTTACTGATTAATATTTTCAAAATGGTTTATACAGAAATTATATTCAGATGACTATTAGTTAATATAAAGAACTATCTTCCCATCAGACTCTTTGAGCATCACTTTTAAAGGGGAGAGTTTCATGCTATATTTACCAGTTAGAAATTGTCATTTCCCCACCACTAAGGCAAAGACAAAGCAGGCTTTTTAGGCCTCCACCATATAGAGGAGGTTCCTTCATCACTTATTTCAATTACCACAGGAAGAGAAGCCTGGATTACGATTGCAGCTGCTCCATGAATAAGATGGATTCCTCTTCCCAAGGTGACAGTCAATGCAGCTAAACTACTGCAGACTGTGGAAGAGGGGAACAGTGTAAACACCACTAACATTTTCAAGGGCACTTCAGAATTCCAGATTAAATGATCAAGAGTAATAACTTTATTATTTGTCAGTTGTAGTACATTAATAATAAATGAAATTCAGCATGTGGAATTTCTAAGTAATTTAAAAAAAGGAACTTGGGAATGTAATTGCTTAAGTGTTAAATTGCTGATGATCCTACCACCAATAGATACTACTTCTGACAGTCTTACCCTGAGCACACACCAGCAGAAACAGAACAGGATAAAGGGAATATTGGTCTGTGGAACACTATAGGTGCATGTTTTCCAACATACACGTGAATATTATGTTTATGTGGGACTCTAGAAGCCTAGCGTTTGTCTTTTCATTAGTCAGGACCTTTTCTTAACCATGAAATATGAGGGTAAAGAATTTCTCACAGGATAAGAACTTGTATATGTTATGAACAAATTTTAACACAGTGAAAGTGATTATGAATGACATTATTACTCCATTCTGTTTATTTTCATTTCACTTACCCTCAAGAAGAATGGGAACTTTTTCCCATAGAAACCAACTCTGAAAAATTCTGGCTCCAAACGCTGTTGATCCATAATTTTATCATACAAAGATGCTTCCATCATCTGTGTGAGATTAAGAAGAAATGCATTTATTCTTTTTTAAAAGTGTATTTTTACCATAAGATATCACAAAAGGGAGTGTCTTTCAGGTTTGGAAAACCACATTTGCAATGTTTCTCTGAGCAACAACTAGGACAACCAGAAGTTTCTGAATGCATCAAATTAAGTAATTATACCTCTTAGGGATCTGAAAGTTTCCAAGATTAAAAAAATAAATCCTTTAAAATATGAAGTACCTATATTAAAGGGGTAAAATAGAAAGACAGTTTGAAATATATGACTCAGTAATCTGCTAATCATCCAAACACATGGCAGTAATGTGGTCAGTTGAATCAGCAAAGTCTAATTTCCATATTCAAGACAGCTTTGTCCAAATCATACCAGATTCCAGTGATTTAAGCATCAAACACGAGTTCCTTTAAAATGTCACAATAGCAATTGGCATAATTTTTGATCAATACATCTGCTTTTTATTTCACTCAAAACACTGACACAAAGGCATCTTAATGCACAAGTCCCCTTTTTCTGATTATATTTTCAGTAAAGATTTTAAGACTGTGGAAAAAAACCAAACACAGTCTTAGCCCTACTTTAGGTAATGCAGACAGTTATTTAATATGCATATGATATCAACAGCTGCCTAATTATACTGCTATGAGAAATCCCCACACCTCCATTTTTGGATTAACATTGGTGGCACAGATACAGTAAAAGGATATTTCAAACACAAAACACATTCAGTACTTAATTAAACACGCATAAACTAATCATTTTATTCACATGATGATAGTCAGTCTGCTTTTGCTTATAGGACTCTGCCATTGCCGTATCTAAATATATATGGAATAAGCTGATAACAGGGAGTCCTGCCACATAGCTCTGTGTTGAGAATTTTGCATAATGTTGTTAAGCAGCTCTGGATTAAAGGGACTTCACTCAGTCCTAGCAGCAAGCATCCTAAATGTACAGGAAATTTTAAAGGGAAGCTGCAACACAAAATTGAATCCATCAGAAGCAGACAAGAAAAGGGAAGACTGAATAATCTTTAAAATACACTATCTGAAGGAATGAGAAACAATGCTTAAAGTTCTAAAATGAGAGAAACATCAGGAAGACTATACCAAGAAAGATTTATTTTTACTACATAATATTAAACAGACCATATTTTTAAGCAGTAAATTTTAAAAAAGTAAAGGTGTACGTTGCATGTGGCAAGCTCTTTGCTTGCAATTACAGCTGCAGAGATATGCTGCTGCTCCTAGTGAAGGACTGTACAGAGTATATTCCCTGAATAAACTGTGGAAAACTAATGAAAGTGGATTTGTAGTATTGTTTTTATGCGTAAGCATGCACACAAAAAGGATGCTGTACAAATATTGGAAGAACATTAATTTTATAATAAAATAAAGCAACCTGGTCTAGTGGAAGGTGTCTAGCAGGAGGGCTGGAACTAGATGATCTTTAGGGCTTCCAACCCATACCATTCTATGAAGATAGGATTTTCTCAATTTTCTTTAGAAAGCTCACACTCCTTTTCTATAATCCTTATTTGTAGAAAAAATCCCTCAGAGTAAAAATTAAGATTTGCAAACCAATCATAAGGACCAATCTGTGGTAAATTCTATTTTCTAAGTAATATTTTATAACCTAAATTAAAAAGGTTTTGGATTCCTGATTGATGAAAAGTATTCAAGTACCTTACCCTCATCTTGCTGAGGTTTCTGTAGTCATAGTAGCTCTCATACTGTTCTGCAATTTTCCTGCATAAGATAATGCCATTTTCCCAACACTGCAAGCAAGTAAAAGATGCTCAGTAATTCAAAGCAACTGTTTGACAATTTGTGATTTATTAGTGGTCTGCTCTATCTATACTAAGTCATATTTCTTGTAACTGAAAATATTTGAACAAACTGTCCACTAAACATACTGATAGCTTCTGAGTCCTACAGATGAATTCTTTGAAGAATTAAAAAAATATTTAGAGACTTACTTAATAAATTACTCTTTTTGGATTATGCACAAAATGTAAGTCATTGCAAGAGTGATGGACAACTCTTCTGATGCTACGTGAGATAGCTTCAACACAGTATGATTTTTACATTTTAAAATTGTATTCTTAATACATCTTCCTTAATTTTTATAGGCTGGAAAATACTTCATTGCACCAAGTAAGTTAAACTCTATAATATAATTACAGAACTGTTTGAAAAACATGATAATCAAGATCTATTTGATTACATTGATTAGGCTTACATGGATTTTACACTAGCTACACAGAATTGTAATGCATTGCTTGTTTGTCAGCAGGACAAATCAGAGCACTAAGTGTATATTAAATTTTGGACTACAGGATAATTACACTTGCTTAATTCAGAATAGGCATCATTAGCTTTATTAGGTTCCTTTTGACCACCTTTAAAATGGGGAGAAATAATATCACTTTTTATAAAGTGTTTTGACAGTTACAAAGCCAAGTGCTACACAAGTGAAAATTATTCTCATATATAAGTGGGGGATTTTTAGGATACGACCACAGGATTAGAAGAAGCAACCTACTGCATCACTAAGTAACTGCTTCATCAGGCAAGGACAAACACCTCCCCTGAAATATAAGAAAAGATTGCAACCCTGGAACTAGTATCTAAAAATGAATAAACTACCCTTCCCAGATCCACTCAGTAAAACAGGACTATTTTACCTTTCCCCTGTCAAAGTTCTGAATGATGGTCAGGTGGAGACACTCCTTACGCTGCCACTCTGTTTGCATGGGGTAGTTGAGAAATTCCCTAAGGGGCCGATCAGACCACTCCAGCAGCTCATCGTACAGCAGGAGTGTGTAGGCAGCCTCTGCAAGACAAATTACAGCATGGCACTTGTCAACACCAAGCAAATAAAACAAAGTACACAGAGATGTGAATGCTTTTCTTGAAATGCACCTTTTTAATAGGTAATTGATTTATTTTGAGTAATAGACAGACAGTAGCAGTAGTGCTGGTTTTGGCTTTGGTTTGGGTTTATTATTTAGAATAATAAATTCAGCTTAAAATTTTCATGCACTATTTAAAGTGGAGTCACTGGGACAGTTCTCCTGCAGTGACAATACAAAGGAGATAAAAAATAAGTAACTATTATCTGCTTAGCCCCAGTCTTCCCTATTGCTAAGGAGAAACTCTCAATGACGCTGCTGTCTTAACAAAGGAACAAGGATTGGAGGATGAGGAACATCAGTAGTGAAAGAGGAAGAAAAGACTAGACTGTGGACACAGTCCAAAGGAGATCAGGGCTGGGAAGAAAACAGGGAGGCAGATGTGTGCTTAATAGAATCCTTCCACAGAGAAGTAAATTCCTGATAGCTGAGCCTTACCAGCTGGCCATAACAAGCAATTTAGAAGTGCAATATTTTTCTCTTTTTAATTTTTAAAATTTTATTTAGTTTTTGGTTTGGCAGGAATCAAGCCTGTTGTTGCTCTCTAGTCAGAGAGCAGCATAGTAATCTTAAAATCATGGTTGGCAGAAATTATCTGGGAACATAAAAACTATTATTATTTTTACTTTGATTTCAGGAATTCCTCAGAAACAATACACTATAATAATATTAAATGAATGTTTTTATTGAAAAGTCAGACTTGGGCAAATTACAAAACACCAGAATTACTACTGGCTATGACAATTCAATTTGGCTGACTGAGCATATGTATTATTGAATTCCAAATTAGTGTTCATGGTTTATGTTTCCACTCACAGGACCACTTTGCATGAGTGAGTCAGTACAAAGATGGGCCATGTTCTGGAGACGTACTGTTTTGGAGAAAGAAGTTCCCTACTGGACTTACTTTACTGCAGGTTTTATAGGTTGTACATAAGGCAAAAAAATAACAATAAAGTACTGAAGTACTTTTTGTGCTAAGCTAAGTTTGCCCCAGACAACCATATCTTACGTCTGCCTCTGCCAAATGAGTTCCCATATGACAGGCGACTTAAGCTGAATTCTACAGTATTTTTTCTAGCAGTAGTGTTCCTCTGCACGTCCACCTAAGAACCTGCAGATCAAAAAACATCACTGCATCAGATATTTGTGGGAGAGAGTGCTTTGAATCCTGGTGGTGTAAAATGCTAAGCATGGTGCAAACTGATGCTGTGCTGTGACACATCCGTGCAAGGGAGACTGGCTCGAGTTGCACAGACAGCCTTAATTCTGGCATCACACAGCTCTCAGGATGCTGGACTGGTAACCACCTTTGTCACAGTTTCAAGCTACGTTTTTGTACTCAAGACATGAAGCACATCTACACACCAATTTTAAAAATCCATGAAGTTGATAATAACAAATCATTCAAAATCATAAGGAAGCAAAAGATAGTAGAACATAAGTACATGTTCAGGATAGCTCACCTTGATCTTTTCTTTCTAAACTTGGCATCTAACTCCTTCACTTTAACAAAATTTTGTCTGCCATAACAATGTTGGTTTTTTTAAATCGTAATAAATTTATGTAGAAGGTTTCTAAAATAAGAATGACCATACTGGATTAAAAGACTGAAGGGTTCCTCTACCCAGCATCCTATATCTGGGAATGGCCAACATAAGAAATAAAATCCTGGAACCTCAGGGAGAGGTCTGTAACTATTGATTTGCACCAAAGTACTAAGGAGAGAAAAATAGGGTTGACTTATGATGTGAGAAATTCAATTTATGCAGAAAATATTTAAAACACTAGACATTGATAAGGTGGAAAGGTAAAAAGATGGTCTCATTACAATTCTCAGGTGACTTAACGGACACAAGGAATCAGTGCATTTATGTGATTCAGCTTCAAAAGAGGTATATCTATAGCTGTAACTGAGTGCTGTGTAAAAAAAGTTTTGAAGTAATGTCTTGTATAAAAAGGACTTTTTTTTAAACAGAGCATTTTTAGAAACAGTCCAGTAAATCATACTGTGGAAAGGAGAGAAAAATAATTTCATCCCTAGGATGAAACTATGCAGTTAGCAAAGTAATGCTGCAATATATAGGAATGCTGCATACAGGAAGTATTAATTTTTTTCCTAATCCCAAATTCTCTAGATATCTGATTTACAAAAGTCTGAGTTGTCTCTGATAAGGCAAGGCCATGGACTACACAAGTCCGTTTTCTAATTATGGGTGTGAGAATTCTTCTTTAAGGCTCTCATAGCAAAAAAAAAATTAATAAATAAATAAATAAATAAAGTGGTGAAATCTACTGCAGCAATCACACATATTGATAATAAACATATAGGAAATACAAAAAAGTCCTGGAAATAAATTTTGAGCAAAATACTGCTTAAAATCCGAATGGATGGCAAAACAATTAGAAAAATTAGGTTCATTTCACAGTTGGAGGTAAACTGGACACAGAACAGTACCCAATGCATAAAGGGAATTCAATGCTGCTCAGAGAGTTACTAAGATCTATTATGTAAATGAATAGCTTGGCACGAAAGTCAGCTGTGGCAGAAAGACTTCTTGATAATCAAAACAGTCTTGTGACTCACTACTGCCAGGTCACATGAGGAAATTAAAATCTCTCCTTAACATATCCTGCTATCTAGTCTACATTTAAATCCATGAACTGCAAAGGGACTGTGGAAATTCCAAGTGAACAATCTTTCTTCTGGATAGCAGAAAAGCATATAACAGTACTGCAAATGTGGTATGTGAAGATTTAGAAAGACATCATGAAACTGCAATACTTGTCACAAGTTTTAGGGTCTCTACCTGATCATGAGTAAGTGATATGGGTCTTCCTTTCTTTTTTTTAACCTAAAAATGAGGTTCTGAAACACCGCTGCATAGAAACACTTCACCAAACAGCTAGCCAGAAGCACTACAGGAAAGGGTATAGCCTCAGATACCACTAAATGAACTCATAAAAACTTTCTCTAAACTTTACTCCTTTTGGGTGAAAAATGGCCGTATCACACATTTATTGCCAGTGTGTATCAATAGAAGTCACTTACCTTCAACATGGCTCAGCAAATACTAAAGCTGTGGGACTGAAAAAAGCAGTATTTTAAGAGACATCAATTAGCAAGGAAACACAGCTCGTACCTGGGCTGGTATGTTCTGCACTGAGGATACAGATTACAGGTTTGCAAAAGACTGCAAACCACAGTCCTAAATATCTTTTTCTAGTTTGTATTCAGTTACCTGTGAAGTTTTGTGCTTTCAGATGTAGGTCATAGAGCTTATGAATATAGCGAATATACATCTCTTCCTTGTTCAGTTCAGTCTTGTAAAAATTCTGAAATAAAATTGAATTTTGTAATAAAATGTAGTGGTTAATAAATTTTTGATAATGGTTACAAATAAATGACTTCAAACATAAAACTCTAGAAATACATACACAGATTTGATTTCTGAACATGTAACTGCTATTTGTTGTTACATGGATAAAATATGGACTGCAATATCATAATTCTTAGTTCAAAGCATTCATTATCTATTTACAAGCCCTAAAGCAAAGTGTGAAAAAGTTACAGGGAGAGGAGCACATATATAGCCCTATAGCCCTGTTCACAAGTACTGCCACATTCCCAAAGGACATGCAGCTGAAGTCCTCCTGCTAGACATATTCAATGTGCAGGATAACCTGCTTTGGTTAATAAAAATTTTTAGGCTAGAAGAGTCTAAGCACTGGTTCTCATTAGCAATTAACAATTTCTGTTCTATTATTTAAATCACTATTTTGAACTCTAAGCAGTTTTTCTCCTAATGCACACTGTTCTTTTTCTGTGCCAGTTTCCTAAATTGAGTTATTATAAGGGAAAAAGGTGGGCGGAACACTATGAAAACCTAAAAATAAAAACTTCATAGAGAAAATATTTTTTAAACTGATTTGAGAAAATTTAGCATTCATTGTCTCTCTGTTGTGCAAGAGTATTAAAAATTTCTTTGAAAACTATTAGGATGTGAAATTCACCTTAGCCTATATGGGTCATGGAAAATCCCATTAAAAAGTAATACAGTGTTTGGGATTTCTAAATATTTTAATTTTCTTTTTGTACAAATCTTGAACGATTTGCTAATAACAGATTAAAAACTCCTTAGGGATGAAAATAATCCAGGTGCTTTACAGAATTCAGATCATGCCAGATATTTTGACAGCAAGCCATCTGCTTTATGAGTTCATAGTAAATATCATCTCTATTTAGAGCACTGATTTCCTACTGAAAAATCCTTTGTTCTCTTATGTATAACTGCTACTTAGAAGTGATACAAATTGTTTCACTGACGTCAAAAATGCAGAATTACAAGTCAGCTTATTTTGGTTTTTTTTCTCTGGCTAAAAATACAGATTTTCAAAAGATTCACCATGAAAATGGAAACTTTCCAAGGTTAACAGAAGTCAACAAACTTGTCAGTGGAAACTGGCCTAGAATGAAAACGCCTCTTTTAAACAAAAATGCCATCTTTTTCATACTTATGGTTTAGCACTCTTAGTTTGTTGTAATGATAACATGAAAACAGGAGGTTTTGAGCAGCATTTCTGTCTCTTCTACTGGGGAGAGAACAGTCAGCCTGCAGTATTCACAAGATATGCTATAAGAACCAACTTGCATCAGTTATTGGGGAAGAAAAGAAACAAGAGAAACCATGTAAGTTTTGTTGGGTTTGGGAGAGGAGGAAAGGCATGTTTGTTTCTATGAACTCAGACTAATTAAACTTGGAAAGTACTTTGGTGAAGTTTATCCAGTAGAAAGAGACTTAAAACTGAATAAAGCAGTACTGAAGACCTCTCAGAACTCAGCTATGAAATTCCAAGGAAGACTAACTCCCTACTGTATCAATCTCAGCCCGAAAAAAACAATCAGTGATGCTAAGCAATGTATTATTCTGTCAAATTCCACTTATATTGCAAAAAGAAGCAAAGTATCTCCTATTCAAATGTGTATCTGTATAGTAGAAAATGCTCAATCGAAATCAAAAAGGGAAAGAAAAAGTATAATACAAACCAAAAGGCTAACAGTGCAGCCAATCTTTTTGCCATCCACTTCTCCCATTTTCATGCAGTCCCTAAAGCAGAAAGTAATGAAAGTCAAAAAGGAATGATGTTTATTCTGTTACAGTGAGGCACACCTCAGAAAAACAGACATATTTGACTTGGCAAGCTGACTGAAATGATGGCATTTGGGGGAACAGCTGACTCAAGTGGCTAAGGGATTTCATGCCTCCTTTTGTAGTACATTGAATACCTCAGTTGTCAAGAAAGTCAATGTTTTCCTTCTGGCCCTGTCATTACTATGTGAACTTTTTTTATCATACAGGGAAAAATAGCCAGTATAACCACACTGAAATAAAAGAATAACAGGCAGACATCACCATGTAGTCACTAAAAGAAATTTAACGTAACTTTAAAACATTCTTGCATACATGAGCTAAACAATTGCCCCAAATACTATCATATTTTGAAAGTATTTTGAAAAACTTTCAAAACAGCACACCAATGTTTTGAGAGACTGGGAGTCCTAGAGGTTGTAATCCAACTGATCCCGGAAGAAAATAGCAGTGCCATGCTTCTAGAAATTAAGAGCTCAGTCCCTTTATTGACGAAATAGCTTTCCTTTGAAATCATCAGTGATGATAGCAAGGGGAATACTGGGTCTCACCATGTGTCCCTGCGGAATCAGGGAGAAAACCTTACACTTGAGCTCTAGAAAGTGCTACAGTTGGTGGCAGTAAGGAGGACTAAGCTGAAATCTGAAGTCTCTACACAGGCTCACAATTGACTGGGAAAATTGCTTTTAGTCTCACTCCTGAAAGAAAGTACATGCCTCTCATTTCTCTCTCCTTTGATCATGTGGCACAGTCAGATGCGAGGTGTTCACCCAGAGATCATGTCTTTGTATACATACTTACTGTGCCAGCTGACACTACAACTAAGCATGATTGACATAGCGGTAAGAATTTTACATATTGTGTAAAACAACTGTCAGGTGATTAGTACTGAGCTCTGTACTCTCTTCAGACAGACTTGAGTCACCACCCTACTGCCAGAAGTTACTACATTCCCTGACAGTAAACTCACACACGCTACTGGATTTTTACACTATGGCGAGACTACTTTGGTTGTTCTCACCCTGCCAGTTGCATTTTCCTGTTGGCTAAGCAGCTGATGTCAGAGATCCTGAAGTACTTACAGCTGATGCATCCACGTATCCACGTGCAGTCACCATTTGAGCAAGATAACTGTATTTGTTTCCTAATATTTCCAAGATGACAATCCTACTTCTAAACTGTGATAATCACTCACCTGTAGTCCAGGAGCCTCTCCATGAGGCGAGTCACAGTGGCAATTAATGAAACGCCACTTTCCCTCCATGTTTCCCGCTCAATTTTCTTCAACAGACTGAAAAAAAGAAGCAAGAAAAATTCCACTGTTTATTTTTAACTGTTACTATGACAACCTCTCTGCTTTTACCAGTACCTTAATACCTTAGCAACATCTTTGATAGTTAGATTTTCTTTTACAAACACCCTCCCAAGAAGCACAATTTGCAAACAATGTCTTACCTAGGATAAGGACCAAAAAGTGGAATTCTAGTCCAGGAAGCATTGACAAAACAAACGATTTTTATATTAGCTGCATCAGATTAAAATATATCAAATACCTAATTTTCAGAACATATTAATATCCTAAAGACTTAACACAACTCTTCCATAAAATGTATATATTCACTTCATGCTGATATGTCAGAAAATGCAGAATTTCAAGGTGTTTCTAGAAAAGAATATTCATGAGCTCAATATACCTTCACAATTTTTTAAACAAATTTTTCCTTCTCTCCTCTCTTCTCTAATACTTCAGTATGCATGAAATTTAAGAATAGGGGAGGGATTTTAATAAGATGATTCCTTCTCTTCACTTAATATTTCTGAGAACATACTATCAATGTACATGTACAATTCCACTAGCTTAAAGTGTCTTAAGATGCTTTTATTAAAAACTGTTGTGCTGAGTTCTCACACCAGTGTAAATGCAGATTACACATTGAAGTGGAAAGATTTCAAAATAGTAATGTAAGTGGAGCTGTCAGTAAAACGATACTTAATGTAATTTTCTTTATTATTTTTCTTAGTATAATTCTGCTACAGGCCTCTAATTTTCACTGCTTCAGTTTATCAGTTTATTTATTAATCACTTAGGCATGAATTTCCCATATTTTCTCTGTAAGAATGAGCAAGGAAATATTTATAAACAGAGCTGTGTTACTTTTATGCTTTGGCACAGGAACTTAGGTGGATGAAACAATTATGGAGATATATCAGCAGTCTCCCTGAAAATGCAATCAGTTATGGTTTATTTAGAAGTGTCTCAAAATTGCCAAACCCATATACTTAGAGTTTTTAGAGAGTTGTTAATAGCATCTCTGAACCTTCTGCCTGTAGTGGGCAAGCTGTCAGCTCCACTGACCTTCATCTACCCTGAGCATGCTCAGTCCCCAAAAACTCCTACGCCCAAATTTCGAACATGTAACAGCGCTCAGGAACTCCTACATGCCAACTGCACCAGCTATACACTCCAGCTCTGCTCCTTACAGACTCAGGGATGCCACAGATGCAATTCTCCAGACGAATTTGACCTAAATGAAGCTGTGCTCTGCTGGAAGTGAGGAGGAAATACTGATCTTCATCCTTCACCCTTATATGGATCTTAAACTCACTTATTCTCTTCAGGAGGCAACTGGATGTCTTTCCCTCACAATCAGAGACTGGCTATCTGTAGTTGCTAGCAGGCAGATGACAAGGCTATCCTTAAACAGAAAATGCTGAAGCACTAAGCTGGCATCTCTATTTTCCATACAGAACACACAGGCTACCTTAATTCACTCTTGAACCCCTCATGTTCCTTTTAACACAAGATTTTGTGTCTTATAAGAAATAAGAATAGAGCCTGTCACATTATTAAACTTTGTTTACTGCAGTGTTTTTTCCTACTTTTTTTTAACCCTATGTTAAAAAGGAACATTTCAACTAGATTCAACAAAATAATTACCTATAGTTCCTCTAGAAAAACAATAGAAGTATGACTTCTCTTTCAAAAGAGATGGTTCTTATCTGCATTTGACTTACACATTTTCTTTAAAATTGCACTGGCATGTTCACTATAAACATGCAATTTCTAATAATGGGGTGAGTAGATCCATTCAAAGTACTTATTCAAACTGACATCAACATTATTGGTTGAAAAAATTTATGACTTGCGTTCTCATGGTTGTCTCCCTCTCCCCACCACACATTTCCACCACAGCACAGAGAACAAACACTGAGAATGAAAAAGCTACTCAAATGTATTCTGGCTAAATCTAGGCAGAATTTAATCCCTATTTTTACAGATCCCAAAGCATAGCCAAGATGCTTGGCTGTCTTGAACAAAGCACTAAGGGAGTTAAACAACATAAGGAAACAATAAAAATGTTTCTGTCTATCCATGCTACTATAGCCTAACACCTGGGCTCACCTGAACAATTATGGTTTGTTTTGTTTCATTTGGTGGTGGTTGCTTAATTATTTTTAATCTTGAGTACCCCAAGAGTAAGGGAATGGTGACCCCAAAGACCAGAGTTCTCCAGGGATGAACACCAGGCTTAGAACAATATTCGGGATAGCTCAGTCATTTAGTAAATGGATTTTCGATGCCTAAACCTCAGAGTTATTCAGACTTTTAGCTCACAGGCAGCTAATCCTAGAGGTGCCTTAAAACACCTGGATGCCTGTTTTAGAGTACAAAGACCTCAATATAGCCAGAGGTTACCTGAACGAGTCATAAAGGCTCTCAAAAGACTCACTCCAGACAGAGTCTAATGGACTGGGCAGTGCTGAATTCAATCAAGCATTTGGGGGAGAAATTAAGATGACTGAAGACAGCCCAGGAAAGGTAGCAGTCATCACTTCTATATAATAGCTTCATGGCTAGAGAAATCACCCAGAAACTGGCAGAATTCAGTAATAAATGCCTGCCCAGCTGCATGTCAGCTACAATCTCTTCAAAGAGAAGCCTCATTGCCAGGCCCCCAGCAGAACGCATTAGTCCAAGTTTTGTGCTTCAGTAATGTGGCCACCTAAGTTTTAAATCTGAAATGACTTGTCTTAGGCCAAACTGAAACACAGCTACAGAAGTAATAAACTGGCAGCATCCATCAGATTCAGAAGAAAGAGCTACTTGAGTAGATGCCTTGGCTTCTGAGGATTTTAACCAACAACTGTTTAATAAAGTTATTCTTTTCCCTGGGCTAATTAACTTAGGAATTCAATTGCAGTATTACAGTGTAAATGTAGATCAGAACAGCTTTCATACCATAATTACAATAGATACCAATTGCAACATCTAGTTTCTCATGATAACAAAATGTTCACTACTTCATGCTTTGTAGCTCCTTCAAATAATCATCGGGAGCTAATCAGTGAATGGTCACATTCAAGTCTCTGGAAAGACATTGATTCAAAATAAACAGTAATCACCTTCCCTCTACTTTCTGTCTTTTTATTTGATATAGATAATTCCATTGTAGGCAGTAAATTCTAAGCACATAGTATTTTAGCTATCTCCAGAGATGCTTATAATTTATCCTTGAAAATAAATGTTCAGAGGAAAGATGCAGCAGTTAACGTGGGAGTTAGGAGATTTAAATTAATTTTCCAATTCAGACAAAATAAACAGAAAGCATGACAAAACCTGAAAGTGTCACACCTGCTGCAGTTCCCAGGCTGTATTCAAAGTAGGTGTGTGCATCCCCTTGGCTCCCAGTGATACCTATCAAAAGTAATCATGCCTAATCTTCAGAAAGTTCAGGTAATATTGTAGCATTTGCTTTCATTAAAGACTAAAAAACTACTGCTTGCTGAAAACCTGTATTATTATTTCAGTTCTTGGTTACCTGCTACATCTCTGCCACTTCAGCCTACTCAAGTCTGCTTTCTTGCACTGTGTAAAGACACCCTAATATTGCTGTGTAAAGACCGTCTAATATTGCTTAGTTTAAATTACCCATGGAAGAAATAAAGAAACCCCAAAATCTCAGGTTAACTGACCCCATCTCTTGCAGTCAACTCCCTAAAGTGTCCATCTGATTTTCATCATTTTTCTTCATGTACCCTAGAACAATATGTCACCGCCCATTTTAGAATTAGTATCTTCTACAGGCTCTCCCCTTGAGAGGTAGTAGTGCATAGAGGCAAATCAAAGTAAAAAACTAATCACAAATACTACCTTTTTTGTTAGCTAGGAGTGAACTTGAGCAGCTACTCTGAAATTTCCCAAAGAGTTTAGTTTTAACTTCCTTTATACCATGACAGAAACCACAAGTATACTGGTGCTGTGAGACATTTTGCAATTTAAATTACCATGACTATGTCTTCGGCATTTAGATTTATAAAAGGCTCTCAGCATTTTTCACTGTACCATGTTTAACATTCCCCAGCTGAAATCTAACTCAAAACCATAAAAAATTAGGAACTGTGTTTGATACCAATATGCTGTCTTATAGAATTTTAGGTTATTTCAGTGAAAGACACACTTATGTATTTTGCATAGGCTTTATTTTATAATTAGAGCTTTTCCTTTAATGACTTAATTTTACACTTAGAATACTGTACTACTAAAATATTGAAAATATCTTGCCTTTTATTATCTTTACTCAGATTATGAAAATGTCATTAATAATTACAGGAAAGTTCTGCTTCAGAATACTGAACTGCTGTTTGCTGTTATTCATTCAATTCTATACTATTCTGCCTAATCTCTCTACCCACTTTTGCTTCTATACAAGATAAATATTTAGGAACTCTATTTTTTTTTAACTCCATACAATTCCAGATTATTACATGTTTGCTATTTTCAGACACCAAGACCTGAATCTTCTTCTTTAACCAAAGACAAGAGAGCTAAAAATAATACTCAAAGAAGAAGGAATGATTAAGAAACTATATAAACAGGAAAAATATCGTGTGTTTTGTAGTACTGAAGAAAACACAGCACCCTGGAACACTGAAGAGGAACAATACATTTCCTACTAAAATAAACACATCAGAAATCAGTGAAATCTTTCACTTTGGTGGAATTGAGCTCTGAGGAACAAGAGAGACAGAGTCCAGTTAGTTATTTTGTACCTGTACTCTGTGACAATCATTTATTTTAGTCAGGAGAATAATTTATGGGCAACTTTAGGGACTTCATCATTACCATTTGCTTTTTCTACTATATTTAAGTGACATGTCATTTATTAAAAAAACACTAAAAGCTTAGCCAGTAATTAATAAAAGAAAATTAAAATATATAATCTTATCAGAATAAACACAGTTGTTTACATCAAGCAAGAAATCAACAAGTGACATTACTCAGAGGAGTACAAGTTTGTAGCAATAGAAAATCACTTATTAAACACTTATTGTCATGCCTTGTTTTCAAAATGCTCCATCTGAGCTCCACCTGCACCCTATGCAATTAGGAAGCATTTCTTGCTTTTCTGATTTTAAAATTAGTAGGTAGAGAAAGAGAATGTTCTGTGATATAACAGATTTAGCCTTTCCCAATTACAGCTGTATGCAGGAAGTACTGCCAGACTTTACAGATGCTATACAACACCATGAAACGTTTTATTTTTCAGATTTTAAGGAAACAAAAAAACAAAAGAAAAAATAAGTATCACAACTGGTTTAAGCATTACTTCTCTACAATGACATTACCATCTGATACAAACAACTGAACTGAAGGAATTATAAGATAAACATATTACTCACATACTGTTGAAGAGTTCTCGGTATGTTTCATCACCTTTACCTTCTGACATTAGGCTGTCCAGTTTGTCAATCAGCTTTGCTTCCACCTGCAACATATAAGTGTGGTGTAAACAGCTTCTTTTTCCTTTAATGAGATTAAAGAAAATGGAGGGAAGATCTGGTTTTATGTAAGGGACTTTGCTAAATGCATATTTTAGAATTATTGGTCAATCATGTGATAAGTCACTTCATCTCTTTGAAGCTGTTATCATTCCTGAGGTTTGTGGGGCTTGCTTTTTTTTTTTTTGTGGGTTTTCTTTTTTTTTTTTTTTTTTTGGGGGGGGAGCTAATTTAAATTGAGCAACGTGACTTTAAAACTACAGGCTGAGTAGCATTTGCTGCTGCTAAGGCAGCTATCTATTTATGGAGTCAGAGGAAAAGCACACAGCCCAAATAAATTGCCTGAATTCTCATTGCAAGGCTGTAAGCACAAGCTATTTTCTTAGACTTAAGTAAAAATATAATCTTTTCTGACCTGCACCCCATTCTTTATAATTTAATATTCATAAATGCCTGCACTGTTCAGAATACTTGTGAGCTCAGACTCTCCCAACCCTCTTACCTGCCACTGTATTTCATTAGAAATCAAATTTGCTGGATTTAGACATTAGTTATCAAAGAAACTTGGTGGTTAAGAAAATCTGGTGGTGAATGACTCTTCCAATGCATGCTTTTAAGTGTATTGATTATAAAAAAAAAAAAATAGAGCTGATGCTACATTGTGTATTTATATTTCAAACCTCTTTTTTAACAGTAATATATTAACAATCACAAATCTAGGGGAGAAACCAAGCTGTTGTCTTATTTTATTACAGAATAAATCTATGACAATTTAAACTTAAACCCAAGCTGAAAACACAGAGAAGTAGAACAAGTGGATTTCTCCTTCTCACTCCTTGTTAACATTTCTGTGGTAATTTTTAACAATAGGCTCATATATTGATAGTAAAAAGCCACCTACTTACATCACATGCACTCTTCTGTTCTTAATAGTTTGTTTTGTGTTTTGGATGCAGCTCCCACCCTAAGTGTTATGATGCCTGGGAGTAATTAAAATGCTTCTACTTTCCCTCATTTTGAAGCATCAGGAAGGAGGGCACTGAGAATGGTTTGAGGCAGTCTGAAAGAACTGAGTGGGAGCTGCAGGAGCAGATGGCAGTCTTGGTCGTTCCTTCCTAGCCCATTAAGAAAGTGTTTGAGCAACAAGAATACTTGGATCTTTACTGAAGAAGAACATCTGATCTTTTTCCATAGTAACCAGAAGGGAAGCTGGTTGAATCCTATCTAACCAGCAGCCTGTACTACTGTAAAGCAGAGGTGAAAAACCACCACAACAACTTTGTTGAAAACAGCTCAAGTTTTGTTCTTCACTTCAGCAGGCCATCTTAAATAACTAATATGACTCCAATAGTAGCTGGATTATCTTACTAGCCCTGCAAAGAGTAAAAAGGGAAAACCTTTGTAATCCCTCTCCAGCAGCAGAATTGTGAACACCTTCTCCACCCTGAACCACAAATGGAACTCCAGGTTCAAGTCCACTAGGACTATGAAATGCTTGATATTCAGTCCTGTTTTATAAACAGCTTCACACAAAATACCTGTTTAAAGTTGCCACTTCGCCTTTGCTCCCAATCCATCATGTCATGGAAAATAGGAATCATTACATTCCTCAGGTCTGGCTGAGGGATCAAGGTCACTTCCAGGAAGGGGCCAATTAGTGCTGGAATAAAGTGAAGCTTGTGTTCCCCTAAAATGAAAATGAACATAAACTTGAACGTGAATTGGGTGTCCCCTGAGTTATCAAGAAATCCAAATGCTATCTGCAGAATGAAAACGTAGCATCCTAGATGTCTGTAGATTTTTTTTTAAAATCATGTCCATCACAGCACAGGCTATTTCTTAACCCCAAAAAGTGAAAGCTATAGACAATACAAGAATATAAGGAAAACATAATTTATCAGATGTTATTATGCAATACTGAGTTCTGAAGTGACAGTGGGTTAGCTGTATCTGAAGTTAATCCTCCAGCAGAAGAACAAAGACAGACAAAGCACTCTCTAGGCATTTCATTTATATTTCACAGGAATAATTTGGTTTCTAAGCTCTACATCCTTGTGTTTACAAAATGGTTAACTATCTGATATTCTGTGCTCATCAGAAAGAGGTAAGTGCTTTGATTTTTACCTAGCTTTAGTTTTGCAAGTATAGAAATGGAAAGATGTGTTTCAGTTGCAGGAAAAGGAAGATATGACTCAGCTGTTCTCAAAACAACTTGCTTGAAAATCAATGCTAAAACATCTTCTATTATCTCACCATATTCCACTTAACAGAAAATTAAGTTCTAGTCAGAAAAGCTAGAAATGGCATACAGTAAACACTGACGTGTTTACTGTTTCAGTTTTCCACAAGTAAGACTTCTAACATCCTCAAAATTAAGGGATTATGAATTTGGATGCATTGATTTTCCAAGCTAGGAATTAATTTACATCCAGCCCACCTTGGGATATTTTAGTGGGCATTCACTCTGCTTGCTGCTCTGTTCAGCGTCTGAGTTTGTGCAAAGGAAAATAAGAACTGCCTTTTCTGGAAACATCCTAGAATGCTCATCCATATGAAAGCAAGGTGACTGTACAAGGAGCAAGGCTTACAATGACTCTTACTGCTACGAGAATTGTAAAAGGCTGACTAGCATAACACCAATTCAAATAAATATCCTGACTATAGTATTTAATTGAACACATTACCAGATGAGCTCCTTATTGTGTCCCACAAAACTCGTCCCTACTGAAAGGCATCATTTGCCTGCATCCCAAGTTTCCATTCAGCAGAAAACAACATGTGTGGGGCGGTGATGCACACTAAGGAGTGGTGCAGGAAGGAGATGGGACCTGGGAGTGGATCCTTGATATACCAGTTTTGAAACACCCATAACGTATACACGTAATTTAGAGGGATGTCTTAGTGAGTAAGCAATACTAAATATCCTCAATAAGTAAAATATGCTACTTATCAGATGGTAATGAGATATTAATAAGAAACTATTCCTTATTTTAAACATGTCTCTCTCTAGTACAGGCTGATCTGAAAGACCAGTTTTTTGCAACTTCATACCTCGCCGGGGAAAAGACAGGTAGAATGGAAATGACAGTATCTCAGAAATGGCATCATCAGAAATGTCATCATCTGATGATGGTTCCTGTATCTTTAATAAGCCCTCTGATGAAGTGAATATTAAATAACTGAAATACAAAGATGACAAATGTAGTGTCCAAATCTTCCACTTACTTTTTATTTTTTTCCCACACAACATTTAACTGCATTTCTCTGACACCTATACTTTCAAACAGTTTGCACAGTTATTGCTTAAAAATATAAATGTGTTCCTAAGTTAATATTCAAGCATATATTTTTTACTTATTGACCAGTGTGTTGTTTATACATTAGTCACTGACTTGTTTATGCCTTTATATTTTAGTGCAACTAAGACTTCAGAGAAGACTTGATCCAAATGCAGCATCATCTCAGGAGAGCTTCAGAATTAAGACATGTCTTGTCCTTAAACTATTTGATAACAGGACTAAAAATAAGAACATAAGTATATTTCAATGCATAATAATTCTGCCCTAAAAGAGTAGTACTTTCTTTCTTAATTTTCTCTGACAGTATTCTCTCAGTTCTCTGTGAAGAAATAGGGATAGGTCAGATACAGTATCAAGGCTTAGAAAGCTGAGTTCAGCTATAAAGAAGGAACTACAGATGACAAGATTTCTCCTAAACTTGAATCAAGACTTCATGTCTTGAACGTAATTATCAACAACTACTCTAGCACTGTAGAAGTATATATAATAGGTGAGGAACTAATAATTTGCTTTCATTTTATGAGTTACTGATGATGTGTTTAATCACTTACCTAAATTTTGCCACATACTGAAGATTTCACATCCCATTGTCACCCGCATGTCACCATACCTGCGGTGTATTAAAAAATAAAGCAAAAAAATGAAAGATAATTTAAGGAAATCAAGTTCATATGCCATTCTGTGACATTATTAAATGAAATGTCTCATTTGTAGTCCACAAAAATAACTTTGAAAGTGCTGATTTTTCTCAAGTTTTTGCTCTTTTGATTGTACCCAGCTAAAACTGGAGTCCTAAACTCAAGTTTATTCGAAATATTGTCAAAATGCTACACATCAGTAACACAGCTGTGAAGCAAAACTTATTTTTTGCCATAACATGTTCCAGTTCTCTCTCTGAGAACAAAGAGTTTTGCTCTAACTTAAAGAAATACAATTAATTCATGCAGATGATAGTGAAGTGCCTGGCAGAAACACCTGAACAGGTGTGAGTTGAGTTATGCCTTAACTGGCAATGAGTGGCTGCTTTGCTCCCAGTGTCTGAACCAGTTTAAGCACTCATATGAAGGCTATTGGCTCTGAAGACTTGTACAAAGGGCCAGAACCAATTCTTGTTCTAGTCAGTGGACATACTGATATGTTTTCCTTTTGGTGGGCCCTCTTGCAACCTCCAATGTCTTGCATTTAGAGAAATTTTAAATCTGTTACAGTTTTCTATGAGCTGATAGCAATACTTACTTTTCTAAAACCTTTTTCTTCTTGGAAGGTGTGAACATCTCCAGTTGCAAACATAACTGGTTTATAAAAATGACAGCAAGAAAAAAGTAGGAATCCCATATCTACAATAAGCATATGGCATGTGGTTATTTCATTTTCTCAGTACCACAATTTATGACCACTCAAGATGCAAAATTTCAAATCACAGCCCTTGTTTCAGTCTCAACTAATAAATTAATCAAACGGCTTTTTACTAAATTTCTTTGACTCCAAATATACTTTTCGCCAACACCAAAATGTCCAGCAGAAATACATCTATTTAGGTATCCTACACCTCTAAATGTAAAAGTTTCAAAGTTACAGATGGGGTTTTTTCTTCCCTCTAAATCAGAAAGCCTTATTTTTGGAAACTTTATGTTGGGTATATTCAAATTAAAAACTACAAAAATTATGCCTTTAAGTCCAAAACCAAAAAATTCTGACACTTCAAGAGCTATCACATAACAAGACTGAACATTCTCTGTCCATCACACTTGATAATACTATTTGCAAGTCTCACTTGCTGCAGCCTTCACTGGACAAAACCAAAGCCAGGTTTTGTTAACATATTGCAAATATACAGATGTTTTGTGCTCATGCTTTTTGAATTAGATATTGAATATTCTATTTATAAGACTCAGAGAAAAAATTAAAGATAAAATGAAATTCTAATTATTATAACAACTCAGTTATTACTTGCTCCATGACAAGTGTAGAGGAAGCCCTATTCGAGACCCTGTAGTTCAGAAGGACAGCAATAACACTGCTTATCAAGTTTAAGGAACATAGAGGCCTTGTTCTACAGGCAATTCTTTGATCAGATTTAGCCTCTGAACTTAGGCAAATTCATAATGAATAGGCTTCCTCACGTTCAGTTAAGTAAATGAATCTGCATTCCTGCCAATCTACCTAACAGGAGTCTGGATTTTCAGAGAAGCATCCACAACCCTGATGGAAGTCATCAGGAGCTCTCCGTCTTCTCTAGGAAGGAAATTCTGCACTTTTCATGGTGCAGCAGTTGAACTAACATCTCTTGGTTGGGCAGAATATTCATTCAGGTTTGTTTCCATGGAAATGTGCTTTTCAGACACATTCCTAGATCTTCTCATCTGAATCCTAAAAGCATAATCTGTAATTCACAGTTTATTATAAATGCAGTATCTCACTCTATGAGGAACTCACTAACATCTTTAACTACATTCACCATGAACTGTCATAATTTTCTAATTTTAATTATGCAGCATGTTAATTGGTCTTGAGAGAAATTACAAAAATATAAATCTCTATTATATATAAATTTGCATTGATTAAAAAATGAAATATTTTTTCTTTCTGTAATAACTAAAAAATAACAGCTAAATAATTTCATTAGTTTTTATGATCCAAAAAATTGCTATGCAAAAATCCTTAATAAGTAGTCTAACAAAGAGGCTCAAATAACAAAATGAAAAATAAGACGAAATTTAAAAAATCTCACAGCACTCATTTTTAAGATAGTCCTGTATTTAAGAAAAAACATCTCTGAGTGCTTGAAATTACTGACTTAGATGCAATAGTTGCTACATCATCCTGTGGCTTAGTGGTTATTAAATTTAGTTCCAGCATCTAAATAGCTACAACATGTACTATCATTTACTCTACCTTGTAATCAAAGTTTTCATTTAAGAAGTTTTTACGAAGGGCATCCGAAAGGTACAAGACTGTAGTAATGATCACACTGGGAAGAAAAGAATGAAAAAGTCAGGAGTTTTCATTAAGTGGAAATTCATATTTAATAATCAAAGCCAGACAATTTTCCAGTGAAGAAACAGATGTAGCATGTCTGGTAGCATTAAATACTACATTTTCAACAAATCATATAAATTACCTGACTTAAGAGCACCTAATGACAGAAAACATGCATATTAAGACAAATAAGGTGTGCTGTAAGAATGTGCAATGAAAACAGACATTCTATATAGAAGAATATAATCAATCAAGACCAATCATGAACTTTGTTCTGCAAATAATTATGACATCAGATTTATTATACACCTTGTCTTAATAGTATTAATACACACAGTTGTATTTGTTTTCAGCTTTCTTGGCACTGAAAGAATGTGCATGTAGATTGCAAATATAAAATAACTAGTAAATACCAATATTCAACATTGACACCGTTATGGACAAAAAGTCTTTTTAATGACAACAGATAAATGCCAAACTGCATGAGCTCTGAGAGAAGGGTCTGCTTATAAAGATCTCTATGATGTATTATGTGAATAGTCATACATTACCCTACATTTACACCTGCCTGAGTTATAATAATCTATCTTAAATAAATATATATGACCAAGATCCTTTCACAGTGGTTGTCACCAAAGGTCAATGATGGCTTTGTGCATTGTAACAACCAACTTTGGTAATCTATAGAAATAGAACATTCTTTGACATTATTTAAATATACCTAATTTCAATGATTCAAACTTTACACTAATCTCTGCAGCAGTTTTGTCTGCCAATATATTTAGTTAAACTAAAAATCCATTTAAAGCATTAAATTCTTTTTGAAAATAGTCAGAAGAGAATACTTACAGAGACAAAAAAAGATAAACACAGAATGATCTTTTTGCTGTTATGTATTTTACAACAATCAACTGTTTAAAGATCTTGTGATGAAGAAGGTTATACTACACATTTCATTTAATTACCATCTGTCTATTATTAATACATTTAGTTCTTCTTTGAACATAGTTCTTGACCTGCATGCTGTTATATTGCTAAAATTTGATTGCCTTTCTATACTTTTGACTTCATTTTTTTTACTACTTTTTACAATGTATTCAAGACAAAAAAATTTGTTACATATAATAACAGCAGTATATATATTTCCAGGTTATAACAGTTTTCATTTTTACAACACTGGAGAATTAAATGTTAGTCAACCCACCTAGGAGATAACTATATTTTTCTTCTGGCACTTTTGACAGTTTTCACATTTATAAATAAAAAATGGCTATGTATAATTTAACATAATAGTAGTTCAAATGTTTGCTTCCATCCTTCTACTTTTAAAATTACTGTTCTTGTCAAACTTTACCCTCTTGTTTGATGTGCCTGAACACCTGTAACAGCCAGTTCTGACACTGTTTTTAGGACAGTGCTTGAGTCTCAAGTTTCATTTGTTCCTATTCCATTGCTTAAGTGTCATTTTCATACATATTATTTTCTCAACAATTACACTGTAACTTTTCTATCCACACAGTGTTCCATGCTTAGCACTCATCTGGAAGTTAATCCCACTTTTTCACCAATGGAGATTTACAGCCTGTGTACAGCACTCGCTGTTGCAGCATGGAACACAAAGTGAAACATTAGCAAAATGCAGTACAAGCAAAGTTAATAATTGAGGCATGGATAAGAACAGAGCCCTGTCATTCTTGCTGCTGTGCATGATTTAAATTAAAGCCCATATGCTTCACAAAATGGAAATAGTTTGCATATTTCAGGAAGACATTCTGATAGAATAAGTTAGTTCATCAGAATTATTGCTCTGTAAAATTTCCACCT
The DNA here is from genome assembly GCA_013396875.1 of Vireo altiloquus. NCBI lineage: Eukaryota > Metazoa > Chordata > Aves > Passeriformes > Vireonidae > Vireo > Vireo altiloquus. The sequence continues at coordinate 783,886 of VZRF01010034.1, forward strand.
AAGTCCAAAGTAATAAATCCCTGAAAAACTGTACTCAAGAGAAAATTCCACAAGATCTGTAACCCTACTGCCAAGTTTACTTTACATAGTTCTATTTATGTCTGAGACAATTCGTTTCTTGCTACATTCCTTCCATGGCAGGTGAAACTGAAGAGAAAGATCAGCTTCAATTATTATGAGGAGGCGAATAAAGTAGACATCTTAAATGCAACATTTAGAATATTTTTGAAGATTTTTCCTGACATAAGAGGATAATTGCAATGCAAGTATTTCTTATAGAGAACTTAGCTCAGGTTTCATTTATTTGGTAAGCCAAAGATATGATATGGATTAGTTGATAAAATGTGGGTCTCTAACATGAGAGGCTATGTTGTAGACAAAAATACCTCAAAACATCAGATGTAACACACAAGGTTGAAGACACTGTTTTTGACCCACAATCTGTTATTCTGAATCTAAAGTCAGGTAGAACAGAAAACGAGCTAAGGTTGGGGATGCTTATAGATAAAAAAAGCAAAAATGCACAAAACAGAGGCAGCAGCCAGAAGACAGCTATACCTGATCTGGTACAGTATTCACATTCCAAGTTGATTCCCAGCCACCAATTTCCAAACAACAACAACAACATTCAGCTGACATCCATTGGAGTATCAAACTATAAACTACTGAGTTTGGGACAAGACTTGCTTTTCTTCCTCTTACCACCTGCCACCTATTTGTTCACAATGCCTATTTAACAAGAGAAAAACCTCTGCTTTTTAGCTACTAAGTTATGCTGGACTCATACACAGGAGGCTAACCCAATGTCTGGTAAGGTCATTGTTGATGGAGTGGCTTTTCCATCAAATTTTCAGTGCAAACATTACTGCAATAAGCTGTTTGAAAAATCCAGAAGTTCAACAACTTTTTACTGCCTGGGCTATGCTCTGGCAACTTGGCTTTTGCCTGGGCAGCCAGTGGTAGAAAATGAAAGCTTTCCTTTTCCATGCTGATATAGGACAAAGGTATAACATTAGCTTCTCATTCCATCCTTTGCTATTTCAGAGTGAAATATTCCCAAACACAGAGGTATTTGAACAGAAAAAAAATTTCTTTCATATTTCATAAATAAATGAAATAAACCTTGAATCACATGTATGTGTACGTAGCTATTGTTATATGTTTATGAGCTTATTTACACATGTGTGCCTATGTATATATATGCTTTTTATGAAGGACTGAATGCCAGGTTCAGTTGCTAGCAACATTTTGTATTACATAAAAGCAAAAATGTTGTTAGCAACACTATGTATTACATAAAAGCAAGAATTTTTGTTCATTGTAGGAGTCTCAGACTCCCACACCATGGGAGTTAACATGATCCTTCAGAGCAGCCATAATGATGCCACTAATGCTGATCTGATGTCTTCCTTCACTGTGTATTCCACAGTAATAATAATAGTAATAATAAAGTATTTCAGCCATTACTGAATTTGATAACCAAAAAGATTCTCTACTTAAAGTCCTTATGCCCAGCTGTCAGTAGATACATTTGAAATTTCAGTGTAACCAACGTATTATGTAAACCTTACTTTACAGATAAGTTATTAAACTATAAATGATACTATTCATACACCTATTTTGTACGCTTATAATATTCAAATTGAGGATTGGATGACCTTGCATCTCTACCATTAAGCAGAATGCTGAAAGGATTTACATAGTTAATTACACAGAGATCTTGAAAATTAAAGCTTCTTGCATACCAAGAGTAGCAGAAAATTAGTTCTTTGTTCAATAATACATAAGCATAGTATGTTATGAATATCAAACATTTGCTCAGCAAGTAATTGAAACTCCTTTGCTCTCCAAGTCCCTCCTCAGCTATTAACAACATGACATACCTGAAGTTCAGCTGAGTCTGTTAACTGCTCTCAAAAGATGCCAGGCAATTAAAGTATTAGACAAGTCATTCTTTTCCTAACCTTAAGGCAACTGAAGCCAGTGACCATTACACAGTGATTTCCAGTTGAGACTGTGAAGGTCATTCTTCTCCAGAAGCTTCAATTTTAGTCAGTCATATTTTGTTATAAAATTTAGTATTTCTCTCTGGTGCTAGGCAACTGATTCAGACGTCTTCCTATACTACGTGGTGCTCCTTTGAGTTACAAATAGAAGCTAGATACTACCTAGTTGATGTAGAAAGAAAGTCTACTCCTAGAATGAAAGAAATTAAAATTATATTTTCCATAGTATACATAAAGCCATATTGTCACTCAGTAGTAACATCCATGTTAGAAATATTAAGTGACCATAAGTAATTATTTTGCTTTCCTGAATGCATGCTGATTAGCTCTTAATTTATTAGCTAATAATCATAATCTGATTAGCTCAGATATTACATGGTTATGAAGCTTTAGTTATTTCTGTCTCATTGCTCAACTGTTAGAAGCTAAGGATGTTTTTGCATGTTCTCCTTCCATTACAGAGTCCAATTCAAAAAATCTATTTCTCTGCTTTAGTGCTAAGTTTGCTTTTTTAAATGTTACTTTATTTCTCAAATTTTAGAACTCAATTGGCAGTTTATAATGCTAGCCATTAACACTTTCACACTTTGGGCATTGGAACACTCAGAACTACAAATCCTACATGTGCCATCATGAAACATCTTAGTTTCTGGATAGTTACAGATTTGCCTTCTTGAGCTCATAGTATCTTCTGGTTTTGGTGGGTTTTTTTTTCATTTCCCAGACAACATCCAAGTATCAGATGCTACATAATTACTGAAAACACTGCAACTAGAAAGAAAACAAAACCATAGGTGCCAGGGGGCAGCAATGTTTTTATACGTAAATGTAATGTAAGAATTATGGCATTTTAAGACTCAGAAATATTTCAGGTAATTGTAGCTCTGAATCCATAAGTAAGAGAAAAAAAGTAATTTCTCCCCAAGGAAAAGCTTATTACTTGATTATATCCTTCCGACTTATTTCTTCCCTAGGCTCAGACAGACTAAATCTCTCTTCCTGTAAGTATCAGACAGTTTGAATTTTTATATCACTCTAGGGACAGGGAGAGAAAACCAGTGCTGCTGCTGATGTGACTGCAGTGATGGGTGAAGCTCCCATGACACACACACTGCCTTGAGCTGAGGTGAGCTACAGCCTCGCGAGTGAAAGGCCAGACAGGTGAGAAGGGAGCCACTGGACACAGGAAATATGGCACTTGGTTTATTCCTGGGAGGAAAAGTTTGAAAAGACCCAGACTGTTAACGGATCACTTAATTCTGCTCTTAAAAAGATGGGCTAGACCTTCTGTCTTTTTCTTTTAGAAATGAATGGAGCAGAGAGTTGAAAAAGTTTTGCCTTCAGTTCTGAAGAGTCCCAGATCCCTGGAAGTGCTCTGGTTGATCAAGTGAAGCTCAGGAAGAACAGCTCACTTCTCTCTCTGGGGCAGGCAGTGCCCTAATTTTGCATCCGGCCTCCAGGCTCCTTCCTTTACATTTAAAGATTGTGGGCTGGAACAATTCCAGCAAAGCTACAACTCTGTGTTTTTAAACGTCTTGAAAATCTTGAAGGAAGGCGGCCACTGCCACTGTGGTGAGGGGCACGAGGTAAAGGAAGAACCTCTCATTCAAAAACAGCTCTGGAAGAACTAGTTCTCTGCAGCTGAGAATAGAAGGAGATTTTCCTTTCTGCTGCCTCAAAAAGGAACAGAATAAGAACATAGGAATAATGAGGTTTCAGCTTTGACCACATATTTAAGAACACCTGGTCAGCCCCCTGTTTCATAGGAAACTAGCACTTCCTCCACATAGGAACAAATTCCTAGCCAAGCAATTATTAAAAGCAGAATTAAAAGCAATTATTAAAAAATGTGCTTATAATTCCACTTGTCAGCAGAAGTGCTTATGCAATTGTGTGCTATCAGATTCAGTTAGCTGGTCTGATGAGCTCCTCGTGCCCAATTTCCACCAGTAGTGACTGTCAGCTTCTGCCTATCTTCTTTGCCTGACAGAACTGGGCATAGAATCACCTACTAGATGGTCAGAAACAACATGACATGGATTAATAAAGGGAGATGTGTGATGGTTACTTAAACACTGGTGAAGAAAAGTGCTCCTTTTGCAGAACTTTCTATCATCTGAACATTACCAGCCATGTAACACGTGCCAAGGTAGCTCCTAAACCTTAGTTCTGTACTTGTCAGCTGTTGCAAAGCCATCTGCCAAGACAGCTGTTACTGGAATATATAACAATTTCTTAGATAATTTATTTTATATAACTCTAAAAGTTCCTATGTTTTTTCCCCTCTTTTTTGTGTTTCACAGTTTATTTCTTAAGCATGATTACCAGATAAAGGCTGGTACCAGTCATACCTTATTTAATATACACAGAAACAAATGATCATATTCATTCTTTAATTAGTAACTTTTTTTTCCTGGAATTCAAACTTGGCAAGATTAGCAACACTTAGGTAATAAAATTAACATGACAAAGTTTGAACAAATACTATTATGCTTGCATATCCACACACACATATAACAAATTAAGATCACACAAGTGTTGTTAAATTTGATTGTACCAATAAGATTGCTACTAGTAGTATGTACAGCACCACAAATTTAAATTCTCCTTGAAGCCAGCAGGCACAAAGTAGACTAAAATCGAATTTTAATCAGGCACTGCAATACATATCATGAAAGTTTAAGTCAATCCTACATTCTGGATTCCTAGGTCTGCCAAACACAACACCCCTCCTCTGGTGGCACTAATGTTTGTATAACTGTGCTGATCGTCCAGCTGGTTTATCTAATCTAAAGCTATCACTGCAAAAAGGATAGGTGGTAATAGAGGTGAAATAAAACTTAATAGTTTCAGACCTGTCATAATTATTTCTTAGAAATGCTGGGAAGCTGTTTCTTTAAAAATAAGGCCTGAGCAGAGAAAGAATGGCTGATGGGCAGGTTTCACCTGAAAATCACTAAGCAGTGTTTAGAGTCTTATGTGACTGTTGCCTGTGCTGTGCCTCATGCCCTTACTTAAGATTCTTCTGACAAACACTAAATGAACAAACATGCAAAAACATCATTAACGATATTACAGTTGATAATTTCTTCTTGAGAGCAAACAGATCTTTACCAACTCAGAATTTCAAGAAACAGATTTGAAAAGAAGTTCCTTAGAGACTTGTCATTTTTCACTTGAAAAACAAAGCTGTTGATGCTTTGCAGCTTTATTCTGTAAAAGTGTTTCTGAGTTTCCAGATATATGTGCTTACTAAAATTCAGAACAGAAAGAGGTACAAATTACATTAGAAATTTGTAATATAAGAGTCCAGAGATTTGAAATCTTAAATTTAAAAAACCTGTAGCCAGCATTATAAAAAATACATTGAATTTTTATCACATACATCATGTAACTTAATTTTTATCGTGATCTGTGCATAGTACCCAAACTTTTTAATAAGATTAAAAATGCCTTACTTGTTTGCAACCAAACGCATCACTGTCCAATCTTTTGGAAACATCTCAGGTCGTATTAGTATCCGAAATACTGTGAAAATCTGCAGCAGGAAATCCTTTGGAAAGAAAAGAAGTAGTCATATGTCTCTGTTGCTTTAAAAAGAGTTTTAAAAGTATTTTAATCAGAGAGAAGAAAATCATTATAGAAATAGCAGAATTGCACTTATTTTCACCATATATACACCTCTGAATGCTTTTTTTATTACTTCCCAAGAATTTTCAAATAGTGATTTAATCCTTTCTTCTTAAAATGATGAAAATAATATAATGTGCCATTTGATTGACAGCAATGCATAAAAGAAATGTCAAAGATGCATTTGGCTTCCACCCATACACTTCCACAAATGCGATGTCAAGAACAATTTGCAAATCAAAAAAGCACTTTACAAACACCAGAGAGTTCAGAATATCTCCTTAATCATGCCAGGCTTTCATCACTTTCAAGATTTATTCTAAAAGTGGCATTATTTGGTGGGATAGAGACAGAGTGTAAGGACAATTTTATCACTGAGTTGACAAAGACCAGTGACTCCACTAGAGATGCCCAGGCCCCATAACTGGAAGTGCAGCTGGCTGGCTGTGTGCAGGTCACTCAACCATCCTGCCCTGTTTGCTGGATGTAAAAAAACAACCAACACCTGTGAGCTACTTTGAATGTAGAAAGCACTGCTTGAAAGCTTTTAGCACTATCATCTCCTATGTCATTTAACTCACTAATAAATAACTAAACTATTCCTCTCAGCACATGTTTTTTTAGTTTTTCTTTTCACAAATAAAACTAACAACAAGGGACCATCTTGATTATGTACAGTACTGCCAGTATTCTTTTAGTATGAAAATTGAGCTTTTGACAACACGAAGAGCGTGAGGCAAGTGATATAAACACATCTAACAGAATCAGGGCAGTACCTCAGTCTTGAAATGTTTGGTATTCATTCTGCCCACATCACTGGCGGAGAGTTGCCCCAAAACACAGATGAGATGAAGATACAAATAATTTTGAACACCAAAATATGTTCTCAAGTGTATTTATCAAAGTGTAGATGACAAGCATTGCACAATAGATGTCTTTCATTAGAGAATCACGGTAAAGGGGGACGAATACAGGCACTGGGTAAGGCAGATGAGATCCCCACATCCACCCACCAGAGAAGATTACATAAAAGAGACAACCTGTTTTCTGAGCAAGATGCCAAAAAATTATCTGTATTAAAGAGTATAAATGATACTCATTGCAGATAACATACTGTCTGAATGCATGTGACCAGCTTCACAGATAAACAAGTACCTACCTCTATGAGCAACACATTTATTCCAGGCCATTTTTCTATAGCTTTGCACCTTGTACTTAAGCGTATTTTTATTTTGCAGAGGTTACTTCCCTTCCCTACAGTAATCCCACAGCTCTGTGCCATAATCCCAACAGTATGGCAATGCCTTGAATGTTGCTGCTTATCGCCTCACAATAATGTCCCAAATTCTTCCACATTCCCTTTTTATCCTGTCTGTTGTCCAGACACAATACATGCTGCTGCCATTAAGGATCTAACCAGCGGACTGCTGAACTGAACAGGTCAAATGGCTGTTCTTGGGAATCCACAAAACCATGCAGTGGTTTGAAGATTTAATACGCAATGGCTATGTAAAGTACAAACTTAGTGCCTTCAAGATAGCTTGTTCAAAGTCATTAAGAATAACAGTCAGAAAGGAAGATCACATTTACTTCAGTTCTTTGGGTAACTAGGCTAGAATCAGAATACATCTTTTATTCTGTGCCAACTTTAAAACAGAGTAAAAGTAGACACTGCCATAAAATTTTGAATCATTAACACCAGGCTAATTATTTCTAATTTTTGCAGAAAAAATAGAAAATTGTATCATCAATTTAGTGATATTAGACGCAAAACATAGATTTAGTAACAGATTTTAACATTTAAAAAACATTTCTGCCAGCAGTAGAAGTGAACTAACATTTGGTTGGTTGACTACAGATAGAATTAATGTCTCATATGTCTTTCTATCTTAAGAGACAAAAAGGAAGTAATTTTGTCCTTTTACATACTCTAAATACCATCTCTTAATATTCCTACCTAGTGTGGGTAAGGTCTAGTACTGTAAGATAATACAGATACCAGTAGTAGAATACTAGTAGTAGAAAGCATTTTGTGGTAAGCAAAAAGAGCATACCTTTAAAATAATCTAGAAAGATAAAAGAAAGCATTTAAAATTACTGTCTTGTTAAAGTCAGGGTTTCAAAAAGTGAGTGAAGTATAGTGCCTGGTTCTACCACTCAGCCACGAAACCCCGGTCTGTTCTTTTACACTTCATTTGCGTGTTTTCAAATATAAAATGTTTTTCCTATCTTCTGCTTTGAGTGGAAAAAACCTGCCTTAAAAACTGACAAAACAGTCACCATGTCAATTACTTATGATAAATATATTTACCAAATAGAGGGAATATTTCCATAAGCAACCACTTGTTTAAGGCATCACTCAGATGCATGTCATATAAATATGTGTACATGTCATCCCTTCAAAGTCTCCATTTTGCTTTTCTTTGTTAAACAAGCTGGAAACAGCCTTTAGTTAGTTTTGTATACACCGCTAAAAAAAAAAAGAAGAACTGCAAAACCTTCTTTCCTTTTTTGCAAGTACTTTCATGAGTGAATTTTTGATTGGAGAAGTCATTTCGTGGCAGTATTTTTATTAACTGTATCACAAATGCTGAGCAAACATATATTCATGCACTGACATAGTCACCTTGAGAACTAGTCTGGAAGAAAGATGAAATGTCGTGGTATCAGTGCCTAATCATTTAGTATAGATGGTGTGTTGGTGCTGTTGGTTTGACCTGTGACAGATGTTAATTATAACCAGAGGTAGATAAAGCAAAAAAGCAGAGCACAAAGCAATTAAAAGGCCTAGGTTACACTCAGGTAAGTCCCTTGTAAACCTCCTATCAGATCTATAACTCCTAATAGGGCTTCAGGAAGACCCAACTCACTTTGATACCACTGTCTGGGGGCAAAATGAGGAGTTAGAAATACAGCAAGCTGATGGTAGCTACCACTGAAGTTAAATCCCAACTAGCCACTAGATTACTAAGGCTACTACTTCAGCTTCTAAAGCATCTCAGGGAAAAAAAAGTCTTATCACTGATATTTACACCTACTGAATTTTCATTTATCCATACTGATATAATTTCCTAAGATATCTTAAAGCAAAGAAAATTCCACACTTGGTAATCAAAGCAGAAAAGCAAAAAGAGAAGTGGTAAGATGGTTTAGATAGCCTAGTCATACACAATCACCTCATGATTAACAGCAGTGTCGGTCTCTTACACCAGCTCTCATCTTTCCTTCCTGTTCTCAGTGATATTTGATATTTCCAAGTGAGGGGAAAAAACAATATATTATTTAAGATTCAGAAGAGAAGGAATGCTGCATTAATGATGATCAGACTACTGCCACTGAATCTCTGGTGGAGCTGATTCTGATTCAATGAGATCTGAATGGAAAAAAACTCTGGACTTGAGTTCTTAAGACCTCTGTTTTGATGGCTGATGGCACCAGTTACAGCTGCTTTCCATATGTCTCTGCGTAATAGTAGGGTATGCGCGTGGGGGGAATTTAAATGTGTCAAATCAAACACCATTCAAGCATTAATTCCAGAGATTTTTCATATTCTAGAAGGAAGAAAAGTATGAATAAACTCAACACTGTTTTTCACAGATACATTAAACAAAAATAAAGCCTGAAACCTCTAGGAATATCTGTTCAGAACTCACACAAAAGGGAGAATATTTCCACTAAAAATACCTAGGTTCCAGAATATTTAAGAAAAATAAATAAGGATAGCAACTATTCTATGTGAAAACAGATGCTGTATTGCTCATATAAAAAATCGTTCACCCTATAGAACTCCTAGGTAGTGCTCTTGATTCATGATAACTTCTTAGCAGCATTTTCTATCTGTCAGGTTCTATATGACCATCTCACTCAAAGAAAAGGCATTCACAAATGGTATGCTCACTTCAACTCTATGCAGCTATCAGGAATTTAAGTAAATCTGAAATTGCACCGTGACTAGACTCCACTTTTCAAGGCAGTACTTAAGTTTATCAAATGATAATTAAGGAGTAATATCTAAAATATATTATCAAATATATTATTACATTAGGAAATTATTATTGCCTGAATAATGTGCATAAATGATTACTCAAGATTTTTTGTGGGGATCAAATTTGGTACTATATAAGTTTTTCAGAGTCCAGCAGAGTGGAAATCTTGGTGTATATCTATATGCAGGAAATCTTAACTTTTAAGATAATTTTTTAATCCCACACCCCTCCTCCAAAAAGGAATTACAAATATTGTATCTCCACAAACCCAGTAACTCAATTAATGAAACTGATAGAAGTTGCCTTTAAACAGCTCCTCAGCTACTCTTTTCTATGATTGAAGTGAGCAGACATAAGTCTGACACATCCTCCTGCCAATGGACGTGCTGCACAGCTAAGAAAAATGAAGAGTTAGTTGATTATGCATTTCTCAAGCTGCATGTTTGCTATTGCCATACATAATTTAATGAATGAAAAAAAATAAGCAAGTATAATAAGCCAAACATAAAAATCCCCAATTGCCTGACAGGAAGAATCAAACAAGAGAAGTGTAACCTTGGACTGACACCATCTTTAAAACAGGTTTAGAGGCTAAGTTCATGGCTTTAAAGCCATGAATATATAATTATATAGTTCCCTCCATCCATATTCTCTCTGCTGTCAGTGTAGAAGCAATAACAGCCTTGCTGCACTGTAAGAGAGGACCCAAGTTCCCAAGAAAAGCTGTGCAATAGTTAGCTAAACTATAAAACACATTGCATTTAAATACTGAAGTAATGCACCAAAGCACAGGGATATCTTGGAGGGAAATAAATCAAAAAGAGAAATAGAAAGGCCTAAAGAAGTGGAAAGAGAATTCTGTTACTCACCCTCAGATCTTCCTTTGTGCTGAAGCTATCAAGAAGCTGTTGATAATGTCTATCAGTCATTTGTCGCAAGAGTGACAATAAACAGGAGACAAATTCCCCCTGTTCAGGTAAGACAAGAGGAGAAATATTATAATGTTTTCTGCACTAGAGCTTAAAGTGTTATATTATAAGCACTTCAAAATAATTAAAAAATGCAGGGGAAATTAATCTAGAATTATGCTTCAGCTCCACATTTTGTGAAAATACATTGATTGCACTTCCTTCCCATTTAAGGAAATATTTTTCCCTAAATGGAGTTTACTTGCTTAGAAAAATCTATTTTAAATTATTCCACCAGGGCTAAACCAGTAAAATTTTAATTTGTGATTTGTTTTCCTTGTAACTGTTTCTAAACAAATTACTTAAGATTGTTAAAATTACAACCTCTTTAGTCAACTCAGTTTTGAAACAAATATAAACAAATGTATTTTGCAACAATTCTGGGAAGAATGCTATTGTTTTCCTTTGGAGAATAAATTAATGGAGTTAGCTGGGAATTTTTCAAGACATTTTGTCATCTCGAAAAACCAAGATTCGTCAAAAAGAAAACTCATTTGTAGGACTGAACAAACTTTGAAAACGTTTTGATCGGAAATTTCTTTGGGCTTAAAGAAGAATTTCTTATTGAAGGAGCAGAGAACTACACTGGGTACCTTCAGGGAGCAGTCAAACAACCAAGATTTTATAGGAAGGAACAGGTTCTCCCATTCACCCTTTCCTGTCTGCTTATTCACTTTTGGACTGGAAAGAAATACTGAATGATATCACTCAGGTCTGACTGCAGAATGGATGAGGAAAGGAAAGAGTCAAAGGCCTGGTTTGAATCCCAGTGCTTAGAAAGAACAATTCTGAAATCTTACAAGCTTGCTAAAAAATGGGAAGTACATTTCTGACCTATACCAGGAACGGAGAATGAGACTGGGAGAACAGATATGATAACAGTACTTTAAAATGGTGTTTTTCATTAGTTCACCAAGCCAAATTTTGGGAAGATTTGTCTCCATCTTTCACTAAAAACAGAAAATAAGATTAAAAAGATAAAGTATGTTTTCACAGAAGTGGCTGTTCTGGCTTTTACATTGGAAGGCCTAAATAATTTGTGATTATGCTTGGTGCACTTGATCATGTGTGAGGTGATGGCCTTCTCTGGCAACATGGTAATAAAATAATAATAAGGTTCTACACTGGAGTAATGATCCTAAATTTATTACCTCCCTTTGTTTTACAGTGAACATAGCATTCACAGAAACATAGAATCACAATATCAAAACAATATCCTAAGGCTACAAAATCTCTTAATATTCATGCTCTGGGCATAAACATAAAGGTTACAGCTGTTTTCTTGTAAATATCTGTATACCCAATTACTAGCTTGAGTGACAAAATTACTTTCCTGGCTAGGTATTTTAAGCAATCCTTTTCAGTCACCTTTCTTCCATGTCCCCACATTTGTTTCAACTTATTTGGCAGTATTTTAAAAATCACAACCTATTATAGAGAGCTGTACTATTATACTTGACAGACAGATTAGCGTTAAAAATGTATCAACTTTGGGTAATTGTTAACTGACTTCTAAATTTGAGCTTTTAATTTGAATGTAGGTAGCTATACGGGCTGGTTTTTAAAATAGCAATGCACATTGAGCTTCATTTGTTGAACTCAACATAAAAATGTTATGTTGTAGGATTTCTGCCAGTGTTGGCCACAGACTAACATTCAAATCATGCACAAAAGGAAATTCCACACACATAACAACTTTGATAAAAAACATTTAGAGTCCAATTCCAGTGTCAAAAGTCAAGCCAAGCAGTATACTAAAATCACTTAGGTAGATTCCTTAAGTAATTTTTTGTGTCTTATTTAAGGAGCACAATTATTAAAAAACATTAAGCTTTCAATTAACTTGTAGTTCATTTAGGTTCTGAGAGACTGAACTTTCAAGATCTGAAATCAATTATAGTTCACTTTAATTGGACTGCTTTCTGCCAACTCTTTATACACAAATGCATTTTTGTCTTAAGGAAGTCCAAAGGTCTAATTCAGTGACCAACTAAAGTAAAAATTTCACCATTGCATTAAATTTCATGTTTGTCAATGCAACATCTGTTACACTGACACCTTGAAGCAAGGTCTTCCTCATGCTCAGTTTAAAGCACCACACCCTTGCAGGTTACCATCTAATAAGACTCCCTGCTGAAAATTAAATGGTAGCCAGGTATCAAAGCTACCTGAGATGAAAGAAATGGCAGAGCCTCAGCAGCACAAAGCCCAGTGCTGCCTGATTTGATGCTGTTTCTTTGTGAAGAAAAACAGTGACACATGGGCCTAGATTACCACACTGAGATGGGTTTGGGACTACTTCCACAAGGAAGACTATGTCTTGTTCGAAACTATGACAGAATTTTATCAAGTGTGTGATACCATGGTACATCTCAAAAAGAATTTTTTATGACACATGCAGTTTGATATAATGGTAACATACTGGAACAGACTCTACTGCTGTGCTCACATTGAGTACTTTATCATACTTGCTCTACAAATAGTTCCAAGAATCTGGCTCCATGTGCTGCCAGAAGCCCATACTGCATGATATTTCTACATAAATGTATATAATTGCCTTATGCTGTGCTGTGAGTCACTTCCACTTTAAGTATCTTTGGGAGCCTGCAGTGACAATAACACAGTTCTTCTGATGTATAAAAGAAAATTTTGCAACTTACAAACACCTTCAGAGTCTAATTTTTTGATGGTGTACAAGAATTAGGCTGTCATGGTGTTTAATGAAAACTTAATCTGCAAGCAAGGGGATATCTCACAAAAAACAAATAAGATCAGAGCTTTGCCACACTAGCAGTCTAACACCATCACCCTTTCTTCACCTTAGATTTTCTTGTGGTGGCCTGATATGCAACACAGAATACATTTGCAATTTTTTAATTTTAAGAAAAAACCCCCCAAACTCCAAGATGTATATTTTTGTGGAATCACAGTGATTGAAGCATGATGTTATCTTATTACAGAGCTTGGTCAGCCCCCTAAAACACTCCATACACATTTTGCTCTCTGAGGGTCTAAAGGAAAGAAGAAAACAAGCAAAAAAAACCCCAACAACACATTTTTTCCCACAGCTATTAAATGCTTTTGAAATGTTTGATCACAGTGGAAATTTTGGGTTGAAAAGCAACCATCTATTCATTAACAAAAACTGTTACAGTGTAAACACTGGCCAATTAATTAGTAAATCAAATGTATAATGAGATGGTAAATAACAGCATAGTATTCAGTTTTCTGCACAAAATGCTAACCCCTCACATCTTATTGGGGTCACATCACTATATTAGAAACAATTTGTTCTTGAAAAGCAAAGTGAAAATCTTGCTGCAAAAAAAGCAAAATAACACTTCATTTTATTTGATCAATGCTCATCACAGACTTTTCTGTAAATGCCTGTATTTCAATCTTCTAATTTCCATGAGTTGCTATAGCAGGTTCACCAAAACATCATTGGCTAATCTTCTAAATCTATCCTGTATGCTCAGCTTCATGTGATAGAAACAAAGCCCAGATGCTCAGCCCTGAGAACAACAAAAAGCCTCTCAAGCAATAAATTTAGATTAGTACAAGTTATCACAGATTCTGCAGGCATCTTTAGAGTGCTTTGAACATAAAAAAATGTATGCATTTTAGGAATTGTTATTGATTGATACCCTTAAATTTTCAGGAATTCAAACTTAAATAGAGTTTCAGAAAGTTATTACATTGCAAACAAAAGGAACATACTGAAATAATTACTAACCTGAAAGTCTCAAAAGAAATGTTATCTCTTGGGCTTGTTTTTTTTGCTTTGTTTTGGGTTTTTTTGGTCACAATCTATAAATAAACTTAATGAAAAAAATTACTATTTCCATTAAAAATGAGTAGAATGCAGGAAAGGTTTTCATTGTCCTCGTCATTCCCTCTTTTATACACAAACTCTTAACACTGTGAATTACAATTTAAAGACAACATGTTCACAAGTCTAGTATTCCAACCAGAGACAACTGTGACCTATTTCACTGCCAGAAACTTACAGTCACATCTTGAAACTGGAGGCGCATAGCAGAGCCTGATGGCTGAGGTCGGCTGGTGATCTCTAGTATGGTCCTTAATAGAATATCTAGCAGACTGTTTACAATCACATCAATTTCTTCCAGGACTGATTTTTCCTTAAATAATAAATAAAACATTTAAGATTTTATAAAAGAAATATGACCACAGGCATAATTCCTTTGATGTAGTTTTAGAAACAAATTACAGTTTCACTATGAATGCTACATTCAAGAAACAAGGAAAACTGTTCTCTAATTCAGATATTGTTTAATTCTCTTCCTTTTTTCCTAACAGTTTTCCATTAATTACATCACAGAGGACTGTTACAGGAATGGCTTTGACTATGTAAGTGTTCATCAAATTAGCACAGCTCTATTTTCAATTGAAGTTTAGGAGAAAGCAGTCAATAATATACAAAAACTTTTCGGGCAAGATTTTTATGGGTAACACTCATATATCTTCTGGGAAAACTGACAAGAAAGGCTTAGAATACAAAAAGCAGAATCCTGTTTTACACTTTGAGAATATCCACAGAAACAAGCAGATGGTGCTCAACCTTCAGGACCTGCTCCATCAGTCAGGACCAGCCACGTTGCTTCCCAGTAGCTGAGTAGCACAAGCAAATTAGACACTTATGTAAGCCTGTGACTGCTTGCACACAACATCAGTACAAAGGAATCAAAGTGTTCACTACCAAAACAGATCACCAATACCTCAGTCACCAACATGAAAATACTTGACAAAGTCAAGTTGTAGTTACTTCCCCTTTTTAATTCAGATGGAAATATGTTTTTCCTGCTTCAAGACTATCATAAGTCTCCACTGCAGCAGGAAACACCATCTTAATCTGAGCAATTTTATCCATTATTTAACATGACACTTCTTCACAGAAAGAAACACTTCAAAATCAAATGCACACAACCAAGCTAAAGCTCAGCTGACAACCAAATAGATCAACTATGCTGACACTGAGGTGTAGGAGTGATTTTGGTTTTTTGTTTTGTTTTAATTTTGCTTCCTAGACGTCCTAAAGCATATGGTTTGCAACAAAACTCAAAATTCCTTTTTGGACTTCAGTTGAATCTACTGTTGGGCCATGTTCTCTGTCACTTCATCTAGCAACAAAGAACGGCTAACTTGGCTACTTACGAAAACAGATAGTACACAGGTTATTTAGGAACTGTATCCACCAAGAGGATCCCTCTCTTTACTTCTACAAACTACTTTTAGAATGATCAACAGCCTTAATGTTCAAAGTTGCCCTCCTGCAAATTCGCTTGTTCCCTCAATCTCTAAATTATATTGATTAAAATGGAAGAACTGAAATTCTGCACTGATGCACAAAAAACCATGTCAAAGTCACCAAGTTGTTAATAGTTTCAATTACTCAAAGACTACTAAAAATAGCAGCTGCATATCCTGAAGATTCAGAGAGATTTATGTAGATATCCACTTGTAATTGTGTACACCTCTGGCTTGGTGACTCCAAATGGAATATCTCCAGAAATTCAGACCAGACATGTAAGCCTTTCTCTGGAGTCCAAAACCACAGCTCTGCTTTAGTATCTATCACTTTATCTTGTGATGAGGCTTTATACTAATCCAGGAGCAGCTGGAATTAACATTAGTTACAGTGCTGAAGGTGAAAGCCACATACGTCTCAAATCACTGATGGAGCAGCTTTAATTGCTGATAGTGGTATGAAACGAAGAGGCACATAAAGCACATTCTCACTAATGCATTACAAGGCAAGGTATGCCAGCTTTAACATGCATGTATTGCACTAATTAGAGGCAATGACTGGTTTTGTCTTATATCCTGTTGTCTCTCAGAAACTATCATGACCTTCCCATTTGCAATACACCTGTCCAAGTGAGCTCTCATATGCAGCTTTCACTGATTAATTCACAAATACAAACATTAGAATTGGCCACAAAATTTATCAACTAACAACCAAGTGTGACCTCCCTTGCAATACTCATATTGATCTCTTTAGCTGTATCAGCCCTGTGTCCCCTAAGGATATACAACCCACAATAGAAAATGCCCCTAAAGGAAAGTAGACATTCCTTTCTTTCCAACACAACACTGAAGAAGTGTAAAAGCTTGTCGGAACACTATATGATACAATTAAAATAGTCTTGCATGGAAAGAAAAGGATCATGAAAAAATCAAAATGATGTGTTTATGCAGATTCATTACACAGAGAACTCTTTTAAATGCTCTTGGGTATGGTCCAGCTTGTGTCATTAATGTCACTGAGCCACATAAAGATCAAGTGGATATGACATGGTGTTTACTCACTGAGCTGTTCTTCTTGATGAGGCAAAATATGTTGCTAAGGATACGGGCACACATTATAAGGTCCTTCTGCTCTTGTAAATGCATGTGGAGATGATGTAAAACTACTGGAAGAAGAATGCATCGAGAATCTGGAAAAAATGAAAGATTTCATGAGTAGGAGCCTCTCACAGAGTTATTTAATTTTAATACATATATTAAATGCGTCATCTGTCCAAAACTATTTCTGAAAAGCAGATGCTTTTGCTTGCTTTAACCAACATTTTTGATAAGCAGAAGCTTTTACTTTACAGTCATAAGCAAATGTTTGAAGAGTAAACAATATGCTGTAAGTCACTATGTTATATCATGGATGGAGAAAAACAGCACTGTGTGGAATATACAACATGTAAAAGAAAGATTTAAGTATTTATCGAACTGTCATCCAAAAAAAAAGAGAAAAAGTAGAACAGAAATACTTGTGTTCAAAACAGTAAGGAATTATGCTCTAGTGTTCCTGCCATGTGACACGATCCATTTATAAGCCAAGGTTACAACAGACTTCATCTGGAACTTGTATTCTTCTACAAAGGAGTCCTGCTTTACAGACCAGCAGCAGTATTTTCAGCTTTCTTTCACAATTTTCACTTTTCCAGATTCCTCACTCTTACTGAGTATGAGCAACTTAGACTACTGGTGTCTACATAAAATAATCTGCCTTTCCACTATTTCATTTTCTAAGTACAGCTCTTTGGTGCTATTTTCAGTCCTGAATGCTCTGAAAATTATGCAAGAACATGATTACCATGCTACTTATTTCTGCTTCTTTTTATTACAATTAAAGACAATATTAAATGGGAAGAACCCTAATACTTATACTTGTGATAACACTTTAAACACTCATTCACAACTTGATAAATGGGAATGATTTTACCTGTTTTCATTTTGTTGTTGTTTTAAAATCTTTTCCGTAATCACGAAATTATATTCTCATAGAAATGTACTTGAATAATTTCCTCTATTAAAATTTTAATGATTATAAGCTGCATTATAGAAATATATTCATCTACTCAGTTCCTTTGTTCATTAATGCAATTATATCCTAAAAATTGATTTGTCTAGCTGAAAAATACTCCTTTAAAATAATTTTGCCAACCAAGTACTGTTTGTCAATTACGCTTTCTATAAACACCTTTTTTCCTCCTCAATTATTTCCTCTATTTTTTCCATGAGGGAGAAGAAGATATATTTATGCTGAGATTTTATTTCTTTAATGATTCTTTTGCTCACTGAAATACAGCACTAATCTTGTTATGCTTTGCTATTCCCTTGTTTTCATTGTCTAGTCATCTGTATAACACAAGACAATTCATATGGACAAGGTACAAGGACTTGTTAAGGAGTCCTTATACAAGGACTTGTATAAAGACTTGTAGAGTCCTTGTACAAGGACTATTTAAGTATATTATTTTTGAAATAAAAGCTTTCCTGCTCTATTAAAATGGGTGTTTCACACTTATTATTTATTCATGTGTTCCTCTGCCTATTCCTACTAAAGAAAATAAACAAAGACTGTATGGCACTAGGAAAAGACCATCAATCAGTCGAAAACCAGTGGTACAGAAACCCAACACTGGGTAATGAACAGCCTCTCCAGTGACTGGCTTATTTCTGCAAGTGCCTCAGTAAATTTTCATCATGACTGGCCTGAGAGTTCCTATCTGCCTGTAGCATCACATATGGGGGGAATTTTCTCAATGAAAACAAGGCAGCATTTTCTTTTTCTCTACCTCAGAACCAGAAGCTTAGCCAAGTGTCGTCCCAGGTATTCTGTCAATTGTGCACAGCTGCCACTGACCCACACCCTGCAAGGCTTCTAGGGTCAAAAGGAAAACAGGCAGTGAAACAGCAAGCATGCAGAGCTGTGGTTAGGAAAGTGCCACCTTCTGATTCCCACTGCTAAATCTGCATATTGAGTACTGCTGGAAGACGAAACAGAGCTAATGCCTTCAGCTGAAGCAGTAAAGCAGGACTTTTGTATTTGTATAAAAGAGACTTAACCCCTAGATTACAGGGGATGGCTCCTTTTCCCTGCTTTCTGTTAGGCCTTACACGTGTCAAATTCTTGACTACCTGGCAATCCATCATCAAGAGACAAGATGAAGGTTCATGGTATAAACCAGCCTCTGATTCTGTGGCTGGGCTACTTTCCTGGCAGGGAGGCAATAGAAAGCTCAATCCTATCACTACTCAACCCCACAACTATCACAGAACAGTAATAGCTCTTTCACACATTTCATGTATGAGCATTATTGTTTGGGCCACAGGTCCTCTCTTGCAGCTACAACTCAAATTCCTCAGTCCAGAAGGTGAGAAGAAACTAGGAGCAGCCCTGTACTAACCTAGAAGAAAGGTGTTTCTTCTAGGCTAACTCTAGATAGCTTCCTGATGAGCCCACACAGCATTTGGTACCTTACCTGAGGTGCCCTCTACTCTGTGCAGTGCTTACATGTAAGTGCAGCATCATTAATTTCATTTTGAAAACCAAAAATCTACACCTAGCAACATCTAACTTGTAAATAGCCAACTCTTACACACAATGTACCCTGAGGCATCTCATGAAAACCTGAGCATCCTCATTCAACTGTTTCAAGTATCCCATTTTTGCAAAAGCTTCACAAAACAATCAGAAACTCTGTTTTACTAGACCGAATGGATTAGTAAAAAGTATTTTACCATGACTTGCAACTATACATGGGAGGCAATAGTGCCATTTATTGAAACAATCATCACATATAACACAACCTTAGATATATTCCTTGTAAGCCCAGAACCTAAATAGCCCTCTGTCTTGGTCCGTTTAAGTGGAGAAATGTAGCAGTGTTACAGAAGAGGCGTGCTGGTTCATTCACCTCTGATGCAAACCAAGGACTAGGTGAGAAAGTGAAAAATCTTTGTCTCAGATTACACTTTTTCTTACTATTGTCAGCTGCAATGTCAGCCATTGGATATAGAAAATTAATGAGCACAAGGAATGGTGTAATAATCAGAACTCTGAGCCATCACTCACTGGAACTTATTTTTCTTCTATGCAAGAAATCAAATTAGCTGACTGTTTAAAATGCTAATACTTGCCCTTTACAAATATTATACAGAAAAACAAGAAAAAAAGTCATGGCACAGAGCTTTTCAAGCATGTGCTTGGCATATTTAGAAAGAGGGCAATCTTAGACTCTGGGCAATCCTTGTGACTTTCCTCTGCAACATTAACATTGTATACACAGCACATCTTTCCTCCTTGATTTCCATATAGTGGCAAAGCATCTGCAGAGACATACTCTCTTTAGTCTAGTATATTTTAAAGATTACTTTCAGAAAGATGATATTCATTTCAATTACTATATCTGAACAGATGGTCAAAGCTTCAGCCTGCTTGGAAAAATTGAACCTTTTAAAGAAATAAACAGCATTCTCCTTGAACAGTAAGAAACAAGGAAGTTGTTTTGGTTTAGGTAGTTTTACTTGACCTATTCAATTTATGAACCCTTGTTTGGAGGAAATACTGCACTTAAGGATGGCAGGAGAAGAAAATGCTTAAGCCAAAAAAGGAGCTATGACTGCAATTCCAAACCCAAACATATATGCCTGTTCAGTGGCTGCGTGGACATGTCACTGTTCTCAGAACAGTTAGTAGGGAAACTAACTCAAAACTTGCAGTTACATTTTATGTGATATGCATCTATCCATACCCCCACAGGTGTGAGTAGAAGCACATATACGCAAACAATGCCAAAGAATAGTACATTGCTGTGGAAGGCAAATTAAGTAATACAAATTAATCTGAAAAAGATCATGGAGCTCTTGAAAACAGTACTATGGATCAATGTGTAAAACTCTTATGCTTTGAAAAGATCTACTCTTTTTTTAAACCTGTGTTAATACATAAATTTTAATGCATCTTAAGTAAACTGAATTCAGGATTTGTATCAACACTTTCAATAATTCTAAACTTTTAGCATTTTTATAGCAATCAATTAACTTGCAGTGATTACTGAGATATCTCACAAGTCTCGTTAATAAGACTTGAGTCCTTTGAAAAATGATGGAATAGGAGGGAAATCATAATACCTAGCTTCTACAATTAAGCCTCCTTATCAGTTAATAGTAGCATTTCCTGAACTTGCTAATGATTTTTTTTCATTCCCATAGGAAGTCTAACATATAACAACATATTTTATACAAGGCAATTCAAAGATATTAAATTATTCTTAACAATTGTGTCAGATATTTGTCTCTGAATGACTACTGAAACAAATGTATATTCTCCCATAATATACAGAATGCAATTCTTAGATGAACTCATTCACAAAGACAGAATGAGGGAAGGAGACAATCTCAGAAAGAAAATAAATAGATAATTATCACATCTCTAATTCATTAACTGTGTGATTAAGTGTAATTAAGGAAAAAATAATAAAAAAAGAAAAGGAGCAAGCTATAGATAAAATAATAATAGTAAAATCAACATATGGAATCAAGCATCATCTTAGGATTTTTCCTAGCTTCATAATATAACTGATACATCTATATAGTGTAAATGGTCATGGAATTAAACCTCTCCTCTATTTGCTTTGAACAGTTTGCCTCACTAAAAGGAAGAGTTCTATGCAACTACCATTGCACAGAAGTCCAAATCCTAATATTTTGGGAAAACACAAAGTTTCTTGCCAACAATTTTCATATGGTAAAGAGGTGCAGCACAGCTTAGGAATTAGCTAAAAGACAGGCTTTATCAATATGAGGTTTTTGTTTTTGTAGGATTTTACCTACTAATACAATGCCTCTACTGCTAACTGACATGTTGTATCAGTGATGACTCCAAGAAAACTCATCCTTTTCAGAGGAAAAAACCTAGATGTTCCACTTACACACCTCATATTTTCACAGCTATTGAATTTGCACCGCTATTGAACTAGCTCAAAGTAGTGCCCTTGGATTAAAAAACAGTTGGTGTTCTGCTAATTCCTGTTTAACCATGTCAAGGAGGACATGGTTCGAGATGTGTTTCTCTGTTATTGGCCCTAACTCATCCCAGAAAAACAGATTTAACTCTTCCTCAAAGGAAGCTATAGTAATATTTAATGCAAAAAAGAAAGCATAAAAGCAGGCTAGTCTACTGATGTATGGAAAATAACAAAGTTAGACATTCTGGTTACAGGCATATGTAGAACATCAGTTTGGACATTCTACAAGTATCAAGAGGGATGAGTCCAAACACCAAAATACCCAGGAGGCCAGAAGAAAGGCCAAGAGGAAAAAAATACTGATGAACTTTATTGGCAGGAAAATTGTCATCTGTTTCTTTTTAGACAGCCAGTGAAGTGTACAACAAAGATGCAGAGATAAATATAGAAAAATAAAAATAAAGTAAGACCTTAATACCCACTAGAGCTAGACAATAGCTAGACATAACTGCTATGGACACCTTTTAACAACCCTGTCTGTAGCTGTTATTTACAGGAAGAGCTGAAGTTTAAAAGTGCTGAAATAGAAAAGAGTTCAAAGCAAACTATACCAAAACCATTTCTACAGCAAATTATACCACAACCAAACTATGCCAGCTCCATTTCACACATCCTATCTACACATGATCAGTAAATACAATATATAACTAACATTCTCTAGAGAGGCAGGCAGAGATCACACATAACAAATACATCTGAAATAGTACTGAATATCTGTGCATGGGCACCTTAAATCAACCCCTGCATGCCTCTTGTTTCTGTTTTCAACAAATTCAAATACACCTCTGAATTTTAGTGAGAGAGTAGCTTTAGTGTCAGCTGATTTCTGCAGCTGTGGGAGTTAATGCATTAGTTGTTCAGGCCCTTGCAGCAGAAAATGTGTAAAACTCTCATGCTGAACTGCTCTCACTTGTTTCAAAGTAAGCTCCAGATAATAGAAAATATCATCTAGGAAGTACCCCTCCTCATTTTCAGATATATAAATAAACAGTTATTTCCTATGTTCCTTCTACATCCAGCACGTTAGTTAGCGCTGTGGTTTGCAGCATTCATTATCTTCATCTGGGAGACAGAAATCAATACTTTTCACAGCAGAAAGCCTCAACTTCCCATTAAAATGTACAGTTTACTCTATGTATTACCATAATATAATGCAATATTTATTTTTCCCAAGAGGATTTTAATAGGACTTCCTTCTAGCTATGGACTGAGGGAAACTCTACTTATATTTTTGTATTTTAAAGGGATGAAACACTGATGGCAAAGAGACAAGATGCTGACCTCCACAAGACCCATCAACTTAATGATGACTAAAACTGCACTGTACAAGTGTTTCTCTGAGCTTCTTATCATGGAAATTGGAAGCTTATATTACTGCCTGATGTTTTTCACATCTGTTTCCCCATGGTCTAAGAAATTAGTATTTTACATGTGTGCAACCCGCACTCCTTGTAAACTTTAACATGTAATTTTCATTGTTTTTTAAAGCCGAACCAACTTCTTAATAATGAAAACGGATTTGAATAAAAACAGACATAAAAATTTGTCATACAATTAAAAGTAGGTTTATACTTCCAAGAAAGTCCCCAAGAGTCCCTTATGTGGCATTAAGTGACTCTAATTAAGTTCATATACTGGGATTGCCTGGTTAGGCTGACCCAGCTGAGATAATGGGAGGAAAATGGCAGTGATGCTACCTCATCCCTAAGTAGTCTGGAAATTTAAAAACAGGAGTGAGAGCATTCTTAATATTGCTCCATGAATATGTCAGCACCTAGCCGGAGCTCAAAGGTCTGATCAATTGGGTGTAGGGAGAGCTAACTGACCCTTCTGGAGGGGATGCTGTGGGGCTCCCAAGGGAAAGGGTAAGCTCTTTCCACAGTCAGAATCAAGCCAATCAGCCAGGATGCAGTACTTCTTAGCTATTTCTTTCAGATCATATTTATAAAGTAGAATCATTGAAAGTTTTTTTTTAAAAAATATGCTCGAAAAACTCTTCCCTTTTTTTGCAGTATCCTGAAGTGTTTATGCATATCTTGGTGGTTTTTGCAGAGCTTTCATCATTGCAACATGTTTAGCTTGAATGCTTTAAATGTAAATGTTACTATTCCTACTAAACTCCAGACAACTCCAAACTGCAATCAGACAATACCCAAGTAGCTCCCAGGCCTATTGGCGAGTAAATAAAGACTTATTGGAATTCTTAAAATATCTTTATTTTAATTATTTTATTTCAAAATTACTTCTTCTCAAATTTAATACTTGGTTACTTCTCTGAGTTTCACTTTGAATGGAAACCAAGAATGCTGGGCTCACCACCTATGAGCAGTTTTTTCCTCTGCACAGCGAATAACTATGCTGTTATATACTTTATGCACCAGGCATCACTCACATTTGTGTAGCATTTTTATGCTACTTTAAGAAATGGAGGAGCCAAACTAGCAAGAGTTACAAAAACAAGAGTTAACGGATAAGTAAGATAAGAGTCTGTTTGCTGAACTGCCCCCAAAGAAGAAGAAAAAAGGAGAAAAATAATTTTAGCAAAACCTTTTCCTCGTAATTACTTTAAAAGTATAAGGCAAACTTCATCTACCAACATATTGCCAGTAGATGAAAAAAACCCTATCTTTTTAAGAGTCTTTGCCTCTGAAAAACAAACCACTAAATTCAAAAAACTGTGTTCTTGTAAATGAGCAGCTTATACAGAGCAGTGTTTCAAAAATTGTTCCTTAGGAACTCTATTTCCTACAGCAGCTGCTGGCCTATGTAAAAAGCACACAGTTTGAGCTCCTTATCTGCAGGCAGCCCAGAGTAACCTTACCTGGGTTAGTGTAGAGGTGACTCTCTACAGTTTTCCCAATACTCTGCAGTTTAACAGCTTGAAGGGACTCATCCCCATGCATGACTGTTGGCAAGCTGCCCAAAGCATCGTGAACCAAATTTGCCACTTCTCTCACATCAAAGAGCTTCAAAAGTTCTGAGTACACCGATGGGAACGAGCTGAGAAACACAGCCTAGAGGAACAGGGCAAAAATGGACAGTCAGAACAGTTTTGACATTTATAGAATTTAAATAACTACAGAAAAACGTAGAAAAATGCCTGGTTTCAAGAGTAGGTAGTAGCTTTAAAAACAGTCTTATTTTCAGGAGGAATAGCCTCACATTCATTAATGGACTCACACTTCTGACTATTTCCTTTAAGTAATATCTAATGATTCATTTCTCCCAGGACAAAGTGAAAGTT
Organism: Vireo altiloquus; assembly: GCA_013396875.1. Taxonomy (NCBI): domain Eukaryota; kingdom Metazoa; phylum Chordata; class Aves; order Passeriformes; family Vireonidae; genus Vireo; species Vireo altiloquus. The sequence continues at coordinate 809,053 of VZRF01010034.1, forward strand.
CAAGTTAGAACAAAAATATTTATTTTTTAAATACACTTATGTCTCTGCAAGAGAAAATTTTTAAAAGGATGGCAGAATCTAGCTGATTCTGCCACCAAAAATTATTGTGTGGAGTTGTTTTGGTTTGCTTTGCTTTAAGGTAATGTCTCTGTAGCTTTCATTTTTCTACTAATGAACATTTTTATTTTGGAGTGAGGCAGCACTGGTAGTCTTGGTTCCCTTCAACAATCCTTAAATAGGGTTAGAAAGTTATTGAATATGAAAACAAAACACTGTAAAAGTAAGAAGGACAATGCCAGAGAAAAGAAGTTAAACCTGATATTCCCTTCTTCTCTAAATCCTGTTAATTGTGAAAAGCTACTTACACACTCACACTGGTGGCAGAACAGGCCGAGCTAAAAATACTGAGAAAGAATTCTAATTTTGTTGTCTTTTCACTCCAGCTGCTTACATGATATGAAATGGAAGAACTACCTCTCTACTCTGTTCTCTCTGATGTGCCATTTTCTTGACAGAACAGCTTTCTAAAGCAACTTGGAAAATATTAATTCTTAACAGGATCTTAACAACGTTTGGTTAGAGAAACATGGGAAGAGGATGGTATATTCATGAGCACTTGATGTAGAGAGCTGTCTCCTGTGTGTTCTGCTTCACTTCAGCACTAGCCCATTTTTGTAGTCTCAAACAAAACAAAGATCATCTGACTATCATAGGGTTCATCAAGACTTAAAAATTTTCAGTATAGCATGAAAAATCTCATAGTAGTCTTTTGTATGGCTCCAATTCTTCAGTATCAGTGTAGTTCAACTAAGCAGTAAAAAGATCAAAAGAGAAAAATTGCTTTATTTGTATCCATCAATATAATTGTTATAATTCAAAATATCAGATTTAGCATTATCTATTCCAAGCATTTTTAGAAGGTGCTGGTACGAAAATTTCACACTGTAGGATGGAAAGTTGAAAACGCCACTTTGAGCAAAAATACATTTTCTTTCTGAAGAGGCATACATTTTTTAATACTGGATATGAAAAATGCCAACAAGCAAGAAAACTTACTTGTAGTTGGGATAAAGCACTAGCTCCTTTGCTCTCTTGAGACAGGAAAAAGCGTACTGACATAAGGAGCTCTTGAATACAGCAGCGAAATTCCTCCTCATTTTGTCCACCAGTAGCAATAGAGAATAATCTTCGAGACTGAACTATGTATTTAAAGATATATTCCTGTGCCTACAAATGCCAAAATCAGAGATAACTCACAAAAATGAACATGTTCATCTCCAAATAGAACACATGCAATGATTATATCATTCAAATGAAGAAAAGGGTCTGAAACAGGACCCCATTTACTTAATTTTGGCAAATCTTTCTACTGAAACACTGACAACACTTTAATTAAAAACCAAACCAAAAGAAACAAGCAAAAATTTAACACCACTCTCTCCTCCCCCCTCCAAAAAAAAAAAAGCTTAAATTAAGTCTTAAAATTGTTGGAACACAAATTCAAAATACAGCCCTCTCTTATTAGCAAGACACCGAAGTTCACAGCAGCACAGAAAAAGCAGAAGGGTACCACGCTGATATTTTATTTCTAAACTGTAGCACCTCTCCCAAATGGGATTATTGTGTTGTATAACTCAGCCTGGTGGCACATTGTGCTCTTCTGATAGCACAAACCAGGCAACAAGAACAACCACAACCACCATAATCAGTAGAATTCCCTGGTATCAGGACTGAACCATTAGGTCAGCATGTGTGTCTGCCATTTAGATTGATGCAATGGATGTTAATATCACCAGTGTAATTTATATTTGATTCCTCTGCCCCATTCAGTAAGGAACATAGAGCTCCAGAGACTAATGGTAGTGACCCTCAATGGTCAACTTACTGACAAAAGAGAATAATGAATTAACTGACAGCACTGAAAGTCTACAGCTCCCTAGAATTAGTACTACTGTTCCATCATTTATATATATTCTGCATCATTCCCTAACTTAAACCTGCGGGTACTGTATGTTTGAATATATCATTCAAATATATACTTGTCTTCAACAATTTTTATTACCTTTAGTACTTCCTGTATGTGATCATGAAGCTCCACCTCAGTGACTCGGTCAATATGCCACTTCAGTACTTTTATAAGATCTCTAAAATAGCACAACAGGAAGTATTATAACACAGAAGTGGGACAAGGGTTAACTTTGCACATAAAATGCAAACCAATAGCTGTCATATGAGAAACACTAGCAAAATAAAAAATATATAGCTAGATTTCACTGATGACCACAGGCCCAGTATTACACTTAATTTTCAGTCTGCTGAAGGGCACCTAATAGATCTCTGATGAATGGGTGAAAATACCAGCATTGAATGTGCAGTAGAATGATTTTAACAGGGATACACCCTTTCCTTAACCTAATGACCGATTCTCTTTTTTTAGTAATAACTGTCAGTATTAAATCAGATAGAAAAAATACAGACTTCACCTGTATGCAAGTGCTCCTGCAAAATGACTTTCAATGTAAGTGTCCATTACTGGCTTAAAGTGGTGAAACTTGCTGTCCTGCAGCAAATTTATTATGTGAACCTAAATGTGAGAGAAAAAGAAAAAAAAAAAACAAAACCCAACACTTTTTTTTTGTTTTACTTATTTTTTAACTAGTATTAAGCAACATCACAAAATGAAACTTACCAAGCAATCAAATACTTTTGACCCATATTTTTGAGAATTTTCATCTAAAATCCCAAATAAAGTGTCTAGTGTATCTTGAAGAAACTGATGAGAGAGAATATGAGACAGTGTTATTAAAAAGATATTTCTGTGACATGGAAATACATTATTTCCCTCATATTATCTATAAGTATAAAAAGGTATATACCTTCACTATTTCTGAGCCATCAATTTCTTTTAATTTTGAGAGGCACCCTGCAATTTTGTCTGGGTGGGTTCTCCACTTCAGAAGGTCAAGCATATCTCCTGCAAAGACAAAATGCAAGATTAAAGTTGGAGGCAAAGCAGCATTTCAGATTTTTAATTTTACCATTACAGTCCACTCAGCAAAATTTGGCATCATTAAAACAAAGGAAAACACCTCCAGATTTGCTATAATATGAAATTCCCAACAACATATTTTCATTCCATTAAGTAATTGCTCCACCAATACAAAAATAAGAACATGGTACTGGGTCACAAAAATCAGTATCCTGTGGGAACTCTATCAGGAAATTTTATATTTTGCCCTCTCTTATCCCATTGAAGGATGCCTCCCAGAGTTACTCTCTGAAAGCTATAAACGATCTCTTAATTACTGGCTTGAATATATTTGAAACACTCATGTTCCTATGTCTTTTTAGAAAACAAACATGATGCCTCTAAGATCCTGCTTTTTTAACAAGTAAAACAACTTCTTCTGGAAAATGAACTATTCTGACCTAAAAGATATCTGAGTCTTTCCAAACTTTTTCCAGTTTTAATTCGTTCTTCTTCAGCTTTCTTAACCCAAATGATAACTACATTATGGATAAGATTACATCATTGTTTTCTACATCATTAGCAAGCTTATATGTCTGTGGTAAACACCTTACATCTATGTTCTAGAATTTGAGGGTCTTTTAGATAGACATATTTATTTCACCAATATGATGTGTAACACTATTCAGCTCCCTGGGTATGGCAGAATCTCGGGTGTCTCTATTAGTGTATACTGCCTTTTCTACCATTAGATTCAATCTAATTTCTATTCTTTCTTATTAATTATTTAAATCAAAGTTACAGTGCTTTGCTGTATCATATTTTTCTCAACTGATGAGGCCTTTCAACAACATATTAGCAGAAAACTGTCTCAGATTTTAGTGAAGTTACTCTCATCTCCACAACCTTCCAGTTCCTCAAAACAGAGAAAAATCCCAGAGATTTCTTCCGATCTAGTAGTATTTTCCCTCTGCTCAGGAAGGAAATTTGTTCCACTACAGTGCAACCTTCCAGTTCCATTTCAGCTTTTATTTTCCCGTTTGAAAATTATTATTTCCAATCTATATGTTTTCCCATGCAGTGTATTAGTGAACTCCTGCATTTCCTCTTGAAAATAAACTTCAAAAAATTTGAAAAGAAATATTAAGAAGTTTATTCTGGCATGATTTGTCTTTGATAAATTCATTTTACAGCACATCCAAATTAGTTACATGTCAATTTTTTTTTATCCATGATTTCTTGTAAATACTTGTAAAAATTCATCAGGGAGGGGATGGTTCAGTTAACATATCTGCCCCTCCTCCCTGTCTTAAATGCAAGTTCTACCTTTAGTAGTCTTTGGACATATGTTACTGCTTTAGAGATGTACCAAAAAACCCACCTTGCTATAAGATTGAGAATTTCTTCTTCCATACCATTCAATATCCTAAAATAGTTTTGCAAATTTGGCTTGGCTTTTCAGCAGTTTTTCCTTGATGAACTTGGACACATCTGCAGTGCTCCTCTCAAGTTGTATTCAGTAAAATCAACACATATTTTTGAACTGTTGAATCAAATAAATCCCACAGCATTTTTATATTCAAGTTTACTACTTCTACACTTCAGTGACCAGCTTTTCAGAAATTCTCAGTTCCTAGTGGTTTGAAGCAGACAACCTTAATCACCATCCAACCCTTCCATCAGCTAAAGCTGAACAACAGTCTAGTTGATCACTGCCCAGCATCGTGTTAGAAGGAGCCAGTGCTTCTGAAGTGTTCTCCATAGTTATTAAACTGAGAAGTTAATAGCAACTTTTCCTCTCGGTTCAGCATCTCTTTGGCTGCTTTCTGCCACAGACTGTTTCCACACTCAAGTAACACTTGAACAACATTCATCTTTGGGTCATCTCTTTCCTGGTTTGGTCCAGGGAAGGTCCTCTATCCCACAAAAAAAGAAGTAATAATTTTTACTTTTTTACCATTAAATAAATCTCCACCTATATTCAAATTTTGCCGTAGGCGTTAATGGCAAACAACCAACATAAGATTCCACAATATTCTGCTGCCTTAATTGCTTTTGATGGGCACAAATTGTTTTGGTGCATTTATGCATTATATTTTTGTTTTGCGTCAAGCTGTGCCGGCATGGAAAAAAGAGATCCTTGAGTTGCACTGAGTGACGAAGAGTCCCACACATGCATCAGAGACACATCCCAAAGATCAAGGACAAATGATAGGTCTTATTATTCTTTCTGTCAGCAATTTCTAAGAAACGAGATTTACAAATCCAGTGAACTACATTTGTTTTTTGGATAATTAAATGTACTTCTACACTTCATTCTTTAAGCCTCAGCTCAAGCTGACAAGTAGCAAGACTAGCTGAAACTGTCAGTTCAGAGCAGGAAGAAGACTTCTTTACAGGTTTGCTGGAGGAACTTGGTGGAAAATAGTTGACAGTCAATATTAGGGATTTGTTGGGGGATTTAAAAAGGAAAAGAAAGCAAATGTAAGACACTCACTTCAAAGGACTTATTTCAAGGGAAGTGCTAAGGAGGAAAGACATTCTAAGATAACATTAGCGAATAGCCCAAGCATAAATGACATGAACAGAAAATCTGACATGTGAATCACAAGGGGAACGGAAAGGAGTGTGTCATGTAGTAAGAGATATGAGAATAAAAAATTGTCCCCAGAAACAGGCCCACTAGGAAGTCATAGTTTTGGAAAAGGGAAAAAGTCACTGCTGATGATTAATTTAGTGGAAGAATAAAAATATTTCCAATGCATTATCTTAAAAAATAATCAAAGCCTGTGTATTTAAAATAGATTACATCTGACCTATTATCCTTACCAGAAAAAACACACCCCTTCTCAAAGTAGGCAAATTAAATCCAAAGGGTTAGCTTTAACAGAAGGTTTAGGATCATGTGTTTAAGGAAGTGGTTTGGGATGATTTTCCATCTCTTTTATATCAGTCCTGAGACATCAGAAATTGGCTTGTTGTGACACTACTACACTTCAGGAGGAAAAAAAACTGAATTCCAGAACTGGCAGTCAGCACGTCTCTTCCAACAGGCTGCTTCCATGGTCAGCAGCACTTCCTCCAAACTGGGGTTCCTCAGAAAGCTGCCTAGTGCTACTTTTGTTTTATTGATTCACTGGTTTGGTTTTTTTAAATGCAGCTAGGAGGATTACACCTCTGCCATGCTGTATGGTGTGTATGGCTGTATCTGTTGCTGAGCAGGGATGCGCTGACCAGTGCTGAGAAATGAGTGGACGTCAACAGCTAAAATATTCAGACTTACTGGAAGGATCCTGACTCTCTTGCAGCCAGAGACACCTCCTATATGTCAAGAACTAAGACTGTTTTGATAACTACTCAGTAGAAAAATACTATGCTCTCTCTCGCTCTTTTGGGGTTTTATAGAGTAATGAAAAATAACTACCCGTCTAAGAATATAATAGATAAACACTAGTAGAGTAGACTTTTTGTTAATATTAACTGATTAGCTATCCAGGATCAAAAGGAAAAGTGAAGGAAATATTAACTAGTAGAAAAATTAAAAAAGGACGTGTTCTTAGTCATGATGAACGCACAGACTCTCCAGGTTAGAAGGTCTCTAAAAATTGTTTGGAAATAATCCTAATAATCCCTCCGAAGTACCCAGGGTAAGGAAATTATGGATCCCAACTAGAAGTCAGCCTCTGTCCCGCAGTCCCCATAATTTTAATATGCATGAGAGCTGATGGCATGTGGGAACAATCAATGAGAGAATGACAGCTGAGTAAAATTTCCCAGCAAGAGAGTAAAGCTGCAGCCTAATTCAGTCCCACCTTTCACAAGTCTGGGTTTGGGGTCTTTCCCCACCCCACAGCCAGACAACAGAATAATTTTCAATTCGTTTTTAGACTGGGCATTGTTGTTTGTAAACAACAGGTGAATCTCTGAGAATATTCTTTCTGAATATTCAGAAAAATATCCAAACTTAAAAACAAATTCAAAAACAACCAGCAATTTTCAAAAATACCAATACAAATGTTTACTAAATAAAATTAAATACACAGATCTTTTTAATCCTGTATTTTTTAATACATTAGCTACATTCTCTCAGGGATAACTGAAGTAATGCTCACATGACTAAATATCCACATGCTTTGCTCTATGTTCATTTTCTGAGCATGCAATAGATTTTGGCAAATTTTTGTTTAAAAGAATGGGGATTTGGAAACTCACCAAGATGAACTTCCCAAAGAAGATCCTTGGAGAAAATATGAGCCTGTCTATTGAAAATATTTCCACCCTCTGAAGTACTGCTGAAATAATTGTTAACTCTTTCAGAGCTGAAAAGGGGATCAATATTATTCAGATATTCTACACCCTCTTACTCAGAATATGGTTAAAAAAAAAAAAGGAGGAAATTTTATGCCCTACGTCACACATCTATTGACATTAAGTACAAAATAACTCCAGTACTGTAAACAAAAATTAGTATTAGAACCCCAGACAACAGGGTAACTATTTATCAGTGAGACACTTAAGTTCCAGGCAGCACTTTTAAGCATGTGTAAGTACCAGTAGATTAATGTAATTTCCTAAATCAAGGCCTTTAACTGATGCAAATTTAGTCTCCTATTCCCTATTAGCTACCTTTGGGAAAATCTTTCATTGGGTAACTTCCATTACTAAGGTAATTGCTATGACAATACAAAATGGGTGTGCACAAGGAAACAAACACTTACTGTTTGCAAACAGTTGTATTTTGGACACTTGCTATTAAAGGGTGAAACTTAAGAGGATTGTTTTAATTTAAAAAGCTGCTCTAGTTTTTGTTAAACATCTATAATCAATTTGCAAGCAGCCAGCAATTTTATCATCATACACAGAAGATGGGTAAAGTCACAGATATTCACACACGAGAGAGAGCAACGCAATAATATAAAATTGTGGTTCCACCAAAGAATGGTCAGAAACACATGACCAAGCAAAACCACAATAATTTAGGAAGTTTTTGAAAACTGTTCCAGTTTTTTGTTTTAGTTAAAATTCTAATCATTATGGCAGGTAAACAAGAACCTTAAAAACTTTATACAGAACACTGGTTTGAGAATAATTCTTAACACTGGTTAAGAATTTTACACAGAGCACTGGTAGAGAGTGTAAACACATGTATTTATATCTGCTGCTCCCTATAGCCAGTGTATAAGATTGTTTTAAGTAGTAATAAATGTTTGTTGGTTTGAAGAGAAGCAAAAAAGCAATATATGCCTAATTAGAAACAAACTGCTACAGCCTAAAGCTGACAGTAAGTAGTTCATAAAATCTTCACAACAAACAGATTAAGAGGTTTTGTAAAGCAGCTGGGTTTTGATAGCTGATTCCAGAAGTGCTGCATTTGATTCCAATAAAATGGTCATCTAAAAAGCATTCTTGGACTACTTTAAAACAGTGGTTTATCGTGATGCATTTGTTTCCATCTGGATATAAAAAAATTATGAAGAAAACCAGTTTATAAAAGAGACAGAACATAAGCTATTTTTGAGTACATCCATGCTTGCTTGGCATGGAAAAGACTAGCTATCACACTCATTTCAACTCATTATGTTTTAAATATCAACATATCCTACCATTTTGAGTGAGTTTAGTGGAGCAGAGAAAGGATGTAATCCAGAAGGATTCTTTAGTGGTTTTTACTGCTTGGCTGTTGTTTCCTAGGGATATTCCCTTTGAAAAGGGGAGTTTGAGGTAGCGACCAGAATCCTGAAGGTTTGCATTTTCTTCACACTGTGAAAACAAACCAGTTAAAATGACTGTACTGCACAAAATAATTGACCAAATCTTTAAATGATATGAATCATTGTTTCTCTGCCAGAAATGCAAGAATTTCCACTATGCCTGTTGCAACTTTGGTTTTAGAACACAGCATCATATATTGACATTGAAATCTAACAAATTTGCACAGGTTACATTAGCTACTATTGTAGCTATTCTATTTGTAGAATAGCTACAAATTTTCATGTTGAAATCTAAACTTTATCTGGGAGCATATAAAATCCTCTGAACAAAGAGATAACTCTTACATGCGGAAAATTACATTCATCTTACATTCCACAAAGTTAAAATAATTTACCTTTTGAAATTCATTATAACACAATGTGATATAATAGTAAGACTCTGGAAAACCAGTGCACTGAAACGCATACCTAGATTCAATTGCAGTTTATATCGGGAAGGTGAATATTAAACAATCAGCAATGGATATTTTAATGCGGACAAGATTATCACTCATTTGATAATCAATACAGACTTTCTCAATTTAATGTCTCTGGGCATTTAAAGTATGTTCCAGAGGAATCATTACAGCTAATGACTGCTAATTCCAATTACCTTGTGTACAATTAGTTCATGGGTGCCATCTGGCAGAGTCCTCCCATTTTCCTGCATCAGGGGCACGAAAGAAAAGCCAAACAACTTCTTCTCACCCTTTTCTTTTGCTGAAATGCATATATGAATAGCAGCACTCAAAGATAATAGTATATTAGACAAAACAAACTTATATAATGCAACGTAAGAAAGTATACTGGAGCTGCAGCTAGTCAGATGAAGATTATCTTGAATTGCTGTTCCAATTTGCACATTGTCTCCTGTAATGTTCTTTTTTATCTTTCCTTAAATCAGAAGGGAGTATTCTGAAATAACTTAGTATATATTAACAACAAATAATGTAAGCCATCAAATATGCAATCTTAGCAACCTATAGAAGTTTATCCACCTCTGTAAAACCTGTCTCTCATACGTTGGAATGCAGAATATGGAACTGGTCATCAATTTTTACCTCAAAATCATCTCTAAAATGTTGCAGAATGTTTCAAAAATCTCAGAATTTTATAAGTAAGAAAAGCATTACAGAGAAAGTTCATGCAGCTGTCTTTCCTGAGGTGTTATGGAAAGTCGTGTGCTGACTACAGCTGTAATGGCAGAAGTCATGAGCACCACTTACTGGAACAGTGCCGGAATTCACAGCGGATGTGAGCTCCTCTGAACTTATCCACAGGAATTGGAAGTTTCAGCAGCTCAGCCCATCTGGGGCCGTTGTTATGATAAAGCACAAAGGAATGGTACTCGCTGGCTGGTGGCTCTCCGGAGCCAAATGAGATAAAATCCTAATGAACAAAAAATATGATTAAGGATAGACTAGTTCACTGATAAAATGTCATTGAGGACTTCTCTTCCAAGGAAGACTATTTAATGTCTGCATTCATATCATAAAGGCCAAATGTGGTACAATGTTCAGTATCTTGTAACACTCAAAAATAGTAGCACTTTTAAAATATTTGCTGATTAGGCAATTAGAAATGGCAAGAATCATTCACATCATTTAGAACTGAAGTGTTAAACAGGGTGTACTGGGTGATCAGGGAGGCTTAAGCAACACACACGTCCCGGATTCCCATGACACAAGATGGTCTAGTCAATGTTGTGCCCCAGCGACAAACAATGGAACTGAGAGCAGAGCAGCCTAGGCTCAATCTTCAGTCATCTGAAATAAGCCTGTAACCCTGGCACTATCAGTGATATGTGCCAGCATTAAAAAATAAATGTGGATTCTGTGATCAGGTAGAAACATGGCTGACTTTACAACGTCCATGATGGACTCTCAATATCAAGGTAAAAAATGGATTTGTCTAAGTTCTGACTCAGGGATATCTATGAATTCTCTGTGGAAAAGGTAAGGTGTCGCTTTTCTGCTGTGCAGTTATAATCTCAATCTATATATTTGTTTAATATATATATACACACTTTTGTGTATATATATAAAATGTATCTATATTGCATGCCGTGCACCTGTATGCACAATCTCACTTCAGATACACAAACATGGCCTTTGAACCAGGCTATTTGTGTAGCCTTTCTTCATTATGTCACTTCACAGCCCATGCAATCATGCAGAACATATGAAAATACTACTTTCAGATTAAAAAAAAAATTAAAATTTTATATATAAGCATGGGAGGAAAAGTTTGAATGTGAACAGAAATTTTTTTGGTACAGAAAAATTTTGAGAAACAGTCATCTATTAATAATTAAAATTTAAACCACTGTTTGTAAGTCATCACCAGCAGCATACAATAAAATTTGAAGATGAGAAGGAACATTGATTTATTCTTTTTACTGATACATGGTGGTGACTTTCACAGCAAGGATCTTTGATTTATTAAAATCAGACATAAAATTCAAAGTTATCAAAGTAATTGTTCTGTGTAACATAAAAAAATTTCATACTGCTAAGAAGGAATTCTTAGTAAATAAAATGTTCCCAAAAACTTGATCTTGCTTCAACATTTTCCAGCATTTTAATGGAATCATTAGTTATTTGGTTGGCAGTTTTAGGTGTTTATCCCAATCATGTAATTCATCACAGAAATAAACATTTATGTAGACATTTTATAAAGGTTTGAAGAAAAGTGGAAACACTTTGAATACCTAAAGACAGTGAAAGGTAAACATGCCCTTTCCAAAGCATTTTTGTACTCTTCAATCAATGCCACAAAAGACTTACATATGAAAAAGACTATCAAAATTAACTACAGCAATGAAAAACATAAAACAGAGATACCTTTAAAATTTGACCACTGCTGTCCACCACATGCATTGTCACTTCCACATTTCTGGCCACACTTTTCCCTCCTTTTTCAAATTCTCCTCTTTCTACAGTGATATATAAATCATTCCTCATTTCACCTATCAAAAAAACAAATGAAACAATGTGTCCAAAAGTCAGTCCAATTTGCTTACTTTTGCTTTTAGTACTTAGGTAGATTTTCATCTTATCTGATAGTATCACAGACACAATTTATCAGTGTTTTTGGATTTTAAACACTAATTGTATTCGTAAAGCAAGAAAACAAAATCTTCTCCCCTCTCAAATCCCAAAGATTATCTGCCATACTAAACCAATTCTAAGGGCTTTTACTCATCTGTTAGATCTATTTAGTCTTTACCTTGGCTGCTCTACCTATACTGAAGATAGTATAACTCCACCTAGCTCCACCTCATTTAATTCCTTTTCTAATCGAAGGCAATATTAATGTACTTTCTTTCACTTGGAATCATTACAGTTCTCTGTTTAACTGGCTACAACTTTTTTGTACTGAATCTCGAAAGGAAGTGTATTATTTTGCAAAAGGAAAAACCAAGAGGTTGGTGTTATTCCCATTAGAAGGGCAGTCTTCCGAGACTGTGAGCATTCAAATTTGTTTTGTAAAAAATCTCAATATATTTTACATTAAGAGGGTGTTCCAAAGCTTATGAGGAAAAAGCTAGCTTAGCTTATTTTTCGCTTGTTGGAAATGCTTCTGAGAAATTAGACTCTTCATCAGGACATTCAAACTACAAATCCAATACAGGCACTACCTAAGTACCACATGGTATGTGCAAGTACTGCTGCATATTTAAATTGAAATCCTTTGCACGTTCTTGCAGTATCACACTAACCAGTCTGTCAGAACATAAACAGATCATATGGATAAGATCAATGGTAATTTTATTTTAGTTTCCGTTGATACAAACTGCAAAGTTTGATCAAAACAGGAAAGAGTGGTTGCAGTGGAGACAAGACAGGGAAACGTGTTACTGGTGGTGACTGGAGCGCCATAACAGGGAAGCCCCTGTTCTGTTTGAAGATGCTAAATCTATTTCTATAGAGTCTAAACTAATCTAACTCTTGACCAACATTACCAGAACTACTGTGAAGCAATTGGACTTTCCCTGTGAAAGGCAGAACAATGAAGGATGAACAGCACCATAATTAGGAGCATTTTAAAAAATTCTTATTTCTGGACTTTGTTGAAAACAGAAATTGAGAATATATGCTTTCATCTAGAGAAATGCAAGTCTAGTGAAAAGGGAATATCGTCTTTTAATAAGGCAGATTTTCAGTTTACACTGCTGAAATACAGTCTGATAGTTTAGTGTACTTACAGGTACACTAAACTATAAGGTAGCACACTTATAGGTGCCACTTAGAAGGCAACCATGGGATGTGTACTTGTATTGTGGGTAAAATTAATTATAAGATATGTCACATAAATAATTAGTGCATCTGCAATTTCTAGCTTCACTTTAATTTGCAAGCAGAATTTGATTTGCTTTAACTTTCCACAATACTCCCATGTTTCACATTCCTTGCCTTTTACTGCATGCAACTCTCCAGGGATTTTTAAGTAACAGAAAAAATGACTTTGCTATAGCCATCCAATATTTTTATAATGTTATTACATCACTGGGTGCAAAATAATTAAGCACCATAAGCTCCAAAGCACAATATAAACGATAAAAGAAGTAAAAGAAGAAACTACTCTATCATGAACCCCTCAAGACCCATGCCCATAAACAAGGGGGAAAATCTGCTATTGTATCACCTTATCAGTTACCTGCTGAAACAATCATGGGCAGAGGCTAGAATACAGCTAGACAGAATCAACAGAACAAATACCAGACAGAATTCACTTAAGAGTGTGTGAAGTCAAGGATGAAAGAGCTGAATTACTAATGTGCATGCAGTCACCAGATCAATCCCTGGTTCCTGGTGAGGAACAGGCTTAAGATAAGCAAAAGGTGATGGCTATTCAGCTGATGGACAGCAAGACTTGTAAGGAAAAAACCCAAACACAAAAGCAATCTCAAAACAAAACCCAAACACCAACTCAAACCTTTCTGAAGAATGTCATAATGTAAGTAACATATAAGGATGAAAGGGAAGGATGGAGAAATTGTGGAAAAAAGATCCGCTACAGGATATGAAACAGGCAGTCATAAGGACTCAGGAAATCCCTTGAGCTGAAAATAGCTGGAGGCTGGGAGAGCATCAGGGGACAATTATCATACATGCATATATGCATACTCAGCTTCTACTTTTCCTTAGGTTCTCCTTACACCACTCAGCTAGATGGACCCTTGATCTGAGTCTGTAAAGTAGCTCTTACTGTTTATTCAAGTAACAAAAATTAAGAACTCATTAAGACTACCATTAAAACTACTAGAGATGATTATAGCAGTAGTATTTTATTATAAAAATTTTGTTAGTATAGTATGGATACCAAAGAGCTTGCAGCATGCTGGGTCCTTGCTTAGCATATGCATATACTAGGCTTGGTTCTAGTTAGTGCTTCCTGTTGGGCCCTTTCAAGCGTTGCACATTAAGAAAAAACGAAAACACAGTAATCAAACAAAGGAGCTTTGCTATATAGCTGATTAGAGCAAATAACTTGTAGGTGCAGCAATTTCTTTTTAAAAATTAACTTGAATCCTACATGCATTTGTGCTATATTATTTTCATTTAACAGCACAGATTTATTTCAATTTTCCATGGGATTGCCACAGAAATATAACCATAACCAAATAAGCATTTCCACCACAAATTTAATTACTTACCCCAGATGTAACTCAGTGAAAACTGTAAGTTTTCCTTTTAAAATAAACTCTACAGAGGTTAAATGAAAATGAAAATGACAGTGGAATGAGATGCCCTATCATTGGAAGTGTTCGAGGTCAGGTTGGAAGTGGCTTTAAGCAACCTGACCTAGTGAAAGATGTTCCTGCCCATGTGAGTGGGCAGAGATAATAATCTTTAAACATTCCTTCCAACTCACATTCGTTTAAAATTCTATGCAAAAAAATAAAAGAGCATTTAAAAAAGAAGTAATTGGGGCTCCACAGAAGTGAAGCAGACTTTTAAAAATTTTGTCTTATGTCTCAATGCATTTTAAGTTTTTTTAAAAAATTCACACCTGTTGTGTTTTACCTTTTTAATTGCCAGAAGAAATCAAGTCACAGCGAAAAAAGACAGAGGTGTAGTATGTACTTTCTCAAATATTGACCTGCTGCTGTCCTAACAGAGCCTTGTTAGAGTTTGTAATCAACAAGTATCATGAAAGGGTAGTTCAGGTGAATCTTGCCCTGATCTACCTCCATATAGGAAGCTCAGCTCTGTTTTCAAGGTCTTGAAGAATCTTAAGACATGTTGGTCACGTTATTGAAAGAAAATACCTTTTTTTTTCCATTATCATGTACGGCAAATTAAACCTGAAAGGAGACTAAGCCTCTTCTGCTATATGAGAATTAACCATGTTTTAGATGGAAATTAATAGAAAAGCAGAAGGGAGATGATTGAAATAGACTGGAAAATTGATTTTAAAAAGGTAAACTCTGAGCTATGTATCAAGTATAGAGTCTGTAGCAGGTGGATACAACAGCAGCTTCCTTTCCTCAAAGTATGTGGCATATCTGGCATTTTTATAATATCTACAGAAAAGTAGGGTTCGATGTAAATTTGCCTCATGTCTGGAGGCACACAAATATTTCACTATTGACTTAAAACACAATCATTATTTGCAAACAAAGTGTAAGAAAACTGACTCTATTGAACTTGAACAGTTCAGCTATGAGTCCTGAGATGTTAAGAACTTTACACCATGTTCCTGACAAATCTTTAACACAGTATTTGAATAAATGTATTAAGAGTATAAGTTCATAAAATCAAAAAATCAACAGGTTTATAAATACCAAAAGCCTTATCAGAAAACAGCTGCTGTTTTCTGATAAATAATAAAATTTTCTGCTGATAAAAAATAAAATTGATTTGACAAGTGAATGTCACTCTGGAAAGAAAAATAGAATAAAAACCTAGAAAAATATATTTGGATACCAATTTTTTTAAGTATTTCACTATTTATATATTGGTCTGGAGATATCTTAATCCCTTTTATTTTCTTATTATAAAAATACCATTTTTCAATCTTCCTTAAAAGAAATTCTCGCTCCAAAAGTTGAGATTGTCTCCTTACACTAATATAGGGCATTGTTTTGTGGACTCACTTCCCATTAAAAAAATGCCCTATAAAGCATTCAAACATCAGCAAATTGCTGAATCTATCTATATTCCTTTAACTGATCTTTTTTATTTACGGCAATTATTTCACACATTTGATTATGAGAATATGCATCATTTTTCTGTGGGATCTTTGCCTTCACCAGTATACCAGACAGATTAAATCAGTTGTTTTTCACTAAGAAGGTCAATTACATAAGAAGCCCTGAAAGGCCAAGTCCTGCTGAATATCAAAGTTCTGAGGTAGACTGTGGTGAGTACAAATGGTATCTTCAGCTAAACTATGGCACAACTCAAATAAATATTATAGGTGTATGTGTACTGAGACTTTTTACGGTGTTACACTTCACCAAATGTGAGGAATTAACACAGAAATAGGAAGTGCATATTTCAAATAGCACAGTACACCAGATTTTAATTACAGGTTGAAAACATACCTACAGAATTAAATCTCTATCAGACAAGAGACTTTAAATATGATTATAAAAGCAACACACTTATTCCAGCCTATTTTGTTGTTGAGAAATAGAGAGTCCCCTTCTCCAAGCTTGTTTTGGTGAAAACATCCAATGGCTGTTTTCAGCATAAAGTCTGGAACAGGAATAATCAACTGAAAACAATATCAAAAATTGTGCTCAACTTTTGAGGTGACAAACCTACCTCAAACTATAATGAAACGGAGTGGTATGAAAGATCTATACCACTTGAAAGCATTTGTTTCAAAAGAAAGGGCAGCTCATTTTTCCCTATTCTGATGGAGCATTACCATTCCCTGGCTCCTGTTGTTACAGGTCAGTTTCAGCTTTCTGAATTCAGGGCATCCACACTGTGCAATGAAGTGTGAAAAGAAATGTAGACAGTAACATCCAGCTAGTAACACTCTTAGCCAAAGTCAAAGCTCACTGTAAATCAGCTTTGTCTAGGACTGTCAGTTTTCTGGGTAAGAAACAACTATGGAATGGTGAACCACCCCATTAAAATCATTAAACATATTCTCTGAAGCTAAACTACCTAGGTCTCCTTAGAAGCCGAAGATACTTCTAAACATGTAGGTTATGAGCTGAGTCAACAGAAGCTGGAGAAAAGCATATTAAAGAAGTCATGTGTTGCATTTCTGTGTTATCTGAATAATTTCATAGCTTAAAAAGCTGCTTATCTTGGTAAAGCTAATTTCTAGACAATATTTCAATTAAAAAATGAGGTTAACAAGTTACAACCAGCATAGGTAAGATATGTGAGGATCAAAGAGTGTATCTAGGGAAGCTGTTTGTTCTTACTTCTGACAATCATGCAATGTGTAGAAAAGGGGTATAGTCTGTCCTAATGACAGAAGACACCCAATAACTCCAGTGCTTTGGGACTACTTAGTTAGCACCTTAGGATTTCACCTATCTGGCTATTCAAAAGTAGGCTGGCAAATTCCTACAAGAGCTTCTAATATTAAGTGAGGGGTAAAGCCATATGAAAACTGAAATTCCAGAGAATTTAACAGGGAAAAAACCAAAAGTCAAGCAGCAGTGGTGTGAATACAGTCATAACTTTTTGATGCAGCACAAGCTTTCAGTGCACATTCTGCATGGACAGCCACTCTGGCACGTAAATCTAATTGTAAATGGAAGGTGCTGATTTGAAATGTCTGAGTTGTTAAATCAAAATGGGTACAAAACAGCATTGGCAGTACCTGCCTCTTCATATGGTCCTGCAAATTCATTGCAGCTTTGACCTGGCAAAAATATATTGAAAGCGCTTTCTATGGGTTAGGAGAGGAAAAACTCCAAACCCTTCTTGCCCCAGCTGTAGGTGTTAACCTGGTACATTACTGGTCAAGAATTCTGACTTATGAAGAAGCAATAGCTTCATGACTTCGACCCAAGTAGCAATGAATTGTACAAGGGCAGAACGGGAGCAGGGGACAGAAACCTGATCAGTATCAATTGCATGCAAAAGTCTAATACGAGGAGTGGGAGGAAAGGCCAATTAAATTCACAACCAACCACAAGACAGAGGACACAGTCAGCCCTCCTCAACCTGCCAACTATAAACCATAAATTTTAAATACCCAGTGAAGAGAAAAGAGAAGGAGTAATTCCCAGGTTGGAGATGACAATGTGTGTTCAGGGGCCTATTACATCCACTGCACAGTTTCATTATGGGATGGCTCTGCAGGCTCCCTTTCCTTCATAGGTTGGAGGCTCCATCATCACTATCAGACCTGTATACAAGCACTGGTCTGCTGCTGCTTCCAAGTTGTTCCCAGCTCAGAGAGGCTTAACTGCTCCCACTGAAGGGGAGGTGACATAGGTAATCACTAGCAAGGAGAAGGTCAGATCAGTACAAGTATCAGGAGAACATTTGTATGAATGTATCAATTGTACTGTTATTTTTATAGAAACCTAAGCATCAAAGCAATGCTCCTTCATCACAAAATTGTTTTTAAACTTACACTGAAGGTACCTGTGAGTTCCAAGTGCAGCACATATATTATAAGAACACTTTTTGTTTATTTCAAACATATTTAGAACTACAGAATCTCTTGTAGAATATTAATATGAAACAAAGTTTTCGAGAAGATAGCTGCCAAAGATCAAAGGTAGCATCTTTGTTAGAAACAAGAGCTTAGTTTGCCAGTTATCCTCAAGAAGCTTTCTAGTGAAATAAATTTCAATTTGATTATTTAGTAGTGTAACAAAACATAGCATGACTGTATTTGAACAAGTATCACTGATAGTTACTTCTGTCCTGACAGCAGCCACTAATTGAAAAATAATTATACAGAACACACTAGGAGCTTTTGTTAGGAAAGCTTTTTTGAAAGCTTTGCTCAGAATTGCAGGTCCTTTAGAACCATGAATTGCAAAAGAGCAAAAAACATCATTTTGTTTAGAGGAAGTTATGTTCATTTACATCTCTAAAATACAAGCTAATGAGATGTTTTACACTCTAAGCATAACTTGAACAGCTCTTAAAACAATTTCAGTTGTAGGGACTGAAAACCTCTGGATTTTGCACAGACAAAATGGTATTAATCTAGAATGTAAATCTTGTGGATGAAAAACATTTTAGAGAAAAAATCCTTAGAATACTTTGTAGAATGGGAAAAGAGCTGTGCAGCAACTGCCAGTGGGAGTGTCTCAAAAAAACCCCAAAACATAAATAACCCCATGCAGAAGGTGATTTTAACTTGAGGAGAGGGCTAAGGAACCTCAGTACACTTCTCCTATCCCTCAAGTCAATCCATACTGTGCATTTTAGCACCTAGGATGTTCTATGACATCCATGCCAATACATATATTTGGAGTTGGGTCTGGGGAGAAGATATTAAGTCCTGGAGTACTACAGCAATACCTAACTCTTGCTAATCCCTTTCTGGCAGTTGAACTTTGATGATTTCATAGTCCAACTTCCATGCAATGAGCTGGGACATCTTCCAATAGGGCAGGTTGCTCAGAGCCCTGTCCAATCTGCTCTTAAATGTTGCCAGGGATGGGACATCTACACCGTCTCTGGGCAACCTGTGCCAGTGTCTCTACCCTTTTTTAAAAATTAGTGCAATGTTTCCCTTTTGTACAGTGCCTGCCTACTCCAGCTGACTGCCATGGCCTTTCAAACACCATGGAGAGTGGCTTGGCAACCACATCAGCCAATTCCCTGGGGGCTCCGGGATGCATCTTGCCAGGTCACATAGACTTAAGTATGTCCAGATTCCTCAGGTGGTTACTGTTCTCCTGTAGTGGAGGAACTTCGCTCCCTCCTGTCCCTGCCTTGAGGTCCATCGATTTGAGAGGCTGGGAAGAGAGACTTACAGTCTGAGGCAAAAAGATTGCCAATTACCTCAGCCGTTTCTTCTCATCTGTGGAGGCCAGTTTGCCAGTCACGCTCATCACAAGGAGTATGCTTTTCTTATCTTTTCTGGCTGAAATACCTACAAAGTTCTTATTTTTCTTTGCATTCCCTTGTTGATTTCAGCTCCTGCCTTGGCCTTTCTGACCCCATCACTACACAACTGGGCAACAACCCAATACTGTTCCCAGGATACCTGTTCCTACTTTCAACTGCTTCTGCATTTCCCTGTTGTCCTTTAGGACAGACCAGCACGTCTTCACTCAACTATTCTGTTCTCCTGCTTTCCCTTCCTGATTTACTCCAGACAACACACACTAGTGATCAGGCTTATTTACAGAATCAGCTATCTTCCACAACGATGCCAAAGAACACATGAGCATGAACAGCACTGAAGGTATGCACTGATACAGGTGCTCTAAGTCAATGGAGCTAACCCTTATGGAAGGGATTCCATAAGGCTGAACTACGTAAAATAGCAAAAAAGCTGGTAAAAGTATGTATAGAAAAAGAAAAAGGGGTTTCACATTTCATTACCCATTGTGTATGTAAATTTAACTTAGAGTGCTCCTCAGAAGTATACATTTGTAAATATCAAATGCTTCATTTTATATACTAGGTAATGACGTGGTTGTCAGGAAATGGTGAATACAGAAACTCAATGTGAAAGCACAGTTGTCCTTCAATGTTGTACAAAGCTTCCTGAGAATACTGGCTGTGTATCTGCAGACAACCAGACTAGAATGCTGGAATGGAATTTACTAGTGGTTGCAAGGGGTCTGCCCTGAAATTGTGGTCAGACTTAGAAAATCCAAATTGATTATATTTACAAGTTGACACTTTCACTGCCTGTCCTTCTTTTGTTGGCTAGAATTAAGTGAATTACCTATTTCAGAGCCTTTTCGAATCATAGCCATCTCCTTTTTTTTCCAGCCATCTACTTCATTTCCTAAAACACTCAGAGTTCTTCACTAAGAAATTCCAAGAGTCCTGGATAGTGTATTGTGTGGCTTCACCCCTGTCAGGCTGCAGTGTCATAAAAAGCATTACTCTATAAAAACATGCATTATTATTGTCAGTTCTGGTTTGGATATATGCTGATCCCAGTTACTTTTCACAGCATAACCTCCACAGAGAAAAGCATTGATATGACAAAAAAAGGTCAGAGAGAGTTTAAATACACCAGAATAGGAGAGAGACTTAAAATATGGCATTTATAAGAGAGATACTGCAGTTTAACAGCATGGAATATTTCTTATTGAATAATTCAAGAGAGTCTGGTTCACAACACTAAGTGCTAATTAGCCACAGCAACACACTTTCAACAAAAATATAAAACAAGATCTAATTAATGACCATTTCTAGTGGCAAAAGATGAAGTTCTCTCATTTATCTGTGGAAAAAATATTACTAGAAGAGAAACAAAATGAAAGGGGAGTTTTAAAATGAAAAAGCATTTCAAAGGCTAGGTTGCTGAGGGCATTTCAGGGCCTAGGGCATACTGCTCTGGTTAGTCCTTGAAACTCATAATTGCAAGACTGAGATGATTATTTCTCTTTAGGAGAAATCCCTTCTATGCCAGTAAACATAAAAGTTGTACATTATTTAAACTGACACATGCATACAACTGAACTGAGAAGGCACTATAACAGAACCCATATATTATTTTTTTAACTAAAACTGTGACAAAGTGAACCTGCACAATTCTTTAAAACTGTGTGAAGAAACTCCTCCAGAAGCTGATTACACTGTACTCTGCTATAATATGATTTTGCAGTTTAGTACATCACATTATTTCTCAGCCGGAAAATGAGGGGATACGAGATCTATTTATAGAACGTAGCAAATTTGATAACACAGAGCAGCAGGTCACTAAATCACAGATAAGTGGTGAAATGATTCTTAATGGGAGTTGCGGTGCGCTCAGTAAAACTGCTTCCACTGTTATATACCATATTATCCACAACACCCACTTGATTCAAGTTCCAAATCCAACAGTAAGAAAACAAATAAAGCCTAGCTAATAAGCCATAAAATTTAAATGGAATTGCTTCCATTAGGCATATATATAAGCTAACTTTAAATTAAATGGCACATGACTTATGCATTTTATTATTCTAAATGCTGCAGTCATACCTGCAGAGGATTTTCATTGCAGTGCTGAAACTGTTTTCTTAATTTGTGCAATGTGCATGTTTTAAGTGACCAGTAGTGCTGATCAAGGACGCAGAAGGACAGATGTTCAATTGGCAGTAAACATACAAAAGAGAATTCTCAGTTGTCAACTTTCAGGCAGAAGTTCAAGAGAAATACATGCCCACAGCTAAAGCTGAGCCTCATTACTGAGTTTCAAATGCCTATTTAAGACCTCCTTGATTAGTGGAGTATGAAAGTTTATTTATTCTTGCCTCAGAACCTTAGTTTACTTCTGATTTAGGTCCACAGAAACACAAAGATAGATCTTTATATGAAGATGATAGTCTCTATTAAAAATCTGAAAGTCATGAGGATGATTTACATTTGAGAAAGTCAGGACTGTATGCGTGGACTCAGCTGAAACGAAGATGTGAGCTCCTCCCTGCAACATTTCTCAGCAACAACATAACACCATAATCATGCCAAACTGCTCTGCTTGAAAATATGCTTTTCCTTTAAAGAGACATTTGCTTCTTAATTTCCAGCAACCCACTGAACTTTTTTAAAAATTTCATTTCAGGGATGAAGCTATAAATTGTTCTAGGATCTTCTTCCTAATTTGCTTCTTCACATTCATACTGACACAATCTTTCTACCTTCCTTAGCATCTGTTTAGGTGTTGCATATATTTTCATAAAATATAAGCAAAATGAAGTCTCTACATCTATATTATTACCCATTTCCAGTCATTTCCAGTATTGGAGACATAAACCTTGTGAAAACAGAAGCGGTAAAGTATCAGTGAAATTCTGTGAGTCTTTATTTAGAAAGCTGCCAGCTCCTATGAACAAAATGTTCTGCTGGTTATCTTTTTCTCTGCATAGAGCTCAGCAGTCTTGCATTCAGTCGTCTTCACTTCTATAACGTGAGGTTCTATCTCTCAAAAAAAAAGGCTCTTATAGCCATATGCCCTTTAACACTGGCATAGTAACTATAGAAGTTAATGTAATGGGGCCACGGGGACACAGTTTTCTTCTACCTTTATGAAAAAATGCTAACATAAAAGTCTCTGGAACTGTTTAAGAAGTTTCAGAATACAGTATTGATTTGAAAACCATCTGAAAATCAAGTAATTTCTCATTAGTTCTTTCTTTTACTGCTTATTGAGATATTTTTCTTTTTAACTTACCAGGCATTATAATATTGGAAAAACCTAGTTTCCTTGTTATGGATACTCCATGGGTAAATCTGGATGTATACTCCCTCCTAATTTGTTCTATGTCTCCATGAAGCAACTGAAGAGAAACTGCCAAACCTGAAATTGAAGAGAAAAAAAATGAAAAATAAGAGGTTTAAACAGAATATTGTTATCAGTACTTCTTAAAAATTGTATATATTTGCAAGTATATATGCATTCTTGAGAAGAGAAAATTCAAAGGAAATTTAGTAATAGAAAGTCAACCCACTTCAATTTTTAAATGTATTTGGGAAGGGCATCAACATCCAAAAATCAATAAAGACTTGAAAACAACTACCCATGAAAAAGCATTAGGAAATTATTACTGATGTGCAATTGAACTACGATGACATGTATGAAAATTATCTAAATAGGGATGGACTAATGTTTTAACTAAAAAGAGAACTAGAAAGAAGTCAGTTTGGAGAAATTTCAATCAGCAGTATTTGCTACCATTTCAATTTTTCACTTCCTTTGACACAATCCTGCCTTCATTGATAGGCAAGGAAAATGTGCACATACAATGGTCCCAAGCTGTGGGTGAAATGCAGAAGTCTCATCACAGTGCACCTGATACAAAGTCATACAGTTTATTCATCCAAAATCTGAAGAAAAAGATTCTAGTAGATCAATATAGCATTATCATTACTCTTTACTCAGGAACCATAATTTCATAATTATGGCTGAAATTACAACATTTTTACAAGATTCATCTGATTTAATCAATTATACTCTTTCTTATGTTTGCTAGAAGACATGCAAAATGCAAGGGCAGCCATATAATAATTTTCAAATTTTTATTCCTCTAGAACCAAGGAAGCATAACTTCTACTACCTCTGCAGTATACAAACAAATTGCAAAGAGCATACTTCATTACAGTTGAGATTAACAAAAGCAATAGGCATGTCTTTTGGTAATTTCAAATATAATCACTGAGGCAAGTGTCAGAATGACACAGCTTGTAAATATTTATCTTGCCTGACCTTCAACATTACTACAGCATATCACGTGTCAACATACAGATCAAGGAGAAGATAAAAGCAAACTCTTCATATACACTGAACAACTGGAGATAAACAGACAACTCAGAAGAGTCATAATGAACTTGAGATTAAGCTGAAGAAAAAACATGTATAACACAGACTGAACAACAAGGTCATTGGTCCTTTCAGCTTTAAAAGCCATTTTCCCTACAACCGTGTTACTGTTTAACTGAATAAATTTACTTGAAGTCTGGCGGTTCCTAAAATCAGACCTTAAAAATCTGTACTATGTACTGCCAGTCCAAGCTACTGCAGATCAGATATCTAATTATCACGACAACTTTTCTATTTTTCCTCTTACCTACACTTACATTTTCTTATTTTGGCAGCTCCAGAGAATGTGATACTCTGACCAAACTTTCCTTCTCATGAAAAACAGCTCGCCTACACATCTCCAACTGGGTACATAAACAAATCTTACAAGGAAAAGCATTCAGTGAAGGCTATTCTATTTTAAGGACTGTATTCAATGCCATGCACATTAATTATTTCTATAGGGGAATTTTTTCAATACAGTGAAAAACCTTTAGGCAGAAGTGACAATTATTATTGGGGTAGGTGAGAAAACAAACCACACTGTGGCTAGCTGGTGGTACAGGAGCTTGGTACAAAGTCATATAGGCAAAATACAGGCTCTGTTAGAGCAGGTAAAAGGTTTTTCATTGCTGTACAGGAAGAAATAGGTGGGAATTGCTCGCTTATAAATATGGATATTTAGCCCACCTCCAATCTTGCTGCTTTTACATTTTAAGAAATTGTTATACATACACATGTATAATCATGCCCTCATATGCCCCACTGCACTGTTTCCTTGGAAACCTAAAAAACCCATTTGCTATTGTTCCAGATCACATGAACCACAACAGCATTAATCAGATATTGTACACCACCTGGTGTTGAGTAAAGTTATTGTGTTTTCTAAACAAAGGTTGAAGACCCCCAAATCCAATTTTCTCTCAGTACAAATCTCACAGATTTCCATGAAGAATTTAAAATCAAATGTCAAAAAACCTCATCAATGGCTAAACAATTTTAACACGAGAAAAAAGCTATCTCTCAAAGATTTGAAGTATTTGCTCAGGCAAGGCAAGAAAGATATAAAGCTCTGTATTTCACACCACTCACTGTTAGAAAGTGAAGTCATCTTTAGACATCCAAGAAATCTCTCAGTGAACACACTTGAAACACAGGTTAGTCATTTTACCTATAGTTTAAATACATCTTTGGAATACAAATGGCATGCATTCCCCAGCTTTTCAGAAAAAATGAAAAACACTGGATTATAGATAGCAAAGTTACTTTAAAATGTTCTGTGTTATACACTGGCCTCTTACTAAAGAGGCCATTAAATAGGAAAGAGTGAAACTCGACCAGAATGGAAACAAAGCAAGGATGCACAGGGAAGGAAATCTGAAGGACCTCCAAATTTTTGTCACTGAGGATCTGGTTGCCAAATAAAAGGGATTTGACAAGAAGGGAAGCAGAACTGGTAAATCTGGCAAAAATGCTAAAGTGGAGAGCACACAGACTTTACTAACCGATGAAAAGAACACAATTCCCACATAAGCATTAAGACTGCTCCCTCAAAGCTCCACTAATTTTGCAAGGAACCCAGGCTACCCTCCTTTAAGGACTTAAAATCCTAAGAAGCATATTGTTGCTTAGGTGATACCCACATTACAGAACAGGTTGCCTGAATTCTCAATGATTTGTTACATTCAGGATGTTGAGATGGAGAAAAGGAACATACTATATATTAAAAGGTTTCCCCTAGAACTGATTTTATTCTGCTCTCAAGACCACACTATTTGATGACCGATAATTGGCCACTGGTGAGCTTTTCACAGGTCTGGGGCCTCTAGTATCATCCTATGCCTGTACTTTCAAGGTGTCAGCTATTCACTCTTCTGTGTTCCGTTTTAGTCCAGGGTTATAGATAGTTAACTCCACACAGAGTAACTACACATTATAGCTATTTGTTAAATACAAAGCATAAATACCAAGGTGGGTTACACCACACAACTGCACAAAACTAAGCAAGAGCAATAATAAAGCAAATGAAATTTATTATTTTGTCATTAGATACATGCTTTTACAAGTTAGAACACATCTCCAGGCAGGGTAAGACAAGTCCTGCCAGCCAAAGCCAGATATGTAATGAAGACCTTGTTGGCAGCTAAACACAAAGCCTGTGGCCAGTTACAAGCCACAGCAATCCCATATTCACGGGTTTATAAAAATGCAATACACTTGCTAAAGAAAGTAGACACCCATCGTGATTGAGGAACCATGCAGTTGTAATAAAAATCACAGGGAAGAGGTACTTTAAAAAGATGGAACAATTCATTTTGCAATGGACTACAGTCTGTATGTTTGTTATAAATCGAGTTACCAGAATATCAATAAGCGTTAACTAACATAATTTAAAACATACTGACACATCACATTCAGATTTTCAGAAGGGTGCAGATTCAGCTGAAGAGGGATTCCCTCAGGCACATTGCAAAACAAAATAGACTGAAGAGGAACTGACAAGTTGTTACACATCACCCTTAAACCAAAAGGGAGGAGATAGAAATTAAATAATTTACGGCAAGGGTGGTGAGTCACTGAAAAAAGATGCCTAGAGAAACTGTGGATGTCCCATTCCTGGAAGTGTTCTAGACCAGGTCAAATTGGGCTCTGGGCAACCTGATCTAGTGAGTTGCATCCCTGCCAACAGCAGGGGGACTGCACACAGCAAAATTACTAGCTTTAGGAAAAAATTACAGCATTTTGTGATGGGACAGCTGTTCAGAGATAAAGGAAAATAGAGATCTGCAACATGCCACCATACACTGCATCTGACTGTGGTTGATAGGACCACTGCACCACCTATGAAACCTAGGAGCCATTCAAAACTTCCTATCTATATATTTTCAATTTCTAGAACATTAGGAGCTAAAACATAACAATGAAAATGATTATCTAGTCTCTGAAGGACTGGCACATTTTCTTTAATAAAGCCTAGCTTTGTCCCCTCAGAAAAAACTTCAATTACCTCCCTAGTGGTAATTAAAACTTCTTGTGTTAGCTATTATTCCTGATTTACCCCAGTTTTGAAACTACTACTACAATATTCTATACGGAACTGCAAATAGATATGCTTTTATTTCTTTTGCAAGTACATGAAAATTCTTACTATTAACTTGTACTAAATTTCAACACAACATAGATTATTTTTATCATTCAGATGAAAGAGAATGCAGAAAATTGACAGGCTGCTGAATAAGCAGCCAGATTTTTGTTAGATTTGTCATTTTACATTCAAACAGCTTTTGTACTGCATTATTGATTTCTGCACTTAGTTATGACAAAAGGTATCTGTTCATTATGCTTATAGACTCTTTATTTGCATTTGGGCTTCTGGGAGGATAGGAAAGAATTTACATTCAGGTACTATCTACTGGTAGCAGAGAATCCTAGATCATATTAAGAAGAAAATGCCTAGCAGCTCTCAGGAAGCTGATAGGAAAAAAAAAAAGAACCAAACCTCAGACAGAATATTATTCCACACTGTTTTAATTTTAAGAAAGATAATAAAATAAGGCATGTGTCCAAATAAAGCTGCCTAAAAGTGTGAAAAGTATTCTGAGGGTGTACAGGTGTTCCCATTTCCAGTAGTGTTTTAAGTGCAAAGGTAAAAAGGTAAAGGCAAAACCAGTAGATTTGCACAATGCTATTGGCAAACAAATGATTTATTGATTTAATGTCAACTGGGACAAAAAGTTGTATAAATCTTGGCCACAGAAAATGCTACATAGAAAATCCCACAAATTACTCTGGGAATAGAGAGATTAAAAAGGAGAGGTAGATTCGGTCCTTGATGGCCTTTTTGAAGACTTCATTCTGATTAATTTGAATGATCAAAGGAAACTCCAAACTCCTCTTTTCTTCAGCTTTAAATTCTGGAGTGTAGCTCAGTAAAAAAAGAATGCATGAATGCCAAGGCAACATTTTGACAGCTTTCTTGGAGCTCCTGTACCCAAGACTTTTGTCAGAAATGCCCTCAAGTGTATAAAGTAGGGATGTTTTTCTTCTTCAAATGAAACATAAACACTTAAATGCAAATGACATTTAACTGTCATAGGAAAATTGGCTTGGAATTTCTTTACAGGGTAAATGGTAGAATCACAAGTATTTCTTCAAAAGGCTATATTACTATTATAAGCACTTAGTCTGACTTCCACATAAAGACCATAGATTTCAGAAATAACGTCTCCTGTTCTTACCTCAGCAAGTCCAATGCTGCCCTTTTCTCTTAACAATTCACAGGGCATGTTAGGACCCATTTGCACACTATAGTGTTATACTGC
Source organism: Vireo altiloquus (assembly GCA_013396875.1). Classification (NCBI taxonomy): domain Eukaryota; kingdom Metazoa; phylum Chordata; class Aves; order Passeriformes; family Vireonidae; genus Vireo; species Vireo altiloquus. The sequence continues at coordinate 837,498 of VZRF01010034.1, forward strand.
AAAGGTGAACCCTCTTGCATAAAAATTTTTAAAATTACATTTTTACAAACAGGATGGTTAGCTAGAATATTATGGAGTGTGCAAAATACACATTTTTTCAGTTATATTTCTAGTGCAAATAACACACAAAAGTACCAAGGAAGACATTTTCTCCTTCATGAAGTATAGCTCTTCATGCAAACAGAATTGTATTAGGAATTTAGCTACTTGCATTCCAATTATGTCTTATTTCAAAGGAAACAGATATTTAACAAGTACCTGAACAAAAAAGCAAATCCCCACCAACATAAGAACCTAAGAAAAAATTGTAAAGAACTCGTAAATATATTCTTTGAAGGCACTAAAATCAAGTATATATGTTCCATAATTCATTATTTGAAATCGTGTTAAGGGTTCTTATTTTTGTAGTAGATAAAACGAAGGAAGTCAACACTTCCAACAAGTAGAACAAATTTTTGGAAAAGGTTTATAAAAACATAACCCAACTCCAAGACAGAAATATGAACCAGCTATTGTTATTATGTAGCCTTAGCTTATGCAGCCTTAGCTAGGAATTTCTGGGTTTAAACTGGGTGCCACGAGTCATGCACAGCAATAGTGTGTCCAGCAGGACCAGGGTAGTGACAGTTCCCTTGACCTAGGCATTGGTGAGGCCACACCCCAAATCAGTTTTGGGCTCTTCACTACAGGAAGAAAATTGAGCTGCTGGAGCATACCCAGAGAAGGGCAACAGAGTTTGTTAAGGGTCTGGAGCAGTTTTTATGAGGAGCAGCTGAGGGAGCTGGGGTTGTTAAATCTGGAGAAAAGGAAGATGAGGGGAGACCTTATCACTCTACAACTACCCGAAAGGAGGTTGCAGGGAGGTGGGGCTCCGTCTACGCTCTCAAGTTACAGGCAATAAGAGGAAACTGCCTCCGGTTGTACCAGGGGAGGCTTAGATTGGATATTAGGAAAAAATTCTTCATGGAAAGTGTTGTCAAGTCCAGAGAACTGCTTGAGTCACTATCCCTGGAGATATTTAAAAGACCCACTTGGCAGTGCTGAGTTAATGGTTGGACTCTATGATCTTAAAGTCCTCTCCAACCTAAACGATTCTATGATTCTATAATTGCAGTACTGACTTGAACAAGTTATAGTTTCTACTGAATATAAGGTCTCCCTGACAGTATCACAAGGGTACATTTTTCAATTTTCTCTAAAAACAAATCTTTTAGAAACACTGAAGGGAACAACATGAATTTAACTCTATTATACCCTTACCTCTTCAGGGCCGAATGACCTTGGAACAACACTTAATGGGCAAAATTCTTTATGTGTGTAATCTCTTGGCTTTAGCATTTTTTGAAAACAAAAAAATTCATTGTATACTTAGTGAAGCACATAAGTGAAGTATTTTTATTTTAAATGTTTTTCAAACAGCAGCCTTCAGTGACAACTAATTCTTACACATATCAAAATGGAATACACATAATTTCCTTGTCACAAAATAAAGATTAAAAATTACAGATTCATAAACTGCCCTAGAACTAGAATAACTAAGCAAATGCACTTGCTGTTTAAACACTAGTGATGTGAAGATAAAAAATACATTTCAAAGCAACGCTGACCCCTGGGAACCCTGTTGATAAAATATAAACATCGGGAGACTTTTCTGTGATTAGTTATATGCCCAGGAGTTACCTAAGAGCTATGTATTTCATTCTGTTTTACCTTCTTTGTCAAGTTCATGTTACACTCCTGCTATCATTCCTCCTCATTGTTTCCCAGTCACTGCTCCAGTCAATTCTCCACTGTAAGCCTATGCTTTGTTTCTGGCTAAAACTCATAGCTGTTTCTAGCAGGGAATGCACAGTTAGTTTCCCATCTGACATTTCTTGCGCTGATTCACAGGAAAAAGCTCTCCTTGCAACAATTCTGAGTGGGGTAACGCTGTGAACTGCTGGGGTAGTGTCATGCAAACATAGTCACATTTCTTCTGGTATCTAGAAAATACTTTAAGTTATCACAGCTCTGTTCCTAGAAACATTGTAAACTTATACTGAGCTACCGATTCCTCGCGTCATTTGATCTCTTGTAGCTTTTCATTTTACAAGTGTGAAAAAATTATGCTCCTTGGTTAAGGGGCCTCTGCAGTTTCTCCCCTGTGAGGTAAACAATGACTCTAATAGGCTCCCCCTTCCAAACCAAGGAATTTGTAAGCCAAAGCTTGCTTTTTGTGAAATGGGAAATCAAACAGACCAAGTATACGTTTCTTTAAATCTCTCAGTGTTGGACAGTAACCATGGAGAAATGATATGACTGGAGTGCCAAGGAGCTGCTGAGTGCAGGTAAATAGGCATGAGAAGACCCCAAAGCACATATCACTGTTTCTAACTGTCGCCATTGCCATACTTGTCTCAGAACTTGCCTCTTGTCAGATGAGTTCATGCACTGGGCTGGTCTACCTCATGTCTTTTCTGACCAAGCCCTATATGACCACTGAGCCAGACTGACTCAGGGGCAACTGACAGGTATACTGGGGAAAAAAAGTCCCACATATGAGGTAAAAATAGTTTCCCTAAACCAAAGAATGTTCTATGAAACTTATCTTAGATTGGTTGAATTAAAATTATTTGCCTCTGAATGAACAACCTCACTGAACTTCAAAAAAGTTAGATCTCACTTAGAGGTTGGTTTCTCTTTTAGCTGGTGTTGGGCCACAAATTCCTAAGGACCCTTCAAGCCTAACTTACTGTATGATCTGAAGAATAACTTTCCTCCTTAAAATGATAGATTGTCTTTCCTCATCATGGCATTGTTAGCAAACATCTGTCAACACATGGGCTTCAAGTCCTCGATGCTTCAATCAGAGCATTCTAGTTTCAAGCACTCACATCAGTTAATGTAAAATTAACAGTGTTTCCAGTGGAGCTGCAAAGTAAGTTTGGCATTGCTACCACAGAATACATCACACTGCATTCAGTAAATATGCAGTTAGGTTACATCACTCTTATCTAGTTCATAGATAATGATAATGGCACAGGGAAAGACTTTCCCACCACATTAGTTATTTTCATGGAATCCACACAAGAGCTCAAAAGCAGCTAGATGTGTTTTTAATTTCTTACATCAGTAATTTAATCTCTATAGGACATGAAAGGATTTTCACCTCCTTTGCTGTCACAACTGAAAAGCACATGTATCTTTTTCTCAGCTTCCAAGAATTACTGCATCAGGCACATGCAACTTTTCAAAACTTCTTACAAGGAAATCCTAATCAGTGTTTACAGAGAAGCTTACACTTGAGACTATTAGGAGCCTAAAGGAAAAAGCAGAGCAAAAGAGTGTCTTGCAAACCCTTAAAAGTAAGCTATTCAGTCTTTCTTTTCATAGGAATGTTAAGAAAAAGAAATTTGTAGTGCATTTCATCGATATTTAAATATGATTTTTATCAGATAACTCATTGGGGAGAACATTCATATATATAATGAGATCCAGGCTTTCTCCTCTGTAGGATTTGGTAAGAGGACATGAATACAGATCACACTTAAGAAAATCATGCGCTACTCAGAAGGCTCTAAAGCCACTTCCACTTTCCCCACGGTATCATGAATATTTTCAGATCATATACGAAGTTGAAGAGTTGCTGCAGGGAAGATGGAGAAGCCAAGCAATTAGCATGCTCATCTGGGACATGCAAGACTGACTTAAAATCCTTTTCCAAATCAGATCTCTGGTTCTACAGATACAAAAATAGAAATGTGCTATTCTCCTCATAAAACTGATGCAATTAAGTGTGATGCCTATGCAGGAGTATCCCTTTTTCCACAGCTTTTTGCATTTTAAGACAAAAACAAGCTTGTAATTCTACAAAAAGAAATATTATTAAAAAAAAAAAAAAGATTTTACAGCCAGCTCCGCTCCAGAAATTACTAAAACCTGATTTGTTTAATAATGACATTCCACTAATACCATAAAGTCAATGTAAGAAATAACAATGCTACTGAACGCAGTGAAGGTTGTACAATTTGGCCTTTGCAATAATGGTTTGATCTCCTGCACCAGGCAGCCAGATGTTTTCCAGTAATGTTTTCCTCACATCAGCTGCAAAGACCAGTGGTGAATGGGAGTTAACATTCACTAGCTGCTACTCCACTCTCTGTTAGATTGGAAATTCATGCAGAAAACACATTCCAGTTCCCACTTCAGCAAAGGATACTAAATTATCCATGAGTGTGCCCTTCCTTCCATTCCTGCTCCACTGAGAAGAGGAAAGAGGATGAATATCTGTCCCCTGCTCCTTTTTGGGCTTTATTAAGAAGTGACAATCATTTGCCTTTATTTGATCCTTTTTAGAGACAAGCTGAGAGTAAGATGCAAGAGGACTCTGTACTTAAGAACTGTCATGAGTTGAAGCAGAAAAAGAAGGTTTTTGGTTGAGTGGGGGGGTTGAGTGGCAAATACAAATGCTATAGTTTGTCACTGTGCATTTTACATGCAAAATACTCAAAGTACATTTTGAGGTCCTTTTTATATTGCTCCAAAAACTGAAAGGTTTTGGTTTTTTTTCCTGAAGGATATTACAAACTATCTGATAAACTATTTTAGAAGGGGGAAACAACAATTTTTGGAAACTAAAGACTGTATAAAATCTCCTGATTTGAAAGAAACTGTACAGGAATATGAAGAGGGGACAAGCCTAGAGAATAAACAACAGTCTGAAGCATCTTTGCTGTTTGTTGTTTTTACCATGCTTCCTTTCTAAGTCTTTTCTAAGTGTTCAAGGTGATTTGAAAAGGGCAAGTGTGATATAAACCAAAAAATCAAGCTTTCCTGCATCTGGCTCATACCTACAACAGTTCCTAAGGGAGAGAAAAGACCTCTCTCTCCGGTAATGCAAGGTGTTATCCTTTTTTGACAAGAACAAGGTGGCAGCCAAAGCTAATGAGGCTTCAGAACCAGCTACTCAACACTATCACAGAAAAAGACAGGAAAAGAAAAATAAAAAGTAGTGTAACAACAATATTTTCCATGAGGTGTCAGCAGAAGTATCTGAACATATTGCTAAAACCTTGCAAGTGCTTTATCATGCTGCTACAGAGTCACAGGAGAATGAATTTCACGAGTCTGATATAAATAACCTTCCATAGTTTATCTTTCAGTTGCTTGGTGCTCAAAGTGGCATTACTGCTCACTTCCTCCTTCTCTCTCCAACCTTCACATCCACAGCTGGAATTCTGTGCTGCCCTTCCCTCTTTGCCTCCCTTACCCTGATAATCTTTTTCAAAATGTAACTAATCTTCCATTTGCTACCTTTAGTTTCCAGCCCCCTGCAACCTGTAAAAAAATGCATGTACAACATCTTTCATGTTGAATATTCACATAATTAAGAGTACTCAAATTTATCCAATGTCTCCTAAGAACTGCACATTTAACTGTGACTCTTATTTCATGAGAGACAAATAGGATTAGCAATGTATCACTGCATGGACAGTCAGAACAACCAAGAATAAGTTTTTTCTTGATGAATATGATTAACGTATTTCAGAAGTCAAATACTAAACTTACTCAGTAATGTACCCTTCTATTTGCTTCTAAAAGTCCATGACTTTTATATTTATTGTCCAATAAGATCCATGATATTCTAAACCTTAAATATATATATATGTGTGCCTAGATTCCACATGAGAAAATAATAGACTTAGAAATGGTTAAATACATAACTTCAGTCTTGAAAAATAACATGAGGTTTTATGTGCTTCTTGGTTATCCACTAAAGATTGTTAAACATATATTTTCAAAATAAACATTATGCTTGAAATCAAGTTAAAGAAGCCTGCAATGTACAATATAGTTAGTAATAGAAGCATGAAGTCTACTACATGAAAGGCATTACAAATACAATATATTGGAACCCTGAAAATGAGATTTTTCTATAGTCATATTTCAACTAATGGACATTTCACAGGGAAAACCAATATTTGAATATAGGGACAATAGACTCATAAGCCTCCATTTCAGGTTTCATTTCAACTTTGACCTCATCTTTGAATGACAGAACTCAGAAAAAGTTAGCAAGTTGATATCAAAAAAAGAAAACAAAAATGCAAATTCAGCATCTCCTAGGAATCAAGTCACCATCTCATAATTTCAAAGCTCAGTTGTGTCCCATTCCTTAAGTCTCACACACAAATTTATTTCAGTGATAGTTCCAGTAACATACAGCTGAGCGTGGAGGACTATTGGTAAGTTCCAAAATTACAACTCTGCATCTTGCTCAGCTGGAATGCAAAGCAAGCAGTAGGAATGCAGATTGCATTCGTTTTTTTCTGAAGTTTAATATATAACAGTTCTGGTTTTGGCCATGAGGGGGTGAAGTCTGGAACCGTGGGCGTGTCTAGGTTGCTATTCTATACCAGCTACATCATCGAGGTGGGGAACCAAGGAACTCTGGCTTCCAGGAAGGAGAGGTGTGGCTTCAGGTCAAGAAAAAGCCTGAAGGGAGGGGGAAAACTCATCCACCATTGCTGATTGTTGCCCAGGGCCCTCAGTGAGCATTTTGTATGTGACTCATCCTCTTTTTACACTTTTGTTATTAATCTTGCAGCTGTTTCTTTTTCTTATCTCATTGCTCTTTGCAGTATATTGTCACCCCAGGATCTCTGCCTTTCATATATCCCACCAGAGGCGGGAGGAGAGTGGCTCATGGTTTTCTTTTTAGTGTGAGTACTAAACTGGGGCATAGCATTCCTAAAACATGACAGAAATGTCAATGGCAAATTTTATACTCCTGATGAAAATGTGAAGCAGAAATGTCAAGCAATATGGATCAATAATTTGATCAGCTCCAGAATTGAACAGAACTCCAGCAAACTGTAGCTCATCAGCACAGAATAAAAGTTAACATCACACAGTTCCTTGAAGAAAATTCAGTGACTTTTTATTTTCAAATGTGCGCATGAACACAGTATTGGACATTTTCATTTATTTTTCTGTGTGTAAAAATGTTTCTTTCATAGATGTTAGTCTTTCTAAAATGGAGCTACTTCATTTGCAAACTAAGAAACCCTTAAGAATGCAAACAGAAAGGTGGCAAACCAGACACCTGCATTGGAGCCCGTCAAGTTGTAACGTGCATTCAGCTTTTTAATGATATTTTCATGGATCTGATACCAGTCACTCTCTGTGTTGCACCTAGAAAAGTTATAATTTTTTAAATTCTGAAATAGGAACACAAGTTTATCAGACCAACTTCACAATATATCCCTGTCGCTGTTGCACACAGAATGAAAAGACTAAAATTTCAGAAGATTAAAAGGCTTTTATTTATTCTGAGATTGATCCCTTTATAGGGTCTTTCACTAACAGCTACTTGATTGGTTAAATGACACAATGCCTCTCTACCACCACTGGATGAGATAGAGCATATTTTGAAAACACACACAAGAAAGTATACAAACTAAAGTGAAAAACAGCACCTGTTATTTTGAGAACAAGAGATGCTTACAAAACCTCTATCAGTCTTTTCCTGAGAACATGAAATGCCTACAGAAATGTTCTCTTTAAAAGTAAAATTATTTTCCTTGAGAAAATTCAGGCCTGGTGCTGGATTTCTCTAAGAATCACTAAATGTCAGCCCCACATATCCCTAAATAAATCCTCTTTAGCTCATGAAACAATAGGAGCTAAAGCCCCATGAAACAGCCTGTCTCAATGGAAAGAGGGCCCTTACCATTTGAGAAAGGCACCATGAAATACCTGCTTCGTGTGGCAAAGGATGGGAGAAAGATAGGAACAATTATGCTGAGGAACTCAGGAAATGACGAAGTCTATTTCTGTATAGATCTATCCTTCAGGGCTAACCAACACAGAAATCTACCTTGTGACACTAGACAGGAGACACAGGACTCAGAGCTGGTCTTAGCAGACAGAAAAATCTGTGTTATACACTTCAAATTATTTAAAAAGGTTGTAATCTTCAGGAAGTAGTCAGTGAAAGAGCAAATTACATTTCAGTATACATTTGAAAAATAGCTGGTTTTCCATAAGGAAAACCTGGCTATGTTCTAATGATCACTTTTCAAAGTTTAGACTTGAGTTAGCCTTAGCATTAAATCTGATTTTTAGTGATAATTCTTCTTCCACTGTTTTTCTTATTTTAAAACAAACAGGCAAAAAAACCCCAACAAAATATAATAGGCAGTCAAACCTAACAATTTTTTAACCAATAGTGAACTTTTATGTAACTTTAATGTTCTGGGAATCTAAATAAGAACCAGCCCACCTGACCATTATTAGACTAAAGTGCTTTTCTGCAGCACTGATTCCAGCAGTTCTAATTCAACACAGATGGAAAGAGAGGAAAGACATCCATGCCTTCAAGATTTGAGAGCTGCACCTGGGAGAGGCAGAACTTTCTCATACATGTCCCAGGTATATGTACTTAGAATAGACCACTCCACAAAACAGTTCTTACTATAATGTCCAAGATCAGCAGAGAATTACATGCATTGTGTTGCTACCAGAAAACTGAACTTTCTTCCAATTGCTATCAGCCAAAATACACTATTTAATCAAGCATTCACTTTTCAATCTACTAATGATTTTTCATTCTCCAGCACTAACTGCCTTTTATATTTTTGTTATTCCCATTATATAGTTACTTCATTTCACAAAAAGATACTCTGCCTGCTTTTTTTTTGTAAAGTACTTCCACTAGATGCCTAGGCAGCACAAGGCACCTAAGTAAGTCCTAAAAGCACTTTATGTTGTCATAATAAGAGAGCTGCAGAATACTGTGAAAAATGCCAAAACATACATAAATACCTAAAAAGATGTAGCCTTTAATATTATCCCACTTTATAAACCTGTAGAACTAGCCAAAATTTCCACACTGTGATTAAAAAAACCCAAAAAACAGCTACTGTGTCATTTTTGGAACAGAAAGAAGCTAGAGCTATTTACTCACACTGCACTTGACAACACATTCTGATGCAAAATGACTCTAAGGTGCTTTCAAAAATTAAGAAAAAAATATTTCTTACATGTAGACTTTTAAGACGAGGTCATCCTTTGAATCTCCCGCCAGCAAATCTGCAATACTGAGGACTGCACAGCCAAAGGGCCGTCTATATTGTACATTGCAGGCATTTTTCTTTTCTCCAGCTCCCATTCTTCCTGCCAAACAAAGCACATATTCGATGCATAATCCATGGAACTGCTCTCCAAACCACAGAAGGGAGGCAGCAAGCAATCTAGCTCAGACAGTGCCCAGTATACTCTCATTGGGACCCTGGTCCATCTTTATACTACATTCGGATAACAAATGGTACAGCAAGTCCACTCAATATGTGGTGATCTTGAAAGGTCTCAGACCAGAGGTTCTGCTCATCCTCTTGTGACCCCGACTCAACAAACACCACTTTGTAATACCCAGTCATAGAAACCTCATGACACTATGAATTAAATTTAGAGTTCAGACAGGACAGTGTTCAACATTCACTGTCTGGTAAGAATTATTTTACCGTGGCTGTTGCTACCCATCATTTATGTGAGCGGGGCTGTGATTAAGCCATTACAATTTAGTAATCAAATGCTGTTTTCTTATAGGCAACTGGAAAGCAAGGGGATAATTGACCAGTTGTGGAGGAATAAAGAAAAAGAGATGAAACACAGGGAGAAAAGATGACAAAGGGCAGAAGAACAATTTATTGTAAGGAAAGAAAGAAGGCAGCCAAGGGAAAGAGATTTGAAACAAAATGTTTTTTCTACCCTTTTCTATTTGATTTAAATATAATTTATCCATCTTCTCACTGTGTTCCTGACATTTGAAGCTGCCCTCTTTCTATCCATTTTATTCAACGGTGCACTAGCAGCTATGTATCTTTCCCACCAAGTCCTAATTTCTGACAAAAAAAAGCCTATGCAGTGGCTGCAGGGTAACATCTCCTCCAAATATCCCTATGCATCACAGCAGCTTGAAGAGTAATTGTTCATTTTCACACCATAAAGCAGATAAATGTTATTTTAACTTTTTAATATTTCAGCGGTTCATGTATAAATTTGACTGTGAGTATATTTGAAAATTATACAACTGGAAAAATCCTACTCTTTAATATTCTTTAAAACATTTATTTTTCTAACAGTACTTACATCAGAGTTGATCATATCTTTTCGAAAACTTTGCCCATAAAAACAAAACACTGTATTTTGATGAAATATTAAATCAGCATAAAAATGCAAGGAAAATTATTTCTCAAAGTTGTAAAATAAAGCTTACTTTGTAACAAGTTGTTTCTGAACTCAGCACAAGTTATAGCACCCATACTACAAAATGTCTTTCAAAAATAAGAAGAGAAGTTATATTTAGTACTGCATTGATGCAACTAGAGGCAGTTCACAAAGGAAAGAACATATCTTAGAGGTCAGAAGCAGACCCAAAGATTATTGTTTCATATCAGGACAGCCCAGAGGATAACTTCTTAAAATAAGTTATATAACATATATGTACATAAATGTACACTTTTCTTCTTCTCCACTTTTTTTCAAGAGGGCTTGATATCTGTCTATAGCATCATAGATTAAAATTTTTATGAAAAATTGTCCATTTTTTTGCCTCTACCCCTTTTTAAAGGAGTCAGAGAGAAGACAAAATTCGTCTGAACAATTTCAGATATATATCAGGCATTAAATACAAATTAGGTACACTAAATGTCCAGGCAAGCTTTTCTTTATTCAAAGGATGCTTGAAATTACATTTTAGAACAAGAATGGATTCCCCAATGACAACTCCATCATCTTAACACAGTTTATATTTGACACTTTCATTTTGTTTTGTGATAGTAACAAAGTATACTGCATCTCAACTCAGTTAGCAGTATATTTGATAAATAACATAAAGCAATGCTGAGAAATCCCAAGCAATTTTTTCCAACAGAAGCCAGGCATTTTCTTTCCCAAAAATTTATTCAAAAGTCTAGCTGTTATAAAAATTCCAAAAGCTAGCTCCAAGCAGTTTTCTTTTATTTACTGTCATACATCTAACAAATATAAGATAATACCTACCTATTCGGATAATGTGCACAGTGATATAGATGTCCTTCCTGAGTTCACTGCTACCCAAATCCTGCACAAGATCAGAACCTCATTATTTATGACTCCTGATTAAAATGTGACATTTAAATAGATCTGTACACCCTGCTTTCACTGCCAGTGAAAGCGATAAATGAACAGTGAGTTCATTTATACAGCATTAACAAATTCCTTCAACACTTTAAATTGTCAGTCATGCACTCAAAATGAATGTCCTAAAATACCATGGTTAGAATTTCCTGTAATGTAGTAAAATCAGTGGGAGGGCACAAGAGACCTTCTGTGTGCCTTGAACAGCAGTGATGCATTTGTGCAATTCCAAATATTCTGGAAGTACAGTGAGTGCTGCACAAACAATTATTTGGGTGTAAAAAGTACAAGGAGGAAACACAACTGGTCCTTGTTGCAGAGAGAACGACTGGCACATATGCCCAGGTGGAAGTTCAGTGAGGGTCCACATACTGCCAGAAAACTTTAAAGTAGGGATTTCAGTCATACCTTTCAGCCCCTCAAACCAGCCTTTTGAGTTGATGTTCATAGCAATGTACAAGCTTAGGGAGCAGTTCTGAGTCAACCACAGAATAACAATCCAACTTCTATTCTCAACATCCAGCACAAAAAAAGACTGAGACTAGGAAGAACTCACCACAAACAGAGAACAGTGTCTTTCAGGCTTTTCTGGACATTTTGGCAAACCATTTCTATTCAGTCTCAAAAAAAATCTTTCACTGTAAGAAAACAAATATGACAGATATGTTGAACAACACTACAGTAAAAGTAGATTTCATTTTGATCTTGTTTCCAGACACAACCTTCCTCAAGATACAAACAAATGAAATAATTTCTTTCTGAAAGTTTCAGATGTATCAACAAAAAAGGGGAGACACTAGTGTAGGGTAGTGATAAACTTAATCACCTAACAAAATTACTAAATCTCAATACAAAATAGAAGACTGATTGTCATTTGGAAGAATGATATTGTACATCCTAGTACACAGAAACACAAACAATAAAATCCATTTATCCTAGAACTAAAATTAGATGTGTAGTAAGTTGGTATTGATTCTTGCTAAACAAATGTCAACATCACCATGCCTGTATTCAACCAATATTCTTTTTCATATGTAGGATGATGATTGTAGGAGACCTTTTTCTTGTGTAACTCAACTAAAAACTCTCACTACAGTACACTGATTCTAGCAGTTTTGTAAGAGTCTTGAAAGCTCCAGAAGGGCAAATTTCATTTTTAAAATCCTGTTTTGCAATCAACTGTGAGGTGTTAAATGCTGCAGCTAATATTAGTACAATACTTCTAGTAGGGATCTGCAGAGAATTCTTATTTCCAAATAGAAGAGGGCACAAGACCCCACTGGAAGAGAAATTACTTTTTGAAATATTTCCATTAGATAGTAGGATTTATGGATAAACTCTAAGCAAATCTGGCAATTCATGCACAGCAATATGATGAAAAAGGAAATTTTCCATGCTTTGGATAATTTTCTTCAAGACACAGCCTGAAATGTAACAATCATATTTCTATAGTGAGAGATGTAGAAGATGGGAAAGACAAGTAAGTGTTATATACATTTCCCTTCACTCTCTCGCCCCTAGACCCAGCTGGCCAAACACATGAATCTGGATGTCCTGTAATGGTCAAATGAGAAATAAAATTTCCTACGTACAACTACGTTTTTTTCTAGCTGTCTCCACATCTTCTCCTTATTCTGGAAGCTAAACATGGTTTACCACTGCTCTATATCAAGCATGGCTTTTCAAAATTCAGCTGGAAAATCACTAGGAATATGTTGGATAAGATCCAGCTCAATAGAGACTAATTAAATCTTTATTGCATCAGCATTTGCCTGGTAGAAAATCTGCATCGATCATTCAGAGAATCAGTCATTCACATGGAAAGGGACCTCAAAGGGCCTCTCTGTCCAAACTCCTGCTCAAAGCGGGGTTGGCTCTAAGGTCAGATAAGCTTGCTCACAGCTTTAGCCAGGCGGGTCATGAAAACCTTCAGCTATGGAAACCACAAAGGCTCTCTGAAAAACCCATTCCAGTGTCTGACTGTCCTCAATTTTTCCTTTACATCCAGATGCACATTCTCATGTTTCAATCTATATCCCTTGTCTCTCACTGTCCCACCATGCACTGCTGATGTTATTGATCTTGCAGGTAAACGGGGATAAACTTTTTACGAGGGGCTCTTGCCATAGAACAAGGGGTAATGATTATAAACTAAAAGAGGGTTGATTCAGTTTAGAAATAAGAACGAATTTTTTTTCAATGGCAGGGGGTAAAACACTGGAACAAGTATTCCAGTGAGGTAATAGATGCCCCACTCGTGGAAAGATTCAGTCAGGTTGTGTAGGGCTCCGACCAGCAAGACTCCAAGACTCTATGCTCCTGGAGGACTTGTCCACCTTAATGATTCTGTGACGATGTCCCAGCTCATCATATGGGGGCTGAACTAGACAAGTTTTAGAAGTCCCTTCTGACCCAAAATGTTCTATGCATCTATGATCATCCTGTGATTTAGCTTCCCTCAAAACTGCTGCTTCTGCAGTCTGAACAAGCCCCACAGCCTCAACCTGATGTCCCGGGGCAGGAGCTCCTGCCCACAAACAACATGAGGCCTTCTGCTGAACTCACTTCAGCTCATTAATATTGGTCTTGTACCGAAGGACCCAAAACTGGCATGGTCTGACCAATGCTGATGGGGACGATTGCTTCCAATAAGCAACTGGCTACGTTCTCGTCAACACAACTCAAGATGCTGTTACACTCAAAAGCACATTTCTTAAGAGCTATGTCTGGAGAACGCTTTATGTTTTTATGTGCCAGCTATCCAGGCTCAACCTGTAAATACTTAAGACTTTCTTACTGTGATTCTTTGAAACCTTTTGTGCAATCTTCAGCTGTACAGCTTTTTTATCAGATGCCATAAAAGGCAGGATCTAAGAAACAGCAGAGTTGAGCTCACACATCAAAGTACATGAAAATGTTACTTCCTCAGTAAAATGCTATTTTTCTCATTCATGTTTTATGATACAGCAAACTTCTGCAGCTTAGGTCTCCATGAGAACATTAAAATTGAGTTTTAAAGACTGTTTATGTAAGTGTATTTTTACAGAGAAACGAGTCGGTATTTTGCTGTTGATTTACAACTCTTTTCAAAATAATTATGCCCTTTCATCTAGAGTTTAGCTCATTTGCAATACTAGAAAATACAGTAAAAAAAGTGCAGAGCTTTGTTTATAGGTCTCACACAAAGTTACTGTACATTGAACAAGAATTATTAATTATATTGCCAAAGTAGATAAAGTTTTAGGACTCCATTTTGTGTGGTACCATGCCAAACTGAATACAAATGAAAACATCTGTTTCAGCAGTAATACAGCTTCTGTGCACTAAAGCCTGCAGTGCATTGGTACACATCAATAAAAATCTGGCCAGTAAAGGTAATTCTGAATTTCACCACTTTATCTTCAATCTGTATAACAATTTAAAAATAATACATACACACCACATTTCACTATGTGTTTGTGTTTAAAACAAATGCTAGATACATTGGTTCAAAGAAAAATACTACTCTTAAACTATCTTCATTGCTTACGTGTTAACTGGGAAATATATTTAACTGGGAATGTATTCTGTATTTAATGAAGTTTACATTTCACACAAACAAAGGATCTTTTGAAAGCTTCCTATTCACTATCCAATACAATATGAAATTTTCAAGCTGTGCTTATATTCACAGATCATGAGATTATGATTCACATCGCAACTAAAAGCCAAAGACTTTGGTGATGCCACAAAGAAATATACAGTTTGCAACAGATCTGTAATGGTTATGTAGCTCTACTTTCCTCATTTGAATTTGAAATTTTGTTTCACTGAAGCAGAGGATTCAGTGGCAATGAAAAAAGTAAACCAAAACAAAAAATTAAGAAAAAAAAATTGTCTTAATCCTTGTTCAGTGCTTTATGATACTTTCTTTTCACTAGAAACATATGACAGTACCAGTTACAGCTCAGATTAAAATGGTTATCTTTGAAAATTTCCAGAGAGCAAATGCAAGCACTTAGACTTAAGATTACGAGACAAAAAAGGCAATGTTACTTCTATGTACATAAACCATGGGCATTTATATACCATTTCAAAGGATTTCGATAGAGACAAACAGGTTAGAAAAAGTCCTAAGGAAAGTAAACAGCCTTCATAAAACAAAATAAAGACAGACTTCCCAAGATCTGAAAGCTTGGCTTCAAACAGCAGTAAAAATCTCAGAGGGTTATATCTAGAGCTAGTATCTTACTGCACAGCAGTTTTCTCAGCAGTCATTGACACAGCACATACATTGATAGAGCAAGTAGACACAGCAATACTGCAAAACAGAAATGCCTCTTCGTATTCAGACAATTTGATTTTAGTTTAGACTACAAAGCATTTTTCATGAGCACCAAGCTCACCACTTAAACATGTTGTACACATTTAAATTCATCTGTCTTCCCACTGAAAATAAGGAAATAACTAATGCTGGAGAGATTAATTTAAGAAGGTCAGCAAGGGATTTTTGTACTGTAACTTCTCATGTATTAGCAGAGTAACAATGTGTTCCAAATCTGCAGGCTTAACAGATGCATTTTAAAGAAACAGTGCTGAAAACTGTTCTATTTTCATATGTGACCCCTATTTCCTTAGTATTAGCAGGAAAATATTACCAGTCACATGGTACTGGTCTAGACAGATTGCCTGCTGTATGATTTATAAACACACTATCAAAAAAAAAAACAACCAAACTCCAGCCAGATTTATACCACATGGCATATTCTTGTGGCAAAACTATGACATCCAATAGTCATAGTTCTCAGTACAACTCCACTTTCAGACATCTTTATAAATGCTCTCTGCTTGAAAATAGGTTACAGTGATTTCCAAAGTAAATAATGAGGGGCAAAAAGAGAATTCTGCCACATAATTCACCACCTCAAGTTAATTACATTCCAGAACACTGTTAATGCCCATTAGGAACTTGAATTTGAATTGACTTCATTTACAGCTAAAGGCTCTGTGGTTTCATAAAACCCAGATCAGACACAAAATGTTACCCTCATACTTAGTGGTGAAATACAGAGAAATATGTACAACGTATCATAAGTTACTGAAAGATCATAAAGCCTAAAGTATATCCTTAATCAGAGAATAACTGAATGATAAATGTGCCAACATGACTTAGCAGTACCAGCTGATCCACAGTAAGTCAGTCCCTGTATTTCATCTTTTATGTACTTAAAAAAACATTCCCAAATTTCTAGCTGTAAAATACAAGGCAATAAGCAAAGGGAGACAGAAAAGGAAGAATGAGTACTATAAAAATAAGATGTCAGCCAATCTCAGATAAAGATCAAAGCAAAAACGCTAACAAAACTAAATAAAACAATCTTATGATTGTACATTTAAGCTTATCTTTCTGTCCCCTAGCCATGCTGACAACATGAGGGAAGAAGGAAAAAAAACATTCAAAGAATGTTCATAGATTTATGCAGTGGAGCCCAATTTTCCTTGGCTAGCTGTACAGTTAACAAGAAAAAGAGAAAGCAGTAAAGGAGATTGGAGGAAAAGCAAAACAGACTTACATAGCTAAATCAAGCTTCTGCTCTCACCCTCTTTTACTACTTTATTAACTGAAGACAGCCTTGAGAAATTGTTTTTTAATGCAGTTTTTTATGAACGCAGCCAACATTATTTTAGGTATATGCACCTGTATTTTAACTGAAAGATGGCACCATACATTCCTTAAAAGAGTTAAAAAACAGTCATTTTAAATCATTTTTCATGATGTACCAGGAGCCAGAGGAAGATGACAGTTTAAAAACAGAACACTGTTTTTAGGAATCTATTGGCAGGTATTTAGAAATGAAGAAAAAACATATACCAGAAGCCAGAGCGTTCAGTGATCTTAGTCTGCCACCACAGATAAACATTTTGTATCACAGCATTACCAGTGCACAGACCTACAGATCCTTTAAGCTGAATTACAGTCTTGATTATTATCCTAGTCGCTGACTGAGGTAACAGCATGGATACAAGCAGATTTGCAGTATCTTTCCCCAAAGATGGAAATTAAACCTGAAGGGAGCAGGACGAATTGTTAAAGTGAAGGGAAACAACAGCATTTAAGAAAATTCCCCTTCCTCCAACACCACCTGGCTTCCTATATATTCAATGCCATTTGGAGGTTTCCAAGCAGCAAGTCTGTATTTTGTGTCAATCCTGACATGCCTTTTGCTGGTAGCCAGTGTGACTGCAACATGTTCTTAGTGAGATGATCTGTAAACCAACTATATTAAAAAAAAAACAAAAAACATATATATATATACACACCCCAGTGGTGTTCAATATATCTCACGGTTACCTAAATCTGGCACATACATGTCATGGCTGGTCCACAATTCTGACACTGTATTACTTTCTGAATGTAGCTAATTGTTTAAGCTCCACCAGCTACATGACAGATCACCTTTTCCAGTGTTTTCATCATCACATTTAAAAACAGTTATTTCTCCTGTCAGTTTTCAATTTTTACAAGAGAATCAGAAAGAGGGTTATTTGTTAATGCATATGAGCGACATAATCAATACCACAGGTTCCTCTTGCTTGGGATGGTTTGTCTACTTTAAAAATGTATCTAACTACACAAGCCCCGATGAAAGACCTATAAAAGCTAGCACCCTTAGTCCAACTGCAGCAAGTCGAAGATATTTGAGAAAGCATCTTTAAACCATGGATAGGAGAGTGGACTTGTTTCACTGAACATGGCTCCTCCTGAGAGGAACTGAGCTACATCATGAAACACAACCAATTTCTAACACGCCCTTACTCCTGGGAGGGATTATGAAATATATGATTAAAATCAGGCTCTGTCTACCTACAAAATACAAAACCAAACCTTCTCAGAAGCATTTGCTTTCTAGACTACATTCATGGCTTTTTTTTTAAGGAACTCCTACCTACCGTATCTACCTCATTCTACTCACAAATGTAATTTGTTGTCAAGTCACATGCAGCAGCTCCCATACACAGGCTGAGTAGGATAGTCTAGGCCATCAGTAAACCATTATTTTTTCACTGATACCTACTCACATTTCTTCCTTATTGGTGGAAAGGGATTGGTTGAAACTAAGGGGAGGTAACTCATTTTAAAGTGTGCACATCTTTAAATTATCTTAAAACAAGATACCTGGCAATGAAGGTTAATCTGCGAAAAAGATCTTACAGAAACAACCACAAAGCCAAAACATTTGGCAGGAGGATACAGTTGAGTGAACATTCCTTTCATACACCTTCTTCCCACTAGATGAATCCTTATACTATTATATTATTGTTGTTGATGAGTATGTAAAACTGAGCTACGAGTAGAATTACTTAATTGTGAGGGAGAAATAAAATATTGATACTGGTATCCCTGCCCATGGCAGGGAGGGTGGAACTGGATGATCTGATGAACTGGATGAAAGGTAACTTTTTGGTACCCTTCCAACCAAATCCATTCCATGATTGTCTGGTATCTGAAACCTAAAAAAATTAAAATATTAATGGGTACAAAGGAGAAACAGGACAGACTTGTAGAAAAATCTGTAATACACCAACTCACTGATTTTGAAATTTCTCACTGGTCCTACCTGGCATGTTCCTGTGAAGAGTTTCTAAACCCAACAAATTTCAGGTAAAAACACAAAATCAGACTTAGAGAAAGAATAGAAAAGACAAGTTAGCTTGAATACCCATGGGATACCCAAGAGGCTCAAGTTCCTATGTTTGATTATGGAATGTTGATTACTTAATGGGTCAGTATAATAGCTATAGTGAGCAAATGTTGTGCTATATAAAACAGCAAACGACACTGTACTAACAGGGCACACTGCCTGACTGCGCCTCTGCTTCTTGCCACTGGAGGAACTCCACAGCAGGCAGTTCCAGACAGTATTCTCAAGCAAAACAGCAGAATTCCATTGAGGCACATCACTTTTCCAGTCTGACTGGGACAAAGATCTTTTTGCCTTTGTCCACGGACAATCCCTACTCCAATATATCTCCACATCTATGATCCAAGTAGAAAGACTTTTACTACTACGCTACTCCTGCCAAGAAAAGGCTAACTGCCTATATATGCCCTGCCTATATTCCTGCACGTAGGAATTTTTCTGCTCACAATGAGTAACTGAAAAAAACTATGCACATTTTCTGAAGGGAAACTTTACGTTTCTGGAACTTCAGGCTTCTCTTTTAAGCTGCTTTTTGTAAGCCAAATTACTGTTGCCCTAATACATTCTTGTCCACAAGAATGGGCAAATCACCATGTCTTAGAGCCAGTAAGGAAATAATTAAGCCTGATTATATATTGTGTGTATATATACATATATCAATATATAGGATGACATAATTTAAAAAAATTAACAATCATAATCAGAAATGTACATACCAAGTTAGCCATCTAAAGCGGTATTTTTATTCCAAATGCATAGAAGATTGGTAAAATAGTAGTGGCTGCTCTCTTGTCAAAGTGACCTTTACATTTTCTTTGAGATGTTTCAACCTTCCTGCTAAAATTAGGTCTAATTCTTGAATAAGCAGGAATAAAACTAGGCTGATTTTGTTTTATTTTGCTTCTAACGAGTGGCAAACCAGAGCAGTAAGAAACCAAAGTAGAATGGAGGACTCCTTTAAGAGTCTGCTAGGCAGAAAAATCAAGATGCTTCATCTCTGCTGCATCTATGAGGCATATATATATATATATACACATATGCATTGATTTTGTGTAATTCGCCTCAGCACAGTTTTAACACTGTGCAAGATTAGCTATTTCTGTGAACATGGCACAGGAAATTGAAAACAACACTGAACTACCCTATGCTGTGATCCACTAAAAGTGCAATTATGCTTTTGTGGAAATACTGTAACAGAAAATTAGCCCTGAGCTAATTCATCGCTTCTGGTTCCCATGGGTTGTTCCCTCTACCAGTAATGCTGCTAGTTCCTTTAGTTTAAATCCCTGCCCTGCTTAGCAGGCACATTTGCATGGAGAAAGTCAGGATCCAAGAGTACCTCAAGACAAAAAGCATCCATGGATAATGTAGAGGTATCTGAGCAATAGTTTCCAAGGAACAGTACTAATGAAGTGAAAGTTAAACACACTAAAAACAGTATTTTAAGGGGAAAAGATAAAATAGCCTATCACCTAATGATAGATTAAAAATTATAAGGAGCACCTGGATTGTGGTCCTTATACAAATAATTCACGTTGTTGAAGAAGTACAACAAAGTCCAGCTTCAACTCTGCCTCTAGTCATTGCTCACACCTCCCAGAAACTCTGTGCTATTGGTACCAGGTAATCATGTCTGAGGCACAGTTAAAACACAATCCTAAACAACTCAAAAATACCACATCCACCTTTTTTTTCCCCCCAGAATCATATAAATTCTCATAGATAATGTTAGAAAGAATCATATAAATTCTCATAGATAATGTTAGAAACAAACACCTGCCTTTATGCGGGTTATTTATTAACAGAGCCTTTGAATTTCCATGACATTCAGAGACACAAAACTTAAATATCAAACAATCAGATATAGAAAAAGAATCCATATGCAGAAGTAGAAAATCTTAATATCAACTAATGTGCATGCAAGTATGCTCATATTAAAAAAATATTTCTCCCTCTCTCTCCAGCTTTTGTATTTGAGATACATTGCACCACCTAAAGTTATTTCCCAATCTGGATTTAAAGTGTCCTCCCAGTCATTTTCCAAGTCTAATTTTTTCTCATCTCTGATGTTATAATAAAATAAAGAAATGAGAGTCTGAAAAGAAAATGGAAAGTAATAATAGACTCACACACTGTAGTCCCACATCAGGGAGCCGTGGTGGACACCAAGAGCCAGAAATGTGCCCTTGCAGTACAGGAGGCCAATGATATCCTGGGGTACATTAAACAAAGTACTGCCAGCAGGATGAGGGAAGTGATCCTTTTCCTCTCTACTCAGCACTGGTTATACCACAACTGGACATGATTATGGGACTGGTTAGAATGCTGTGACAGCTGGGACTGTTTAGCTCGGAGAAGAGAAAGCTCAGAGTGGATCTAACTAATAAATTGCAATATATCTGAAGAGAGGGTGCAAAGACGACAGTCAAGCAATTTTCAGTGGTTCCCAGAGCAATGGACATAAACTGAAGTATGGGAGGTTCCCACTAAGCATCAGTAAAATTCTTTACTGATGGATGGTGTCTGAGCACTGGCACAGGCTGCTCAGGGAGGCTGTGAAATCTCCATCCTGGGAGATACTTAAGAGCCATCTGAACGTGATTCTGGGAAATCACCTCAAGAGTGGTTAGACCAGATGACTTCTGGACTTTCCTTTCTGACTCAGCCATTCCAAGATTTTGTGATTGTGTGTCAGTACCATGTGCAGGCAGCCCAGATAGTCAGCCGAGTCATTTGGGTCTCTATGGAAATACGGTTCTTTACACAGTCTTTTCCATCTTCCACCTCTGAAAGTTAGTAACTGCCATGATGCAACATTCTGTCACTTGTCTACTTGCCCAGAAGTTCCAAATGATTATAATTAATAAACTATCCCTCACAATAACATGTGACATATTTTTCATGAGCTGGAGAGTCAACGTTCTTGTACCTTTTTATCAGCTTCTGTAGCCTTGCACAGAGTACCCCTCCCTACAGCTTCACAACTATAATCTCCATCTCCTTTGTGGTCTAGTGTTCAACATGACTTAGAAGCCACAAAGAATTTTTTTGGGTCTCCTGCATTTAGAGTGCTCATGTCTGGTGTACTGATCCTAAGTAAACTAGATACCGAAAGTCAAGTGTAACCCACTGACGCGCTTAGAACAATATTGAATCTTTGAGCTCCTGCTCAAGACAGACCATATGGATATCTTTGAAGAAAGACATCTTGGGTTGTCAGTAGTGAGCCTTCAGGGTAGAGAAAATGTATTATTTGCTTGATTCAAGAGGTATCCAAGCCATTCTTTGCTGTTCTTAACAGTAATAGTCAGTTACATTAACTTTAGTTAGCGTGATGACTCAAAGTCATGTTCCTTGAGATGAGAAGTTCTCAGGTTTGAAGATGCTGATGGAGGTTCCAAAATATGGCTTTAAACATTCTCTTACTATACCAAAATCCTTTAAGATTATTGTAGAATAAGAGGGGAAGGGAGTATTTGTTCCTTAAAGAGAAATGACAGTATGTTTTCCCCAAAATTTAAAAATTAGAACACCAAGTAGCGAGTATTTTGACTAATTAAATGTGGATTTTAGCTTTTGGCAAGTGATTTCACTAAATTAAATGAATAACAAAACTGAAATAAGAAAGGGATAAAAACATTGATGACATGGATGTCATGGAAAGGTGACGTTGAAAGTACAACAAAGGAAGCAGAATCTTAAAATTCTTTGGTATGGTCTGTAGTTTACACAATCATTAAGGATATAATCAAAAGCTCACAAAAAAAAAGCAGTTTGATTTCATTGGCCTTGGATAAACAGCCTATTCCTCTTTGTGCTGTTTAGGAATCTCTTCTCATTTGAGGGCAATATGATAGTTACAAACAAGGTTGTTCAAGGTGATAGAGAAAGGAGGATTAGCATGCCAACTTATCTCCGCTCCTCACACAGATGGGGCCAGAGGCATCAATCATTTCTGATAAGACATTCATATCATATTGACACAGACACAAAGAGTGTATCAACGAAAGAAAATCTTAACATGCACCATCTTATTGAAGTGCTGCCTTGAAATTTTCCCATTAATAGTACTGCTACTTGGAAAAAAATAAAGTGGTTTAGAAAAGACGATGCTACATAAGAACTATGGGTCATATTACAGATTTAAGATTTTCTACAGCAGTATGTTGGCATAAGACAGAGGCACAAACTCTACATAAATGTAAAGGTCAGTAAAGTGAATGGGACTCTGAGCAGAAGATGATGCAGCATTCTTATGCATACTCATCAATGCCAAGAACAGGGCTCACAGTCTGAATTGAACAAACATAGGCAGCAGCCCTAACACCTTCCATTCCCTTTTTCATAATACACTACCCAGAGTTGCTGGTGTTTTCAGAATTCTCTTAAAAAAACCCAGGCAAGGTCTCTAGATAGTAATGTGCTACATATATTAATACAGTCTTAAGAGATCTACACTGGAAAGGTAAGAATTTCAGAGGACATGGAGATAACTTGATATTTTGAACACAGTCATCTGGTAAATATTTTCTTTGGGGTTTTTTGGCTTTTTTTTTTTTTTTTTTAAATAGCAGCAGAATATTCTTATCGCAAGAAATAAAGTTAACACAGCCTCAGTGAAAAATGCACATTGTCTGGAAAACAGCTAAGCTGTTACTTTGTCTCTTGCCACTAGTTAAACTGATTCTATTAAAAGCAAATAAGTGAGGTCTTTCCAGGATCTGATAAAAAAAGTCAATATATTTTTGATTAAATGATTGGTGTTCTTAGAGCTCCAGTGTAAATGGGCCCTCTGGCTATACTAAGGTCATCACTGTTGCAAAAAACTGCTGTATTGGGTAACTGATACTAGTACATGTGACTGGAAAGCACAGACTGTCATCAAATGTCCTTTATTTCCCTGAAAAGCTGCCACTACAAAACTTGTAACTGTGTTACCCCTTGAAGCACATATTACTGGCTCTTTAAGTGTGATCCAACTGCTGAAAGAAAAGTTTGTTTCATTAACTTCTATTCAGGTAAGAGAAAAAGATATCCCCAAAGCCAACAATCATCATCACACTCACACTCTTCAGTACTCTAAATGCTGGGACTCTACACATTCACCTTCATATTCCAAGGAATAGAAGAACTTCTAAAACATCACAAATCTCACAATGACCACACACTACAACTGGTTTATAAAGCAGCTAATAAAGAACATCAGAACACAGGACTGTTGCAGTGTGCTGAAATGCTGCAAACACACTTTCCCAGTTTTTCTCTGGAACTGTAACAATGGCCTATCTCTTACCTAAAGTTATTAAGTGTTTCTCACATTAAATCAATTGCATTCAGGTGTCAACAATCCCTTTGAACTCTGAAATTGTTTTTGCAATGTGATTGTAGTAGAAACTGTTAACTCCCAAAGTACAGCTGAGTTACTCTGTTTTACAGAACTTTCCCCCATTTGAACTATATGATCCTGTAATATCCATCGTATGTACACTATTTTATGATCTCCATGATCAAGTCAAATCGAATTAGATGCTTTTGAAGACAATCTTCCGATCATCTCCACATTTTGATTCACAAGCCTGAGCAGTCTAGCTAGTGAACTGGCTTTCTTCCGCATGAATCCAAACCAGAACATATGCTGCTGCCACTCAGTCCACACAACCACAGATTTAGTCCATGGTAAAATCCTTAAAACATTTACACACGTTAACATTGGGTCTAGCATGAACTGCTGCTCTACAGATCCACTCCTACTGGCTGGCACTACTTGCATAAGTAGACGGCAGTCTTAGACTTTCAAACTGTTGATTTGCTTACAACAAAATTGGATGATATAAAAACAAATCTTCAAGGCTCTGTACTAATTTGGTAAGTCCTTCTGATTTTGCTTTTCCCAAACATTTGTGCAGCATGCCAGATTCCACAACAGATTTTATAAAAGCATTTCTTTAACAACACGAAGTACCGTCTGGGCTCTTAACAGATCCAGACAGAGTATGTTTGAGCTCATATACTCTAGGAACAACTCTAAGTAGCCAGTAAAAGCTCAGCAGTGGCCAGAAAAATAGAGCTGAACTAAAAGACACACAAATCTCAAGATATGTGACCACGGACCTCTTTCATTTTCCAGCTACAGTAACAGCACCTCTCTACAACTGCATATGCTAAAATGCTTCCTTTAGGATTCTATGTTAGTGAAATTAGTTCTAAAATTTAGGTGTCATCATGATAGCTTTTTACTTTCTCAGAAAACCAAAGATACCCAAGGAATACACAAACTGGGCTTGTGACCTTGACAGAAATAAAAGAGGAAGAGAAATACAAGGCTAGAAGACGTAACAGTGCAAAAACCAAAGAATTTTACTGGGGCAAGCCATATGGCCGTACCATGTTAAAGCAGTGCCATTCCCAACTTGCTCTACCCCACTCAGGGGCTATTACTGTTCTAGGAAAGGAAACTGCAAAGCAGAAGGAAGGGGAGACAAATGGAACATGATAAAAAAACACACCAGGGAAAACTCTAGGAATCATCAGGGGCTGACTTCAGCTGTTTATTGTTAATTTAAGTGATAGCAAAAATGATTCCCAGCAGCTAGTTCACCCAGAAAATATGGCTATATACATATGCATACATATCAAGTGAAATTAGCACGCACCAATTAAGTAGAAAATGAATGACTTGCAACTGTAGTCTTATTAAGCAGAAGCATGTCATCACTCAGATTTAACTACTTGACTTAAATACTGAGTTTTCTTGCTTCCATACAAGTAGAATATTCATGATCAAAAAAAGCCTTTTAGAGTGTGAAGACACATATTAGACAATTATTTCCATATAGAAACAGTCTGCAAAATAATATTTATTATTATTGTTTATTAACAGCAATAATAAAGTCATAGACAAACCTGCAGTTTATTATTACCCCTAACTTAATACAACAGAAATGCCATTATTGTGGATACCAACACATTTAGAAACAGTTATTTTTAATAGCAACTTCCAGCAACAAAAAAAAAAAAGTCTGGAGAAAAATACAATCCCATACTGTCAGAAACAAATGGAAAGTGATCCCAAAAGAGTATTTACCTCTAGCTTAGCAAAGCAAATAGAAAATCATTCCTATTGCCCAAAGTGGGTGCTGATCTCACTAAGTTAGGTGTAAGCGAGGCATAACAGTCCCTACCAATCCAGAGAAATCTTTAGCTAGAAAATATGAAAATCAAAAAAAACTTAAAGCATCACTGATTTTTTTCTGTCACTATCTGATACCAGATTTCTGCTCTGGGAAAGCCACTAATGCATTTCAAAATCAGTTTTTCACATCTCACAAAAAACCTACTCTCTAATTCTTAGTACATTTTGGAAAAATTAGGAGCATTTATACATGCTGTCAGTATGAAAAACTGTTTAATTGAGAGTAGTCTAGCTATAAAGATATGTAATTTTTCTTTTATTCATAGAATCATAGAATGGTTTTGGTTGCAATATACCTTAAAGATCATCTAATGATGATCTATTTAAAACACTAAAGGAATACTAAGACATTATCAAAACCAGAATAACTGTTAAATGATTTTATAGCTTTAATTTCCATCTCTTTACTTATTTCCAAAGGTGCTATCCTAAAAATGCACTGGTAGGTCCCACAATGAGAGGACGAACGTATACGTTACATTAGAAGAATATTCCTTAAACATATACATTGCCCACCACAACATATCTGTTCTATCTAAAGTAAAAAAAAAAAAAAAAACCAAACTATTTAAACTAAAAAAACCTCAACACATAGTGAAAAACAGTAAATTTGTACATATATATATTTACCACTCATTTTTGACCCAACTACCCTAAATCCTTTGCAAATATTTAAGAGCAAATTCAGAGTGCTTTTCCCTATAGATTCCACTCTTAAGGGCTTATCCTGTCATTCCCCCCTCACCCTAGAAGGCAGTTTGGATTTGCAACAACACGTTTCTTCAAGGTTTGCCAGTAATGGGATGAGGAAGTTCAAAGCAGCTGAAAACAGACACTAGAGTCAGGAATCAATAACTAAAGGTCAGATCACAACAAGCATGAGAGAAACAGCTCTAGAATTTGTGCTTTCATGTAACATGAAATCCAATCCATTTGCTTTCACACCATCACCACTGCCTTAACCTTGTTTTCAGCAATCCATATCACCCCAAATTGTTTTCTGTCAGTCTGCAGCTCTCTCCTAAATCTATCACCCGCTGTGGCATTCATTGGAGTGAACATAAACAACGTGTCCTGATGCACATTTAATTCTCGGAAATGAAAGGAAACTGTATTTGGGTGACTACTGTCTGAAGTGCAGGCCAGAAAGAAATGTCAGTATTTAACAGCTAACACTCTAACACTAGCTGTGTATATATGATCTCACTAAAAGTAAAAATTAATGTACTCAGTATGCCCTTCATCCAAAGTACTGATTAGTTATTTTGCCGGCACTGCAAAGCACACACATAAGTTTGTCAAATTCAGCCCAACTTCCACATAGTTCCCCAAATTCCTATTGCCATATTTAAGATAACAGCTGTGGAAAGGGCTCAGGCTGGAGAAGTTAATGGGAAACTGTCTCCAGTGGGAGGGACTCCAGGTTGGAGAAGAAGAGTGCGAGGAGTCCTCCCTGGGAGGAGGAGGAGGGAGTGGCAGAAACAATGCGTCATCAGCTGACTACAGGCCCCATTTCCAGTCCCCTGTACTGCCAGGGTGGATGAAGGAGAGAAAATCAGGAATGAAGTTGAGCACAGGAAGAAGGAAGAAGTGGGGAGGAAGATGTTTTAAGTTTGGGGTTTATTTCTCATTATCCTACTATGGTTGATAATAAATTAATTTTCCCCATGTCAAGTCTGCTTTATCAGTGACGGTAACTGGTGAGTGATCTCTCCCTGTCCTTATCTTGACCCACGCATGTTTTGTTCTATTTTCTGTCCCCTGGCCAGCTGAGGAGGGGAGTGGCAGAGTGGCTGTGGCTGGCTGGAGGCCAGGGTCAGCCCCCCACACCCATCACCACTGCACAGGCATGGAATGGTTCAGACTTCCTGGCGTACTCCTCAAGCGGAACTGACTGGGCTCCTGCACGAACTGTACTCTCCTCCGGTGCTCAGATTTACTAACTGCACAGTGCTTTCACTACCAGTCACTCCCATGCTTTCTCTCTCAGCCAGAACTCTGAAAACAGAAATAACTACTCAATATTTTAAAAATCAAAGGTTATCAGGTTTCTCACAGAATTTAAACTCTAGGACAGATTGATTTTGACAGTTTCACTGAAGAATAAGCACATTCTTATAGAAGTAAAGACTCCTTTTATAAAAAAATATGCTTAATTCACTAAGAGCAGCCCTCCAGTCTCATGTAATGAGGAGAATTCACCTTCTAAATATTACAGAAAAAGCAAAAGTTCCAAGTTTTGACTCTGCACTGATTAGGAGAGACACAAATAAAGATACTGAAAAATGACCATTCTGTACACATACATGTATATATGTTCCTGTACAAAAAACAACTGGAAGGTGAAATAAGTAAACAAGACAGAGATGTATACATTTTTTTAAAACTTAAATGGCACTACAAACCATTAGACATAACAACTGAATCTCAGAAGGAAGCAAGAATTCTTGAGAAACAAAAATATTTCCCTTTGTTTCAAAATGTGGAATTTGTTACCTGGATCAAAAGATACAGTATTTATTGTAAAATTTATGTAAAATCTGTATTTAAATAGAAATTGTATGGTACCTGATAGGTCGATTTTCTTTACTATCAAAGAGTGAAAAGATTACTTCCAGTTCCTCTCCCAGATTGGAGCACATTAAACTCTTCATCTGAACAAAAAGATGGTGGCTGCTGGCTGGTACTGGTGTGTCTTTTTTTCGATGGCGATGTTCCATCTAAATTTTCCACAAAAACAGTGACCAGTTTGAGTCAATTATAAAATTCTCAAAACAAAAAGAGGTAAAATATGTAATGCAGACCTATTTTCTTAATCCAAATTATTATCTTTTTAAATTCAATATTAACTTGTATTTTTTTCCTTTTTCTTATTTTGCATCTGAGAAGGAAAACACAGGGATTTACTTTCTCAGTGTTACATTGCATCATCATTATCTCTAGGAGAAAAACAGTAATCTTTAGAAGTTTTCTTTTTTCTACTCTGGAAATGTGGAGCCACTTTAAAGCTTTGTGCTGTAACAACCCAGTATTTCTTAGCTGGTTTAAACATTTAATGATCTGATATTCCAGTATTCAAACATGCAAGAAAATGCTTTTGCAGAAGACTAAATACCAGTATTTTTAAATGGAAAAAAGCAATCATACCCACATTTTATGATCTCCAGCAAACTGCTTTATAAAAGCTAATAAATTGTCTCAATCTGACATAACAGTTTATACCTTCTGCATTTTAGTCACCCATTAAGAGACAATATTAAGTTGTACTATCCCTCTCTTACATTGTAACAAAAATAATTTTAAACAGCAATCTTTCTAAGCTACATAGCCTTCATACTGAGGTTATCTTTTTTCCCCCTTTTTTATTTTTCAAAGTATACTCCATGAGTTCCATTACTAGTTTTCCAGGTTATTTTTCCGCTGTATATTTCTTCTTAGGATTAATGGCTCCTCACTGTATTTCATCTAGTGCTTCAACAGGATTCCATAACATTACATATGACTTTGAAATTACTCAAAGGCCTGCTGACTTCTAGCATGAAGAATTTACTATTAGGCTTGACATTACAAGTTATCAATACAAGTAGTTAAAAATTCAAAAATAAAATTATTATTTCAGATCCACAAAAAATTGTAGCGATGATGTTTATGAGGTGGTTGCATTTAAATATGAAAGTTATGATAAATGAAATTTAGTTTAAATACAAGCTTAGTCTTAAGCATATAAGGCTCAGAACTGTGTAACTGTAACAGCTGCAGTGCTTAAATATGAGCCAAAGCCTACATAAATAAATCGGCAAGATTTCTTAGACCTCGCTGGAGATTTAATCAGAAAAAGAAATATCAGTGCTAGTTTTAGTAAATCAAGATGGGCTTTTATACCCAAAGGAAAGGTTTCTTATGCAATTTAACTGCTATTTACATTAATATATAAGAAAGGACCAAGAGCCCAGTATGATTAATTGTAACAATATTATACCATGAGAAATTATTATATTTCCTCAAAGCTTATCTAGACAGGCTTATGGGCCTGGTAGAGCTCTAATGATAAAGAATCTCATAAGCCTTTATTGATGATTAAATTTACATTAACAGTCACAATCTTAATGGTACATAAGAAAACAAAACTTCTACCAAGTAACATTTAAACTAAGCATGTGTGCACACAAAAATTTGAGATCAAATCAAAGCATCTCATACAGATGTAGAGATGACATAGCTGTTCAAAAAGATTTCTTTCCTTGTAGTAAAACTCATTACATTATGAAATGCCACTTTATTGGATCAAAAAAACCGTACTTTTGTTTAAATAGAAAAGAGCTGCCATCAAACTATCAGTATGTAATTTGATAGCAAAAGTACCAAATATTACATTCACATACCAGCCTGTAGAGCTCTGTAATGCTGATCTCTTCAGGGTCCACCATAGCATATTCTTTTCTTGGAACTAAGTCAAGTCCCAGTTGTCTGTATGAGAAATGGAGTAACAATAAGTAGTTTCTACTTTCAAAAGAAACAAATTAACTCTGCATGTGTTTGTTGTTTATTCCAATAAACAATGCACATGTTAATTGGTACTCTACAATTAGTTGACTTTGGTTTTGTTTTAATGTATTTTGGCTGTATTCACCATTCACGTATGCCTCATGCCCTTTCTCCACTTCACAACTTTAACAGAATGTTTTTCCACAAATTTTAAATCTGTTTCACATTGTGGACAATGTGCAATGGCTATTGTCCTTCATACTATTGTGAGCATTTCAGTGTGAATGTCAATTTGAATAACAAACATGGAAAGGAAGGTAAAAAGAAAATCCATCAAATGCCAAAACATCAGCTTATTTTCAGTTTGGACCAGATGGCATCAAAGATGCTCACCCGTATTCCCTGAACAAAATAAGGAAATGAGCTTGAATCAACAGGAATACAATTTATTTCCAGTACAGTAGCAAGCAATAATGTTTAAGAACACATATGGGGCAGTTGTGCTGAATTAAGGAAAATTCAAAAGATCAGAAAGTTTTTCAAAAATATGTTTTAAAGATCAGGAACTGACCATGTCAAAAACCTTCACAACTAAATACTGTCAGTTACCACAAAGTTCTAAGCAGACATGTAATCATGCATGTTTAGTCACAATCTGTAGTGCTTTCACTGTGTTAGGTATTTATGCTCTCAGATAGCTGTAGAAACCCCGAAAATTCAGTTAATTCTACTGTTGAACGTTGCTTCCTTTAGTCAGCATTTTGCTGTATAAATATATGCTAAAGAAGAGACTTTGGAAACAGCACCGAAATGCCAGAGGGTGTTTTAACCATCTTCTTGCTTAAAAAAAAAAGTAAGATAATACAATCTGTGTTAGCTCATGTCTGTTATTCAGATAAAAGAAAGATGCAGAGCACAGTAATGGATGTATGTTTCAGATGCCTAAGTAGGAACTAAAGTGTGTGACCAAGCTAAAAAAGAAGCAATGTCAACCAATATAGTTTCAGTTGGAGCACAAAGCTGTGCTAAATGCATCATCCAGGCATCTAGCCAAGTGCGCATTAAAAAGATGTAAAATGCTGCTTCAGATATTCCAATGCAATTCTCTTATAGACAGTACTACTGCTATGTAAATTACACTGAAATAAAAAAGCAGAGTAAAACAATAAGCCACTTTTCACTGTTAAAAACATAGTGGACATAAAAAACAATGAAGGGGAAAGTCCATTAAAAAAAAGGTAACACTTGTTAGAAATTTGTTCTTTATTTCAGCATTCTACCATCAGCTTAAAGCCCTGAAGTTTACAATTGTACTACGTTTCATTTATCTATATTCACTCACTCGTTGCCCCAGTCCAGACGAGCAGTGATGTGTCTCTTGACATCCTTCATTCGATCATGGGTGAGATGGCCAACAAGGACCTGCCTTCGCAGGTCGAGGATTTCATTCATTATGTGCCACAGCCGGTGAAAGAGATCCCCCTCATTCCTCTGTGAGATAAAAATATAATTGCCTCTACATCCCCTGTATAAACCAAAAATCCTAATAAATAGATACATGATGAGGAAATTAAGTGAACCTCTTTTTCACCCTACTTAGTCTTTTTTTCCACCAATTGCACTGTGACCATTTTACCTGCATATATTTATATGCACATTTATATGTGTGCATATAAAATAATTTCAGACCTTGCCACAGACCCTGTCTCCGCACCACATCCATTCCAATATTCCAGTCCAACTTCTTGTGTCTCACATTAACCTAGTCTAATGTACATGACAGGTATGCCAAAAATTCAACAAAAAATGTTCACGTGTTTCACAACACAGTATCATTTTATTCCAAGAGCATATTCACTCTGTGCTGCTGTCTCATCCAAACTGAATATATGATCTGTATTTCAAGGCTATTTGAACTCACACACATAAGGGGTAAAAAAAGCAAAAGCTCTGAGCCTTAAAACTCTGAACCACAGTTAATTTCTTTTATCTTTCCCTTGCATTGATGTAACTCCACACACTACCACCTAATCATAAATAAATAGTATCACGTAGACAGATTCTTGTCCAAACAGTTGTTCTTTATTTAACTGTGAAGTAGGAGAAATTATGTGAATATGATTGCTTTAAAACCACATCCTCCTACTCTAATTATATACCAGCTAAGGGCATAACGATTTCCCATAAAAGAATATCTGTTTTGGAAGAATCTATTAACTCTTCCTTCACTAATTCTAAGCTGTTTTACATAGGCTTTTTGAGAACCTTTTTCTTGAGAAAATTACTGCAACCTTCATCTAAGTGATTCTTTTGCCTTATGAATAAAAGTGACTCTTTTCCTTTGCCTTATGAATAAAAGGCATAAAAATAAAGTTCAGCTACTTAACTGCTATATAAGTGAAACCTAAAATTCATTTAAAAGTACCATTACTCTCCATCAACAACTTTTATATTTCAACCACTCTGACAAATTGCAATTTGATAAATCTGCTCATTAATTTACATTCATTCACTTTATAAGCTCACTAAAATGGGCATTAATTCATTGTTTGTCTTGGCTTTCTGTCTGGAAAGGAAGAAAACCAGGGTAATTTTGAAGATGCAATAACAACAGCAGTGAAGAAAAATGTTGCCAAAAAGAGAAACAACTGCTGCAAGAACAAGAGGGAAATATGAAAATTATAAGTAAAAGAAAACCAAGGAAAGAAAAGTATTGAAAGAGCCCTTGAATTAAGAAAAAAGAGACAAAAAGGACTTTGTAGGAACATTATAGAGAACTATACTGACAGTATGTTTTCACAATTTTCCATCAGATACTAGTATAGAGACCTTTCATCTCTGTAGTTAAAAAATCAAATTGAATAATTCAGGTGCATCTTTGGTCCTGGTATCTGATAAGTTCTACTGAGGTAAATTATTCATGTGATTACCATGTTTAATAACACTATGAAGCTCAAACTAAAATTTCAAGGTATTAGTAAAATAATTAAAAGCAAACTGAATGTTTTGAGGTTTTTTTATGAAATATTTATTTAGACCAGAGTATATAAACAACAGTGCACCTTTTGAGATGACACTAAATCAAAGCAATATTATTCAGGGTACTTGCCACATAGAGTTGTTTCCACATTGTTCCCCAGTCTCTTAGAGTTGATGTCATTTCTGTAATAACAGAATCTTCTGTTGGAATAACCATTTCAAATTGTCTGTAACATGCAGAAGAACACATGATATTGCACAAGCATTACTAATCCCATTGCAGTTACTTCCTATTGCCAACAGTGACGTCTGTCAACCTACATAAGTGCTCCTCCAGACCATGATACTTTTTATTTTTATATTTATTTAATCCCCATGGAAAAACTTCGGGTGAAATTAGTTTAATCCCCATGCAAAGTCTTGGTCCTGGAGAAGTCAAGGTGAGTTTTTTTACTATGAGATAAGCATATCAAAAACTACTTTCACAGCAGAATAAATCCCATAGTTTCCAAAGCGATCTTGACACTTTAGCTTTTCATGCCTGGATTACTTTTTTCATGATATCTTGTCTCTCTTACTAAATTAACATAACAATGTGACAGCTCTTGGCCATGGTGTGCAGCAGGGCACATGGACTGAATGGGAAACACAAACTAACAAAGGAAATAGATGCAACAAAGACTTAACTCCATGCAAGTACTGTCATGGTGTCCACTAACAAAAATTACTCTGCCTTTAAACTTTATTTTAAATAAATTTTGTTTCACTGAACCTTCAGTTTTAGCTACAACTTTAAACAGAGAAAGGATGCTAGGGCATGACAAATCA
This sequence comes from Vireo altiloquus, assembly GCA_013396875.1. Taxonomy (NCBI): domain Eukaryota; kingdom Metazoa; phylum Chordata; class Aves; order Passeriformes; family Vireonidae; genus Vireo; species Vireo altiloquus. The sequence goes on from VZRF01010034.1 coordinate 871,824, forward strand.
CATGTTGCTATAACTTCCTAGTGAAACACAGTGAGTTTAAGAGTAACATGGTGACATTTTCACCTGTGGGAACAAAACTTGTTTTAATATTATTACAGTCTCCATCATTATTTCTACCCATCACAAATAATGGACCTTCAATGCACTCATTCATGCTCCCAAAACAAAGGTCACTAAGTGTTCAGGTATCCATCTATTATGAGAAATGTCCTTACCTAAATAGGCTTCACACTGTTTTGTATCAGTTCTCTACTAATAAATCCAAATAAAGGATACAATATGAACGATTACAAATTAGGTAGAACTGAAAAGAAACGTTGAGCTAAGATCCCTGACAGGTTTTTTTAAATTTTCAAGTGATATTATCAAGGTAAGTTTTATACCTAAAAAAAAAAAAATCAGGTTTTTTTTGGTCAGACAATTTGAATTTGAAAAACAAAATTTTAAAACTAATTTTAACCAATTATTCTGGATTTTATCAATTCTTCTAAAAATGAAAAGACATCAGTTGTTGTCAAAAATAAATACTGGGTCTCCATCACCTGAAGAAAAGAAGCAAAGGAAAAAGTTTCTCTATTCATTTACAGGTTTACTAATATCTTTTGCCATCAAACCGATACATTATTTCACCCTTTTTTTTTGTAAAATGGCAACTGTCTACCATGGTAGAGCTGCTGTCCTCCAAGAAAACAGCTAATCTTAAACAGCAGGTTAAAAGATAGCTTACATACAGAATAATTTATTCAAATTAAGGCAATGCCTTTATCAAGCCAAACTTAATATAATTGTTTTCTCTTTTCTGCAGACTATACAGAATGATATTCCCAATTGTGTTCAGTGTCTTCTCAGGATACAGCATTCCAATTTTATGTCCGTGCAGGAATATCAGGTTAGCTAAAGACAACCACTCCAAGTCCTCTGGCAGTATGCTGAAGATATCATAGCATAACTAAATTATTTACTTTATAAGCAAAAGATCTTTGGTACAAGTAACTGATCGTGTTTAAATATTTGAAATAAAACATTTCACATACCCTTTGTTCTTAACACAGGCATTCTTCAAGTGAATGTAGTTAGATGGAAATATGCCCTGAAAAATATAAAAGTTTAGGTGAAAAAGTCTCTTTACATGAGTTCAGCATACCATTTAGTATCACTCAATATGCAAATTCATGCTGAATTCAAAGTCCTCCAAGTAATTAACAAAAAACACACAAGGAAAGAATGCAATAAATACTCAGTACAGCTCTAACAAAAACTAAAATGCCATGATCTGTAGAGTTTAAATCCTTCAACACTTCAGAAGTGAACATAAACACACATAGAACATGCAGAAGATTGCTTGAGAGCTCCCTTATGGCAGATGGTTTTATTCATTATTCCCACCTTGACAAGAAACAGACCAGCTGTGGGAGATAATGTCTTATCAACCACATCTTAAGGATTTTCACACAGGGATTTTTAAAATTAAGCAGAATAAATGAAGTTAACAATATTCCATAAAAAAAAAGTCAAGTTAATAAAGAAAGTCGAAATAAAGTTTAATTTGGTGGCTAGTCTGCCTGCAGTGCACAGGAAGGTGCGGTGGATGCCTATCAAAGAGCCTGGGTGTCCCAGGAGCAGCCCTCTTCTAATTGTTTAAGGGCTCTCCACCATTCTCTTGAACAGGCAGAGCTGCTCAACACTCCTACTGCTCTTACTGCACACTAACATCCACAGTTCAGAATAAGCAAAATGAAGCAAGTCAGCTCCAAGCCTCTGGCTGGGAAGATAATACACTACAGCTCATGCAGTGAGGGAAAATACATATATGGTCTCCTCATAATAAGCACAGCTGCATACAGCTTTCCTTTGTGATGATGGTGTCCCATTTTCTTTTAACACAGCCATTAGACCTTCGACAAAACCAAATCTACTGGCAACTGCCCTTTTAAATGCTCCTACTCCTCTGTAATGCAAAGTAGTTCAGGAGAGCCTCTCCCAAGGACAGTGAGACATCCAGCCTTGCAGCTGTAACAATATGTCAGGGAACAGGATGGCTGCATATGCACCCTGACTGCAGACCAGCTGCCACAGATAACTCCTTCGAGTGTCAAAACTGGCAGAATAACAAGGGAAGAATCTTGACATAGCAATACCAATAACAAGAGGAGTTACAAGGTGCTCTAATTATTTTACTTTTGGAGAGACTCCCTTCAGAAATCCAATTCAGAAAACTGTTTGCATTCATGCTAGGAAAACCAAGAATATATATCTCATCTCTTCACACATCAAGTCATGTTTAGAAAACCTATTCATAACTTCCATCACACATTTGACAGACCACAAAGCAAGACTGACAGCAAGCATGTGGTGAGAATTGCAACAAAAGACACAGAAGATGCAATAACAAACCACAACTGCTCATGTCTTATAAATCAAACTGTAATATAGATCAATGAGGTCAAAGTAGTAAACATCAAATTAGACTCTGTGGCTAAATTTACTGTTCACATCGACCTTCCACATAAAGAAAGGAAATTTATGTGATTAGAGACCACAGGCTTTGGCACAAAAGGCCAGTGACTTGATATGAGTCAGAAACTAGAAACTTCTGAAATTAATGTATATGTGCCTTATTTTGCAGCTGAAGAATCTTGGAAATGAGGAGAGAAAAAGAAGAACAAAGCTTACAAGGCAGGTAACCAATACAGATAATTTAAGATCTTTTCTTTCAAAGAAAAGAAACAACAGCAAAATCTGTACAATCCAAGAGGCAAGAAAACAGCAGAGGTTAAGAAAATAGAAAGACAAGAAAGACAAGTAAAGCTGAAACATATAACACGAACAGACACTGAAACATAAATTTCTTAACTTTTCATGTCTGAATGTAGAAGAAATAAATCAGTGAAGTCTGGTTTACTATACTATGCTACTATGGAAAGCAAAGACTACACATCAAAGAAAACCAAAATGAACCATCTATTTTACATAGCAACACATATCTTTTATTCAATTCAATAAGCCACACTCTGCGTGTGGCTCCTATAAACTAGCTGTCTCCACTGGCTACTCTAAATTAATTCATAGCATCAAGAAAAACAGGCACAGTTTAACCAGCTTTTCCAGCAGTGTTTACAATTTGTATTCTCAGTAATCTTTTCCCTTCAACCTAGCTTCCTCTGAGTGGAAAACGCATAAACCAGAAATGAAAGAAAATTCACCACAGCCCTGGATTTGTAAAGTGTATTATCCTAATACATAGAAGCATCTCATAAGGGTAATCCATGTCCAAATCTAATTAAAGTAGTATCAATAATATACTTAACACTAAGCTCTAGTTTTCTTTTAAGAGTAAATATCATATACTTACAAGCAGACTGTTAACTTTCAAAAAGTAAATATACATTTTTGCCAAAGAATGCAAAACTGCAGTTGACCTTTACCTTAACATTGGGGTTTTTTAAGGCAAATCCTCTGTACCATCCTGTGAAGAAAGCACATTTTGCTTTTTAAAGCATTCAAATCATTTACATATGTAAAACAGATTTCATCTTTCCCTTTTGGACAAATATTACAATTCCACACTGCTGTCAGACTACACTCATTTAAAAGATTTTCCATACAGTGAAAGGTATTTCATTTAAACCAGCTCATATTCGGATGACTTCATTCACACTATTTCAGGAATTACTCTTTAACCCGGTATCCCTAAATGTTTCTAACAATATAACCTAGGCAAATTCTGCATTGGACACCACAGCAGTCTAAACTGAAATAGTTTCATATTAACTCTAAACATTGACAAGTCATTTCTGGACTTCATGTTCTACATCTATCAACCACAATACTGCACATAATTCATAATGTACCTGATTCAAAAGAATAGATCCTATGCCTTCTAAAAGAACATTTCTTACAAGGTTAACTATATATAATCCTGATATGGTAAAAAAACCCCTAACAACTATATAATCCCAAATGATTAAAAAAATGATTAAAAATTATTTAAAAAATCATGTATTGATTTTTATGTGTTAAGGAGGCAGATTATAAAAAAAAAGCAACTTTATTTCTCTGACACTAGCAACAGACATTTGCCAAAATTATATTTGCATTCTCTAAGGCAAAACAGAGGTAGAAGTGAATGCTTACACTGCTTTAAGATTTAAAGCTGTGACTTTGAATTAATTTGAAAATGTCTTGATAGCAGCCAGGTTTCCCTCAGAAATACCAAAAAAGCAGAAGAATCATGAGAGATTTCCTTTCTGATATAACTCTTCGCCTCCATAAATGTTTATTAAACAGAAAGATTAAATAAAAATTATTGTACTGCAAATTGATTATTATGGAGATTAGAGCTCACTCAAACTGTGGAAAAAAAATTTAGATGCCAAAATGTGTTATGTTATTTACTTCAAAAATGTGTTGCTTTACAAAAATAAATAAATATTAATGGGGTTCAAACGATCAACACACGAAACTTAATTATCACTGGAATCACCTGTGAACTCACCATCACATTTCTCTAATATTTGAACAGTGTCTCCAATCTCCAGTGATAGGCCATGTGGGACTGTCCCTCGAAAACCAGCAATTACTGAAAAATATAATATGTTTCAATTATTCACAACATTAAAATATAAAATATTATTCCTATTGTTAACAGAAATAGTATATTACATGGGGAAGTTACATGTTAGAACAAACAGGCTTATTCAAATTTAATAACCTGTGAAAAGAGTCAAAGAAAGAACCATTAAGCCACTTTTACGAGCATAAAATTTAAACCACAGGACTCAGAAAGAAATCTAAACAGAGCCCTACTATACATGAATGGAAAGCTTGTACTGGAGAACACTATTAGCTAGATCATAAGAACCCCGAAGGACAGAAAGTGTTTTATTCCAAATGCTTACACTAACACGCATCAGACCTCAGGATTTCGCAAGCTGAAAGTGCCAATATGTGCCAATATTTTTGTTGCCATCCATAGCACTCACATACCATGAGAAGAAAACCTTATTTCACATTTGCTTAATGGATGCTATAGACCCAGCACTCCATATAATCCCAAATGTGAGGAAATGGTTCGGGGGTGGAGAACACTAAAGCATGTTGTTCACTCCAATACATTAAGTGCACACACAGTTTCCCCTGCAGCTTCACCAAAGCCTTTAAAGGGAGGTCATGAGCTCAGGCTGGGACAGGAGCTTCAGAAATGGAGCTGGAGATAAAACATGCTTCAGAAACAAAACAGTCACCAGAACAGTGATGTTCCCAAATACTTACAATGGCCAAATATTAAGTCTTATATTGTTAGTTCTAAAATAAGAGACAGCTATTTTTTCACTCAGAATCAAAATAGAATACCCAAAAGCCACTCAAAGAGCCCACTCCTATAAATGTTAAAGATCCATTAACATGCTAGATAGCAATTCAGCTATTCAACCCTGTTTTCACTGTACTTGAAATGCTGAATTAAAATATTGCTGAATTCCGACCATGAGACCAAGCAATAGTGCTTTTGATTCTCTCTATTGTAATCTTCTTTCAGAGCTTAATTTTGAAGTGGAAAACACCCTATCCACTAGGGCACGATGCACAAAATAACTTTGTAGCCTAACCACAGTCTTACTGCTGTCAAATATCTATCCATCTAGACAGGAAACCCCCAATCTCACAGGAAATCAAAAAAACCCCACTAACAGAGGCATGACAAGAAAACTTCACATATAAAAGCCAAAAATATATGCACATAGGCAAGGACATATATATGCTCTTGCCTGCTGTTGGAAGTCTAGCCTGCCACAAGCAGACACTACGCTCAAACAACATAACCTGTCATCCACCATCTGTGCTTGCCACATCGTTCAGCAAAGGCAGCAGGAGAGATTAGCTGTCAGCAACCACAGAAACTGAAAATTCATTTGTGAATCTTTGGAAGAAAGTTCTAGATTTTAAGAGTAAACCAAAAGGATATGGTTTATGCTCTAGGAGAGCATGTTTAAAAATGTACAAAAAGTACATTTTTGCCAAATCCTTCTTCAGAATTTGAAGACTTCAAAAACTCATTGTATTCAATCATCACTTCAATCATAAGAAAATCATCACTATGCTTAACCCATGGTCTTTAACCCTTTGAAAAAAATCCTGTGAGATTATACCCCTGGACAGTCCCTGGTCAGTCCCTAAGAGTTTGATACAACAAGAGACCAGTATGTATAGTGTTGAACCTCTTCAAGTATGTGTATTGAATCAACCTCTGTTCAACTTGGCGTTACTCCCACTGAACTGAATACGGTGAGATATGCAGTATGAAATAAAAAGTTACTTTGGTTCCAACACCATGATCAAGTACACCATTTTTAAAGCAGCTTAGTAGCAAGAAAGCATTTGTACAGTGAGAAAGTTTGTCTAAGAGTTGAAAAAAAATAAAGAAATTTTCAATTAATTCTTATACAAAGATCTGAAAATTAAAACAATTTATTAACTATGAAGAAATGACAATAAAAAGAAAACTCTCTGAATATAAACGCAATGTAGATCTAAATTCCACTGTGGCACTGGAATGACAGGAGTCATTCTGGTCACCTTTCTAGTTTGAAGAAAGCAAAACCGAAATATGAAGCCTGACAAAATAGCATATACAGCAACTGAAATAAAATTAAGGAATTAACTGAAGAAGCATGCAAAACCAAACCAAACCCTCATCTGTTATTAGAGTTGAGAAATGTCTTATTTTTAAACTACATGAAATAAAAAAAGAGACAGTTATTTTCTTCTTAAGAGCCAGTATATCCTGTCACATTGTTATGATTTGACTTTGCTGTGACATTCAGTTTTTATTACTTAGTTACTAGAGTTGTTAAAAATATTTTTCTTTTTTTTTTTTTTTTTTTAAGAAGTTTAAAAAAACTTTTAGGACAAAAAGACACTGAAATCTGACACAGTGTAGAAAATAGCTAGAAATCATTTTCGAGTATATATAGAAGAACAAAATTATACCTTGAAATGTCTTCTAGAAGGATGGCCTGCAGAGTACCAGAAAAAGAAAGAAAGAAACGAGGGCATCCTCTGTACCTCTAAGCACATTCACCTGATACACTTGAAAAACTCTGCCTGGGTTCTTGTGAAGGCCTGGCCTTACTCTTGTGGAATAAGGTCAGGCTCAACACAAGTAGCCTGTGGTGTTTAGCAGTGTCAATCAAAGTAAAATAAAGAGCATTGCAGAGCAGCAGAGGATTTAATGAAACGCGCAGGAACCCACAGATAAACTTATCTCCCAAATGTTTACTCAGCTAACTTTGTAATAATCAAGTCATGCTACAGAACTGGCACCGAGACAGAAGGTGGCCATCACAACAACTGCTGTAACAACAGATGAGGGCCAATGTACTCAACAACTTTTTTGTCTCAGTCTTCAATGCAACCTCCCCTCCCACACCTCTGGAGTGGATGGACAGCAGGATGGGCACTGGGGGAGCAAAGTTCTTCACTGTAAATATTAGGTTCATGACCACGTGAGAAACCTGAATGTACATAAGTCTATGGGGACCTGATGAGACATCCCAGAATCCTGAGGAACTGGCTGATGTAGTAATAGACTATTTACAAGAGCATTTGGTGATAGGACAAGGGGAAGGGATTCAAACCGAAGGAGGGTAGGTTTAGTTTATACAAGAGAAAAAAATTCTTTACTATGAGGGTTGTGAGGCACTGGAACAGGTTGTCCAGAGAAGATCTGGATGTGGATTCCTGTGAACACTTAAGACAAGATTGGATGGAGCTCTGAGCAACTTGGTCGAGTGAAAGTGTCCCTGCCCACAGCAGGGGGGTTGAAACAAGATGATTTTTAAGGTCCCTTCCAACCCTTCTATGATTCTGTAGATCCTACAGAACTCTATAGAATCTATAGATTCATCTATTCTATGATTCATGTCTTTTTAGTTTATATGTGGTGTATATACATAAGTAGACTACAGGGAGGATAACAATTAAGGCATGGAAGGAGGTAGTTGCTGTTCCACCAAAGATCCCGGGATTCAGCTAGGACATGGACTTCTTAAGCAAACCATAACATATATTTCATGTACTGAACATCTCATCCTTTTCTCCAATGACCACATTGTTCTGGAAAGGCAGATGCTCCTTAATTCTTTCTTCTAGTAGTAGCAAGTACATAATTAATCACTCTGCAGTGCCTGTGGCTTAAGGTGTTCTCAGCCTAACTTAAGAGCAGTACATATTTATCATACTCACAGAATGGACTTTTTTATAGACAGCATTCACTGACCCACATGCATTATGTATGTACCATTTTAATTCTTCAAACAACAACAGCTGTTGTGATGACCACTTTCTCTTTCTTCCATTGCAACTGTATACCAGAGACCTTAGAAAAGGAGGATGGACAGGAGAGAAGAAATCTACTCGGAATACAGATCATTTACCAATACCTGCAGCCTTTGCAGATGGACTGTCACATGCAAGTCCCTAGGAAGCTATGTATCAAAAACACATCTAGATACAGTTTTTGTCATTGTAGTAGCTGAAGGTCATATAAATGTTCCTTTCAAGCACAGGAACAGTGATTGATGTCCTCTTTAATCATCTCTCAGCCACAGCAGAAATATGGAACTCCACAATAAAAGTTTGTAGCAGGATATGTCCTCAGAAATATTTTAGAAACTGAGTTCAAATACTGCAGCCAGCTGACTTTATTAAATATTTTCTAGCTGCCAAAGGGTGCTCAGAGAATAAGAAAGCAAGACAAGAACACAAGATACAAAAACCTAATCTATACAGAAGGTGAAATCATCTGGTGAGAACTACAGTGACATGCAATATTAAAGCAACTTCAGTTTTGCTTTGCTTTGCTCCCAAGTTCAGCTTCTCAAAACAAAATTCTTCTTTGTGCTCTCATTCAAATTTGTGGCTGGATGTGCTCACTGTTGGACAGTTTTACATATGAAAGTGCCTGGTGTGTAAAAGGATCTGTCCAAGCCCAAGGTCTTAATTAAAGCCTTAAACTAAGTGGGGGGGTTTGGTGCAGCTTCTGCTCATCTAGAGCACAGAGAGCATTGCTGTTCTAAAAACTAAAACAAGATATTTTTTTGCTTGCAAGCACTGTATACAGGCTTTAAATGTGTGTTAGCATTATAAACAGTCACAAGTTAGAATTAAGGTCAACACCACAAAAGGAGACACACATTATATTCAGTTCTGGGTTGTGTGGCAGGACATACACCCCCAAATACTAAGGGATGAAAAGAAGTCATATCTACAGCAATTACTTGATGTTCAAAAATGAGCATTTGTATTACAATAGCATACTTGGGTTTCACATAATAAAAAACAGTCCTTCAACTGAAGAGAGAAGAGTGGGCAAAAGATGTGAGGTAGAAGAACAAAAGTTAATTTAATATTTAACTATTGCTTGGCCATATTCTGCACACAAAATGCTTGAGTGAAAAATAGACTCTAATTCAATACCCCCATTAAGTCATGATGCCCCAATTAAGAGAGGTGGCCTATGAAGCACACAGAAATGTGGTTAAGTACACAGTATATCATCACATTTGAAGGGTGGGAACACGGTGTCAAAGGGACTGGCTTTGACAGGGAACAAGATGCTCTGATTGAAAACAAATTGATTAGCTGGAAACAGGGGTGGTTGGCCCACTTCAAAGTTTTGCTTGGGGTTATATTTGTAAAATTTTTATGCCTGAAATAACTGGAGATCTGCATATAAGAACTAATGAGGCAGACATTGTTGTTCTTTTCCTCCTAACAGATGGCCAGAAGCTATTATTGATTCCAGATATTATCTGCTATAAATTGAAATCAGGTCCTCTTGACAGCAAAAGCAATTTTTAAACTTTTTTTTCTGGACTTAAAAGTGCCATTCTTTCAAGAGATTGAGACTTTCAGGAACAACACTATTTCAAGGGGTTTTGCTCTATTCAACACTTGAAAAAAATGATTTTAAAAAACTGTAACAAATGAAATTGGGATGTTTCTAACATTATGAAGTTATTATATTGGTTAAAACAGTCATTAATTTCATGATGGAAACCTGAACTTGCTTTTATGATATATTTTTAGCTGATGGGTAATGACATATATATATTACCTTTGAGGAAGACTCGGATTCATGGTCTTTTTGCAGAAATATAAGAACTTACCTTTGATACAGCCTTATGCATAGTAAATACAACAGACATCTGGCACTCTGAGCAGCTTCAGAAAGTGCAACATCATCTTCAAGGCAGCCATTATAAAAAAAGCGTAAAAATCTGTCAACAACTCTCCCAAGCATACTGTTTGTAAAGTCATGTCTGAAGCTACTGACCAGTGGCAAGCCATGCAAGCATCCAGTGGTACAACTCTCAGCATTTTGTGGCACAGGGATCTCCTGAGCCAGAAATGGTATTTCTGTGTTTAACAACCGTGGATGTATTTTTCTTTTATGAATTCGCCTAATTAGGATTTGTATGCATCATAATGTCGATGTCCACAAACTCACAGCAAGCTTTCCAGTTTAAATATGCTCATGCAAGAAAACAGTCTTCCTTTCATTTCCCAGTGCAATTTCATGTCCCCTTGTTCTTGTGGGAAAGTTCAAATACGAAATCTCTTGTCACCCCCTCTGCTGTACTTTTTCCAGGATGAAACCTTTTCCCTCAAAAGAAGCTAAAGAACCTTTTTAGATTTCTAAATACAAAATTACTATTTTGCAGGATTACTAGCAGCAGAAACACACGGAGGCATGCAACTTTGATACTGCAAAATAGCCAGAGCATCGTGTGCATTGAGCTTTGCCTGCATATGAATTGATCTGGATGGAGTGCAATGATAGCACAGCTACATGCTTGTGCTTCTAATACACAAGTTAATTCGGGCATCTGTTCATAATGCATTGTGCTGCCTACAGACACCCCAGGAGGCTTGCTGCAAACCAGCAACAAGCTAATGAAGGCAGCGACAGAAGAGAGAGGGAGCGGGGCGGGGAATCGATCTCATCTCCTTTCAATAAACACACTATATACAAATGTTAGTTTCAATAACAGAAGTGATCCTTAAATCTCTTGCAGATTACCGAGGATAAACACTTTCAAATTTGTATTGAAATAAAAGAATGTGAGTTCTCTTGCCTGTGTATGTACACCACAATTAAAAGGATCAAATGCATAGTTCAGATAATGACATCTCAGTGTGGCTTTTGAATATCTCAAGTGCTGCTCACATACAGCAGTCAGTTTTCTTAAGAGATGAGAGTTTGCATGGAATTTTCCTAACAAGGACATTTATTGAACAGCTATTCATGAAAATACATCAAAGCACATCAAAAATCATCAAAAAACTTGAATGTCCAAGCATTGAAAATACTGTATAAAGTTCAACAGATATAGAAAACTAGTCTTCAGTTGCCTGTAAAACAAGAATCTGGAATTCCTACTGCTAATAGCACTGACTACCTGTACAGATAAGGCAGATGCCAAGTCTGAAATACACAAAGAAATACATGGAGATGCAGTAGAGCATATTCCCTCCTGTGCCCAGCTCAACATTTGAATTCAGCACAGTAATCACTTTCAAATCCCTGATTACAATGCTGCCAAAAACCATAGGACAATTCTAACACAGATAATCAGTTTAGTGTGAATGTCTGAATGCTTGTCAAGCTCTCTTCATCCTGCATCTCAGCTACAGGCAGGCATGTTATAACCTCTTTGATGAAGCTTAATCCCAGTATCTGCAAACATTTTTAACTCTTTGCTTTGGGTACCTCAGGTATTAGGACTATATATTAAAACAGAGCACTAAAAGTAACAAGTGATCATTTGTTACTATTTGCTGTTGTGAATCGCAGCCCATCTAGAACACCAAAACTGGAATAATTCAGCATGTACCACCACTGTCCCTGTCCTTGCAGGTATGAGATTTCATTAATTGTTTTCTTTCTTCTACCAAAGAGCTAATTAAGCCCTTTATAGTTTTTGAAATCCTGCTTGCTATCACTTTTGCCCACATCTTGTCCCTGCTAAGAGCAGTTTCTTGATATGCTTTAATTCTGGAAAAAGAAATTTAGAAGTAAAAAGAAAATAAAACAAAAAGGTCCAGAAAATCTAGTACACCTTAAGAGTTTATGAATAAATGACACAGCTCTCCCTCGAATTTGCTCAGGAATTTCCTCTACAGAGAAGGAATGTCAATGTAAAATCCATCAGAGGCATCATGGAAGAAGGCAAGGTGGACTCAGTACAAGCAGGTGTAGATTTCATGCATTTAATCAAGCTATGATAAAGAAACTAGTCTGTAGCCACTTCAACCAGTTGGTCTCACTTTAATTCTTTACTGTAGAGCTAGAGATGAAGTATCAATGCATTAAGATGATTAAATGCCGTGTTAAACAAGAAGGGTGGATTAAGTGTAAACAATCTTTCATTACTTGGAAACAGCATCAACTTAAAAATCCAGCTAGTAGAAAGGAATAAGTGCAAAAAGTAGACTATGTTCAGATAACATGATCTGTAAGAACAACCTCTTTTAGTTAAAAATAACTATGACTTTTATAAGATTAAGTATTTCCAAAGTTCTAATAATTTTCAAAATTTGTGAAGTAATTGCCCTAATTTTTAATAGTATGATCAAGGAAAAGAGTTACAACTATTTACTTGGAAAAGTATTTATGTTTCATTCATAGCCTCTGGGGAAACAAAGTTTCTGAGTAAAATCAAATAAACCAGCAAGGAGTTTTCTAACTTACTTTAAGTGTCAGGTTTGATAAAGAAGGGAGGATGAGAAAACATGGCCACAAGCTGTATTAGGGGAGGTTCAGGCTGGACATCAAAAGGAATACCTTCATGGAAAGGGTTGTTAGACACTGAAACAGTCTGCCCAAGTGGAGTCACCATCCCCAGAGGTATTCAAGAGACTACTGGACATGGCACTTAGTGCTCTGATCTAGTTGACAGGGTGGTGATTGAACAAAGGTTGGACTTGATAATCTTAGAGGTCTTTTCCAGCCTAAACAATTCTGTGATTCTGTGATGTATCCACAGCACAAGTGCATCCTCTGAGGTCTGACAAAGCCAACAAAGCTGCAAATGCCAGATCTCATAGCAACTCTTCAGTGCATTTTGTACTCTAGTAAAGCTCACCAAAACTCCCAAAAACTTAAGAGACACAAAGTTCTACATTATTTCAAATACAGATCTATGGTGTAATTTTGTATCTGCCAGAGGATTTGCTGGCTATATGTCATATCCCTACAAAGCCAGCAGAAACTGAAGCAGAAAATTAAGTGCCTCACATGATTATAAACACAGGAGTTATCTTCCAGAAAACAGTTAAATTTTTCCAGAATAATAGGATGACAATTATTTCAAAGAAGGCCTGGAATAAAAGAGTATGTGCTTACAATTGAATTCTGAATAATAATGTCAGAACAGTGGGTATGGTCCAAAGTCTAATAACCACACATTTCCCTATTCTCCTCTTTCCTCCCCAAAAGCATTATAACATAACATACTTCTCTGAACTCAGGGGGCATAATTTCACAGCCCTTAACAAACTTTAAGTAGCATCATGCAAACTCAAGCTCAGAAGAGCTATAGTCTAATGGACTGAGAATAAAAGACAACCACTGTGCAAGCTGCAAGAATTACTCTTCACCATCTATGAGAGGCACCCAAGGGGAACATGGGTAGACAACAGTCCAGTAGCTCAAAAACTCCCTGTGCTTGGTATCAAAGACTTTGGTAAATGAGACTGGCTTCCCCTTAATACTGCACTGTTTGCTCCCATTCAAGTAATAAATAGCATTCAAGGACCCCAAGAAAATCAGAGCACAAATTTTCTTCACTAATACAAGAGACAGGACACACTTCTTCCACAACAGAGTCAGGTCCATCAATTGACCATAGAGACGAAATACTTTCCATGTATTGTACAGCATCTTGTATTTCCTTTGGAAGATCAGAGTTTAATTCTGTATTTGACCTGCCATCAGTGAAACACAATAAAAAAAAAACAAAAAACCAAACAACAGTAGAAAACTCACACACAAAAAACTAAATACAAAACATTAAAAAAAAATCAACACATCCTGTAATTTTTAATGTCATTGCATTTCAGCTTCTCTGGTATCATATTTCAGGTGAATTTCAGTCTCCTGCTAAGCTGCATTTCTCTGATATTCAACCATATCATTATAAACATATTTTAAGTACTTTCTTTTTACCAATAAGGCTTCTGTTTACCTTGACTTTAGCCTTCATGCAATGTTCTCTATAGCATTTTATACCTAAATAAATAATTCTGCTTTTCTAAGCTATGAGCCTTACTTGATGCTACTTACAAAGAACATTTATTAAATATCATTTTTTTGCTGTGCTTCAAAACTTAATGCAATATGGTACTTTGCAGAAACAAAACAAAAACCTTATCAACTTATGCAATAAGAAAATTGTGCAATTTAGCTAACACAAAAAATAAACTGTAATTGTGAGCTTCTGTAGCCTGTCCCACAGGCCAGCCAATTCTATGTAGATAAAAATATCAGAAGATCTCTTTAAAGAAAGGACAATCTGTCAAGGTGTGAAATTAAGTACAACTAAGGAAGACAATTACAAATCACTTACAAGTACCCTGGCACGTTTTTTTATCTTAAATGAGGCGCAGCTTTCTTGATCTAGTGTAATTGAGAGGCATTTCAAATATACTGGAATACAGCTGTCAGGACTAGTAAAGCAAAACTACTTCCTCCTGTGAAAATCCTCAGAGACAGCTGAATGCAAGTTTAAACATCCCACTCTGGCTTTAAGCTGGTTTATTAGGTTTAATGGTTGGAAATAACCACTGCACTTTTCAGCCTGATTTCAATAGCTGAGCCAGCAGAATTCATTGTATTTAACCCTGCAGGGTTTCATCACTAATTCATAATCTCTGTAAAGTTAAAATTTCAGGGATATTTAAAGAAATCCTACAATTATTCTAAAATGTGCGACCAAAGAGAAATGTAAGAAATGTATACACTTTTTTTCCTACTCATAGCTCTGAAAAAACCCCTAAAAAACTACCTGGATATACAATTTTAACAGTGTTTCTGTAGCACAGTGCACTTTCAAAAATGCAAGTGTAGGGTCTTCTTGAATAGTCAGAACCTTCACTTTCTGCTCATGCTTGCTTAGGAACAGTGCCTGTTACTCCAAAATTAAGGGTGAAAAGAGTTTAGGTTCAGTTGGAAATGTTTATAAAAGCACAAAACAATATGAGAAAAATATATCTGAGAAGTATATGCAATCAATTAAGATAATGAAGATTGTTGACAAGGGGGCGATTCTGTTTGATGTGATGGGGGAAAGGAAGTATATGAGCAAACAGTCCTTTAAAGGTTCATATTATGATTCAGAGATGCACCTGAATCTTTATCTTTTCTTCTGTAAGAGTATTTCAGGAGACAAGATATTTCTTTTGGCTTTTAACACCTTGGAAGAGTCACTAAAAACAACTGCCATTGTAACACTTCTATCCTTACTCCTTCCTCTAGATTTGGCACAGAAACCTAGGAATACATTCAGATACCACAGGTGCAGAAAAACATGAAAAATAATGATGTCGTTCTAAGAAATGCGTACTGTGAGAGACACATTAGCATCTGGCACCATAAAACACTTCCTGAGTTAAACTAATCATGGTTTTGACAAGCAACTGGGCAGTGCCAGGTGAACCAGACACAGGGACTTCTTGTCTTTTAGTATTAAGTCATTTTTTAACCCTTCTCCAGTTGAAAGAACATACAGGATTCTTTCCTGAAACTTAAAAAATCTCTTTTGTATGTAAGAAAAATTGGTGGAGACAGGTGAAAAGACTTTTGTGTCAATCCAGTGTCTGTCAGCAAGTTAGGAACAATGCTGAATTAAGCTACCACAAATGAAAGAGATTTGCAATCTATCCACTTGGCCACTGTCCACACCATTAAGCCACGTGCCTTTTTTTGCACTGAATCAAGATATAAAACTCACAGAGTTAAAGGAAAGTATGCTGCCAAACTTCACTTGAATGTGGCACGGACAAGGCAGGGAATGAAGGGACATGAAAATAAAGGCAAGACCTTCAGTAAAGAAGTGCAGAGGTTCCTCCACAGGAGGAACCATTCACCGGGAGGGACAGCAAACAAACTGCAACTCCAGCTCTACGCTTGGCCACAGTGCCACAGAGAGCCATCACATCATACACAGCTGACAGAACTAATGCACTAATTTAAAATCATTAATTTTCTTAAATACTGTGGGGTTTTCCCCTACAATTAATAGCCTCCAAAGAGAATAACAAAGATCTCATGAGACTAATCCAGGAGCTAAAGTAAGGAAAGGACAAAGCTGTATTTTTGTCCCATGCTTGAAAAGACCTTCTGAAACAAGAATATGAAACTCACACAAAGACATCAGTGTCTTGACTCAGCTTGATGGTTTTTCTGTTTCTGTACTACACCAAGCAGCTTCTGATCTCAACTTCCATGTCAGTAGCAAAACACAGGTGTTGAAAATTAGTAAATTAGACAATCAGTATACTGCAAGGTTGTTTTTAAGAATGAAACAAGCCCTTAAGACTGATAAGATGAACACTATGTGGCATGTCTACTATACAGAGATATCTTCTTTTTCAAGAAAAGACTTTTGAAGGCACTGAAGTAACTGAGAGCCAAACCAAATGGTGAAACTGGAGATGGTTAAACACAAACTTTAAAAACAGTAACCTTCCTTAGTCATAGCTGACTTTAGAACAACTATGATTTAGTATTTCTGCATTATTCTCTTCCCCTCTCTCAAAAAATCTTTTGCCCAAGAACTCTGAATTTAAGTAGTCAAGATATTTATAGACATATACTCAAATATATATGGACTTGTACATCTGAATATGCACAAGTCCATGGGACCCAAGGACATTCATCTGTGGGTCCTGATCTTTAAGGTCCAACCCTTAACATGCTGTGATTCTATGCAATATTGAATCCCTGGAGCACCATACATGAACACTGTTTTGGGTTCAATTCAGCAGTTAGTTTTGCTCCACATCATAATCCCACCCACTAATTAAAACAACTCCAGGTGTGTAAATAACAACACACCGAGGAAGAATAAACCCATTACAGACTAACAGCAAATTGAAGGGACCAAACCAAAGAAAAGTGTCATTTTTCCTCGCAGAAAGAAAGAAGGAGTAAAAAACAAGCAGGAAAGTATTTGCAGTGCAAATACACAAGTTAAGCTTGAGGAGGAAAAGGAAAGTAAGAGGCAGAACAAGGCTTGCAACTTGCGTCTAACTTCCTTAAACAATTGAAACTCACTTATTAAAAATATGCTATTTATTATCTCTAAAATTACCATCCAAATTAAAAGGAATCCCTTTTCCACTTCAGTAGGATTGCTTGAAAGGTCAGCCAACAATCACTGCTGGGCTCGGACTGAAATTCATTATTTCCA
This sequence comes from Vireo altiloquus, assembly GCA_013396875.1. NCBI lineage: Eukaryota > Metazoa > Chordata > Aves > Passeriformes > Vireonidae > Vireo > Vireo altiloquus. Next base: position 889,295 of record VZRF01010034.1, read on the forward strand.
GCCAGCAATAATGTTAATGGCTATGATAATTACAGTCATTGGTGGTTTGGTTACTTGTTGTGCCATAACAAGATACTATTATGCGACCAACATAATCCTACCTAATCCTTGAAGGCTTGCATATAAACCACAGAAGTGTCACAGAAAGGAAATAATATATGAGCAAAATCGGTGAAGTGTTAGGACTTTTCATACTTGTTTTCTAAAATACATGGAAATTAGGTGATTTAACGCTTTCAGTCTCCAAAAAGAATGAGAGATGTCAAGTGAGCCAAAACAGAATATTCTGGCTCAAGTGGAATTTGAGTTACAATCTTGTGGAATTTGCAGCCTTTGCATTTCAGCTGGATTAGACATAAGAGACACACTATGAATTTTATGCAGAAATACCTCTACCAACACTTCGCCTTTTCTGAAAGTTTATTTTCATCTGCTCTATCATTTCCATTTTAATGTTCAATTCCTTACCCTCCATTTCCCAATTTCAGGACTCAAAAAACCATCAACGCCGGCACATAGAGTGATCAAATAGTGATGGACAAATAATTAAAAATTGAACTGAAGAGATCTTTAATTTGTGCCTTAGTAAAAGCTGCACAGTAGTACCCAGGACACAGAATGGACCTGACATTAAGTGTGAAGATTGGTCACCAGTACAAATACTAATCAATAGAATTATTGTAATGTAGGGCAAGTACATGCCAAAGACTAAAATACCATCTTAATCATTCAACCTTGCAACTTGCTTCACCCAGGTAGGTTTTTGAATGTACTCCATCAGGACTAGGGTTTTACATTAAATACTCAGGGTTGACCTGGTTTCATCAAAGTTAGCCCTATTTAAAACTTGCCTGGCTAGGACTAGGAAGTGGAATTAGGTAACAGGGCAAGAGTGTTCTGAGTTTTCTGGTTTGGAGAAGGTTTTTTCCCTTTAATAAGTCTTAAAATATATTTAATTTGTTCCAAAATTATTGAAAAAGAAAAGGTCCCTGGTTTTAGCAATATAAAAGCTAACCCAAAGCACAGCAGAGCAAAACCTGGAACAGTTCAGATAGACATATTTTATCTTATTCCTCATGAATTTAGGGTAGTAGTAAATGAGAAAGAAGCTCTCCAGTTTTGTCTCCTCCCTTTTTTAAAAACTTGCTTTCCATCTTTGGAAGCATATCTTTTGAAATTCAGCACTTCACACTTAATTCCTCTTTTTTTTTAAAGTATAGAATTACTAATGAAAAGGACTTGATAATTAATGCTTTTCAAAACCATGAATTATTCATAAACTACAACACAGCACCCATGTACAATCACATATTCTGATTCCTACTGAAGTAGTTTGAAATAGCAGCACTAGTGGCAAAATAGCCACTAACAGATTCATAGAATCACTTAGGTTGAAAGGAACCCTTAGGATCGAGTCCAGCCATAAAATATACTACACTGCACCCATATATACTCTACTATACCCATTTCTCAGCAGACTAATTAACTCCTGCCTACTTATCACCCAAAGGTATCTGATCTTAATTTTGTTATCAAGAAAGGTCCTTCAGAGTCACTTTGGTGCCTCTGCAAGACACTACACTCTGCCATACAGCCACAAATATCCAAATGCCAGTGGGGCTAAGGTTCATGTATGTGAGCTTTACTCTTCTTGCATTTCCAGTATAACTAAGATGACAAAAATAAAAACAACTTCCAGACTTTGACATAGCTGTGGTGACAAAAAGAATATTCTGGCAATGACCTACAACACTTTGGTACAGGGCAAATGTTTTCAGTTGAGTTTGCCCTGGAATTCATAACATAAGGCTAACACTGAGAGGGTGGTACAAAACCTGCAGCTGCTATATTTTGTCTGATATAAGTTAGAAACTTAAAACCATGAAAACAAGACAGTATTCTCTTACGTAATAAGCATTAAAAAACAAATAATAAAAAACAACCTTCAAACAACAACAAACAAACAAAAAGCCAAGAATCAAAAAAATCAAGGAAAATCAAAATAAAATCATTTAAAGGAATCAAGGAATTCATCAAAGGCTTGTGATGAGAAACTGTGTACTATTCCCAACAAAACAAAAAGTGGTAACATAAACACAAGTGCTGAAACTACTCTATCCTGCAACAGAGAATTCACTGAAATTCCTAATCTCATCATGAGACTCTAAAGTAGGTCACAGCAAGCTTAAAAATTGTCAGAAAGCAAAGAATAAGGGGTAATAGTATGCAAATCACCTTCTCTGCAAAGTTGATACACTTCATCCCCCTTCCCCCTTGATTTTCACAAAACCTCAAATACAAAGGGATCCACTGTCTCTGCAAACAGAAATATATTTATGCACACACCTTTAAAAATATGTACTAGTGACAAATCATGTGCTTTTAGACCATGTCTAATTCATCTAGAACTCCTTCAGTAATTATGTTTTCTTAATTACTGGCTTATATCTGGTCAGTGTTATCTTAAATGCTGTGATTAGAAGGTGTTAAAAAGACCAACCACATGATATAGAAATTCTAGTTCAAAATATATACATAATTATAAACCTTTTTATTTCCTTTAAAGTTATACTCTCACAACTCAGGAGACCTTAATCTTAATGCACAAAAGTATGTTAGAGTAAACTTCAATTAAATTATGTTCTTTTGAAAAGTAAAGAGGAAAATAACAGTTATTTCTTTTTGAGCAACAATTTTAAAGTAAAGTAAACATTGTGCAACCAAATTTACCTTAACATTCAACATATCTTGAAAATTATGTTTTTTGTTAAAACAAGGGAAAAATTACACAAGAATGAAAAATGTCTGCAAAATGTCTGGCTTCATTACATTCCAAACTGTAATCATGATTTTCAGTACATAATATGCTTAGCACTTAGTTAAATGATTAACCAATATTTGTCTCCTCCCTATATCCAACAAGTTAACTTGGACTAAATTTAGGATATCAGAAGCTCAAAACAGTTTTGTTTGGTCCAAGGAAAGGTCAACGCTTGAGGATAAACTTCTTCACTATAAGTAAAATTCTTATAAGCAGCTCTCAAGTCACATTCTTCAATCTGAAAGACATTCTGAGAGACAACTAGTAGCTAGAGATTTTGTTTCCAGCTCAGTTTCAGATTTCACTCTGGAATAAAGCATTACACATACAGTATCTTTAGTTAAAAGCGAAATGTTACAGCATCAACTCTGCATTCAACACAGTATAACAATCTTATTCTAAGTTATTATACCTAAGAAATAATCTACCTCCTGACAAACAGTGCTTTTTCTTTTTTTCTTTACACCCTGTTTTAAAAACATTTTCAGACTTCAGTACAGTACACTTTCAGGGCTTTGACAGAAAAAGAAAAAAACTTAAGTGGTTATAGAAGGGAAAATTATACTGGATACACTACAGTGACCAGGTGAAACCATGTGTGTTAAAATTTGTGGTTTGTTCTCTAGATTTTAAGAGCCTCAGTACTATACTCACATTCATTGTCAATATACAGTCACGTTTTCAAATGTCTTCTTTGTAATCAAGGTAACTGTATGTAAGATAATCTTCCAAACCCAAATCTTGCTTAAGGTGCCAGAACAGAACTTCCAAACACCATGTCATAAGGTTTTAAATATTCAGTAAATCAACCACCACAGTTTAGAGTACCTGTCCAGTATCTGTCCAGTGCCCAGGTTATATCACAAGTACTTTCTCTATTGCTAAGAGGTTGGTGATATGTGTCTGCAAACTCACCTTTCAGTGGGCAATGGGAATCAAGAATCATTAAACTCCAATGACTTCTGCATAAACCACATTACGCCTATTGTAAAGGGAACAAACTCCAAGACAGAGTAATTTTTGTAAATTATTAATGCAAGTTCTTCTAAATCTTGGTCTCAGCTGAGCAGAGGTAGAGAGATTTGGAATAAGCCACAAAAGGAAGTGGAAGAATTGAGGAATCTGAAGAAGTTGCAGAAAGGTTCTGCAAGTGAGAGAATGATGGAAGCTTATGGGAATGAAGTTTTCTAACACTCCAGTGTAGGCAAAAGAAAGGAAGCACCAGAGAAGTTAGGAAACTGAGGCAGGGAGGAAATGTTGAAATATTTTACCTGTGAGAAATACAGCAATTAGGTGAGAAATCTTTCAGAAATATACATATTCTTAAATATTTTTAGTATCCTTTCAACAGAACATTTGCCTAGAGAGGTAACTGTAAGCATTCAGTGCCAACAGAATGGTCAGACCAGCATCTTTTCAGGACAGAATTCTCCTGAGAATGTAAGTGGTCCATCAAATCAGAGATGGCTCCAGGGTCTGCTTTCATGAAAGAGCAAAATACAGATGACCCACATGAGGCAAGTGCAGCTGAAACGCTGGATGCATCTACCATAACCTAGGAAACTCTAAGGCTGCCATTTTGAAGTGACACCCAATAATGTTAACACAAGCCTAGCAGCTCTCACACAGTTGGATTTTGATATTTATCCAAGCTGACGGTTAACTACTGCCATAAAGGAAACTGCAAAGGACCTTAAATTTGAAAAGAAAGGAGAGGTGCTGAATTCAAAAATATTGAAAAAAAAGCATTTCAGTTTTTGGCTTCTCAGACTTCTTACTCCAAACGACATCAGCAAGTGTTAATGATGTTGGGGAATTTTGGCGGGTTTGGATTTTTTTTAATAATGTGGTCATTTATTCTCAGAGAATGGGACTAAGACCAGAAGAATCATTCCATGCAAGCCATTAGACAAGGAGCAGATTGTCATGATTTCTGGATTAAATTGACCATTTCAAAGGTGAATGCCCTTTCTGACTAGCCATCAGCATCCCTTCCTATTTCAAAACTTTATTTATGTCTCTCATTTAGGCACAGGCCCAAAAAAAAATACAGTCACCACTTCATATTTGACAGATTTCAGTATGAAGAGACTAGATAGTAATTACTGTGCATGAAAGCCTCAATGTTGTCATTTATCACAACACAAGCACTGCAATAAACAAAACATTGGTGATGGAGGGACACTACAAATGTTTGCAACTCCTGATAGTCAATGAACTTGTTAGTTTACAGTGGTACAAAGCTAAAATTTAATAGGAAGAAACAAAGTATCCTAAGGATCTGTATTTACACAAAGAGATGAATTAAGAAGATTAATTAACATTATGATGTGTCGGAGAAAATAAAGTGTCAAGATGTGAAGGGAAGAAAAAATATTTAAAAGGTAAGAAATAATGTTTCTAGAAGAAAACTAATTAGCAGCTAATTTATCATATTGCAACTACCTATCATCCTGAGGGGGTTTCTCACAAGCTAGAAAGGGGAAAATTAAAGAAATCCTCTGAAACAGATCTAGGGCAGTATTCTAGGTCAGTATGCCGAGAGAAGCAGCACTGCAGAGGGCTGAGCAGCAGCGGCACTGCAGTCTCACAGCTGCCACTGCGTGTTGCTATAGGCACAAATCCCACAAAGGACTCATCCTCAAATCCCCAAAGACTCATTTTCCCAACAAGGCTGCAAAAAAAGTATTATTTTGGAGGAAAACTTAAGAGATACTGTGAAAAATGTGGACTTTTAATCTTCAACTTTAGGAAAAGTTGTAACTAAGATTCTCCTCTCCATGAGCAGGGAAATGCTTGTGAACTTCTGTCAATTACTGCTTTTTGAGTACATCTGAGGCAACTGCCCGGAGGTGGGACAATGCTTTACTCTGATTACCTGAGGCCACTGTGACGAACCTCCTGCCCTCATCCTCAGCAGCTAGCAGGGCATTTTAACACTCTTGGTGGCACTTGAGCATCTCCTTTCAAAATAGGCAATTATAAAAACAAGGCAAATCAATTATTTCAGAAAGACAGCCTAGGTAACTGTAATTTAACAGGTTGTTACACAGTTTGAGGATACAAGGAAGGAATAGTAACATCAAAGAAAGAAAATAAAACAAAACAATAAAGACAAAACAGAAAAGCCCCCAAACAACCAAAAAAATTCCCAAAACCCACAAAAAACCCCCGCATAAAAAGAATCCTCACAAACCCCAGCAACCAACACAACCCTTCCCACAAGATTTGCATTAGTATCTCTGTCCCAAAGGATGAAAATTCATTTCTCCAGTTACCTCCCCCATACCCTTTTCTAAGCATGTGTTAAATAAGTTTGTCACATTACACTATATTTTAAAATCAAGATGACTGAACAAATTATGCTGCCATAAATATAACTGTCAAAGTTATATTGGCAATTCCAAACTGCTTTTTTTTTCTAAACTAAAAAAGAAATGGCAATTTATCCTAGAGATCAGGCTAGACATGCCCAAGTAAATTACAAATCTTTACATCCCAGAATAAACATTCCAGCAACATCCAAAGTTGCAATTACAAAATAATTAACTACTTCATTTTAAAGGACAAAAGGACATCAACATCTACAAAGGTATTTATTATGCAATAAGCCTTCAGCTAAGAGAAGCCTAAAGAAATGGTTCTAGCATCTAGAAGGCCCCAGTCAACAGCTGAATATGTATAGCACAGGAGCACAGAGAGTTTTGGTTTTGTTTGCAAAAACAGATAAAACAGCTTAATTAAAATACATTAAAGAGATTAACTAAAAGACAGCTTTGAAAGTTCAGGAAGGAAAAACAGGAATCTGAATCAAACTTAGGAGTGGTTGCTCATTAACTTAAATTGAGCTCCAAGTGTTTGCTTATCCTAAAATTCAGTGTTTGAACAGCTAATCAAAAACATGAGTCTCTAAAATTAATATTGTTTTGTTCATCTGACAGATCTGAGTTACTATACCTGGAACAAACAAAAGGCAGCCTTTGTGAGACCCAACTACTAAGTGGCAAACGGATAAAGCAATTAGTATTCTTAAATAAGTTTCCTAGTATTTTTTCTTATAACTGTTGCTTAGGTGTACATGATATTTTTGGCTACAGTTTTTCACCCAGCTGTATTACTTTTGAACAAACATTCTGGGAGTTTGCCAAATAATTTAATGTAAGAGACAGAAACATGAGGATATCATAGGCAAAACAAGTTATTTTGCTTCTTAACTTCCAGCTGTGGCATATTGTTAGTTTCTTGATATAATTTTGATACCACGTCTGCAGACCCAATGTGAAATATGGAAAGTGAGCCTACACACAAATAAAGAGAAGCTTGGAAGTTATTTGCTTATATCTTGTGCTGGTTTTGATTGGGACAAAGTTAATTTTCTTCATAGCAGCTCGTATGGAGGCATGGTTTGGGTTAGTGCTGAAAACTGTGTGGAGAACTCAGGGATGTTTTAGCAATTGCTGAGCAGAGCTCACACAGTCAAGGCCTCTCACCCCACCCCAGCAGGGAGGAGGCTGGGAGTGCACAAGGACTCGGGAGGGGACACAGCTGGGGCACACCTGGCATTGCAGCCACTGGTGCTCACATGTTGCAGAAGTAAAGCTCCTATAAAACGCAACTTCAAATAAGCCTCTTTTTATTCTTCCTTGCTAAACTGACATAAGTATTCCTGGCAAGTTCCTACTTAAATACCTTACATCCCCTGTAGTTACTCGTAAATGAGGTTGTAGCTATTGAGATAACAATCCATTTAATGCTCTCAGGACCAAAAAAATGGAGAATCCCTCAAGTAATAACTATCTTATTAGTGAAACACAGAGTTCCTCCACTGTGTAACAAAATACCAAGAAATCAAACATGGATCTAAACCTGGACTATTTCAATGTATTAAGGTTTTCAGGTCTCGAAGTCCTCCAGTTTCCCCAAGAAAAGACACAGATTTGAGGTCTGACAAGAGAAGACCATTAGGAGTCACTAAGAAACATCATAATTGCATAAAATTCAGCAACTGTGATGTATCCTATAAACCATGCACCTCATTCCACATGCTGATCTTGAGTATCACAAAACCTACACAAACACCTGGTTCAAACACCTATTAAACATACTCACTGAACATACCTTCATCAACAACAGAGATAAAACTGAGATGGAAAGCAAGAGTCCAAAAAGTAGAAGATCAGACTGTACAATTATTATAAACAATTAACCAAAGAAAAATTAGACATTGCCTATTCAAAACCCAAAAGTACAAGGAAATACAAAGGGACTTTCTTCACTTCTTAAAATTTATTAAAGGCTTCTGCAAAACAGCAATGAGGATAAGCACATTAGCTCAAATGTTTCCCAGAAATGACTGCATACACAGCACAATCTGTTACAAAATTAGAAATACACAGCAGCAAATGTTTATCTGCAGCTTAAACATTCAAGTATCAGCCTAGAACAAAAGATTTCTTTTTTAAACAGCATGACACCTCCTCTCTGATTTTATTAAGTATGTCTTGTGTTCCTAAGGCAGGGTTGCGTGCGTGTTGTTCCACTTACCACTCTGGCTTTCTGGTGAAAACTTTTTGCTATTCTAGAGTTCAGTACATTTTATCTCTTAAATCTGTTGAACCTTGTTCCCTTTTTGTACACACTTTAATCCTGCAACATCATCTCTGAGATGTTTCAAGCATGAATTTTAGTGTGAAAAGTGTGAGAAAAGGACCAATATACGTATTTCATATGCTCAGCATTTATAAAGCTGAAAATATCTGCCTCGCAGTCCTCTGCAAACCTGCCTAGCTCAGGTGACTGGTGAAATTCAAAATTTTCCAAATTACTTCCAAAACTATCTTCACATCAAGAAAATTTGTTTTCTTTTTTCACTTTGAACAAGTAAGCAAGACAACCAAATGCACAATAACGAGATATTATTAAGGAATGGTAGCATTTATACAGCTTCCAGTTGAGGATAACAAGCATTTTTTAAAAAGATTTGGGCACTGACTTGGCATGTTCCCTTGAATGAGATTAAGTACCCTTCTCTCCATACACAAACCCAGTAAAATTTACATTTTCATTCTCTTCTTCATAAGAGAGTTTTTTCTGAACCATTCATTGGTTTCCAGCAACCCATTATTACCTGGCTTGTGTTTTTGAAAAAGGTATATCCACACCATTTAGATGCAGAATTTTCTGATTCTTTTTTCCTCTGCTAAACAATTTAACCTTCAATTCCAACTTTGATAACTTATGCAACTAAATTTTTATTTCCAGAGTGCATTTAATTTGCATATTTCAGATGACAAGAAAAATGTATGGTTACTCCAATTTTAATAAGTTATACCTCCTCAGAAAAATTTTTAGCTGTATTAAATACTGTTACCCCAAACCAAAGCCTAGAGCTCTCATCCACTTTCTGTAGATCACATTTATCAAAAAAAGCATATTCTTTCTTAGAAATGGCCTTTGCTCAGGACCAAAAGCTTGAGAGTAGCTATTCTTTATGTTGACGGATTCATAGGAAAGAAAAAATTAGAAAAAATTATATTTGTGTAGCAGATTTATTCAAAATTTACAACACTATGAGGAGGATTGCAGGTTACTTACTAAATTTGCCTTTTACAAGATCAGCTGCAATGATTTCCATAGTGTATTAAACTGTATTAAATCACCTGGGAGCTGATTTGTTTTGAAGGACTTATAAAAACTTTTTAATTTATCCAGCCACTTGTTACAAGAAATTCAAGTTATTCCTGGAGATGAATCAGATTACATGACCTGGTTTCCAACTTATTTATTTCCTTTTTTCTAGATTTCTGGATAATCTCCAAATTTCAAGCATCTTGTCTAAAGCACCATCTACACATCTGGGTAACAAAACTACTTCTCAGTTTCCAGTCAGTTCTTGGCTTTTCTATCATTTCATATTGTCCTAATAATAAGACTATAAACAACAATTTAAACTTGATTTCTGACAAGAAACAGATTGGATTCACTGGTCTACTGTACTTTAGTCTGAGTTGTGACATTAGAGTTGAACACTACTCTGGCTGAAGGCAAATCCCCATGTCAATGGATATCTTTTCCACATTTTTTCCTATCTGTTTCCAAAAGAGTTGAAGAACCTTCAACTGGTTCTGGTAGCATAATCTTTCAAATACACTTTTAACTCATATTATTCTATCCTTAAACAGAAAAGGAAAACTACAAAATAACCAGGGCGTATTTGCCTGCTTACCATTTGTACCAGGCCTTGAGTGCAAAGAAGCATTAGGCTTTTATATATAATGCAACCACTAAAGCATTTTTCTCCTTAGTTTTCTTTCATGGTTACTTTTGTCATCATCTTTACAAACTCTTAAAAAAAAGTGCTTGTGGGAAATTCAAAGGTTATGAATACATCACATCAGTGACACCAGAGGTAGGAGAGAGGAGGTTAAAATAGAAGCTGAAGAAGGGAAAGGTTACAAAGGAGAAGAATGGAGGTAGGAAATGTGAGATAGATTCCTTCTCCTTTTGAAACCCTAGACTTTTTATATCTGGCTTCTAAAAGGATACAAGGAAAAACTGTCACCATAAGACAGTCCAGCAGTGCAAGACGTTGCTCAGGAAGGTTGTGCAGTCTCCCAAACTATAAGTTTTCAAGGCTACCAACCAGGAAAAGTGCTAAGTAACTTGGTCTCACCTCACAACTGACCCTGCTTCAATAAGAAACACGGACTAGAGACTTTCTGAGGCCCCTTCCACCCTGAATATGCTGTGATTCTGAGTTCTCAAGCCGAGTTTGTGAATACAGTTCTAAATCATACATGAAAAGGATAAAAAAAACTCTGAAACAAACTAGCAAGTAAATTCTGAAGAACCCTTTTACTATGATTACAGCCTTCCTGCCTGTTGTCATGTTCAGCAGCAACATTAAGGGTAATCTGCTAGATCTTCAAAAGAAGGAAGAAAAAATTATTATTCAGTATTCCCACAAAATCCTGTTTCCTTTAAAAGCTATGTTATTGTACATTTTGTACCCAGTTCAGATCAGACCACAGTGAATATAACTTGCACTTAAATGAAGACAAACTTGTCTAGATAAAGCCTGAAGTTCTTCTGTTCTTCAGAAAAGAGTTCTTTGCCTGAACCCTGCTCTCCAAGAGAGAACGGGGAATTTCTGATGAACCACTAGAATCAACAGCGCTCCCATGTCTTGCTCATGTACATCTACCTGAGTTGTAAACACCGAGTTGTAAATTCTGTTAGTGCCAGAATTGGTATCCAAAATGACAAAGATATTACAACAGTCTAACTACTGAAGGCGACCTAGGAAATCTTAAAGATATATCCAAAGCAACCCACAACACCTTCCCCTCCATGTAAAATCAAAATATAAATGGCAGAAAGGTATTTTGTGGAGGGAGAGACTTCAAGATAAAATACAAGCTATTTGTATCTGGACTTCACTGCACATACTGCAACAAAATATAGACATACATTACACACCAAATTAGGAAGATGTAAATAAAAGTTATAATAATAGATTATGACAACCACATTCTTAGAAAGCATGGTACATCCTGCATTAGCACAAAACAAGCATAAGCACAATCTTATTGTGAAATACAGTAGTCCCGAAAAAACAGGAAGGTGGATAAAAATCACTGCTGCATTAAAAGTAGAACACTGAATGACAAATTCCAGCCAGTAGAGCTAAAACCAGACACCTGGACTTTAGATTTCAGTTCTGCATGCCAACAAAACAGAACCATATTTCACCTGACTTTACTGCAGTTAAGTGTACACTAAAATAAAAGTAACAAAAAGAGAGACTGCATCTATTACCTCAAGGGGAGCATGGGAGAAAACACATTAAAAGAACACCCATCACTAAATACCACCAACAGAACCCAATCACTAAATACCACCAAAGTACCAAATAAATACAATGCCTGAAAGGCAGAAGCTCCTTCACTTTTCCTCTTCTAAGCTACATAGAAACATTGATATCATTTTGGTAAAGGGCTGGATCTGAGAAACTGAGCCATTAAGACAACAAACTTATTAAGTAACATGTTTCATTCAAGTTTAACTTCCTTTACAACAAACAAACAAAAAACATAAACATGAAAAACCCCCAACAACCCCACCACCACCATCACACAATCAAGTTGTATCTGAAAATATACAAACAAAAATCAAGGGTGGTAACAAGGTATTTCCCAAAAAAGCTGGATATGGAGGAGCTGAACTTGTATACAAGCTAAACTTGTACACAAAGTATAAAAAGAACTTAAATCCCTACAGTTCTACACAGAGTGAGCTGTTACACTGCCCAGCAGTCAAGCTGGGGATAAAAAAAAGTCTTACTTCTACCCAAATTACTCCTTAGTGAAGAATTTACCTTCTAAGTCTCCATTTTAAGTGAACAAGAGGAAGAAAAGTTATCTATTGGGTCACTAGTGAATTCCTCTACCAAGGAAAAAATTCTATCTTGCAGTACACAACAACATTTTTTTCAGTCTAGTTTAGACACCAGTCAATAGCACTTTCCAGGGATGACTGATTGCATATATCCCATTGGAAAAAGCTGTCCTGTTTAATCCAAATAATCTGTATTTCATTTCTAGTCACCAGTGACTGGGAAAAACTCTCATCAGTGAGTTTTGGTCTTTGTAGTACCTTCTTGCTTTGTGCTGCCAGCCCTCTTCCAGCAGCCTTTACAATCCCTCTGGTGAAATTCCCTCATCCCATTTTTTTTCTCCCTCACTATGTGTATTGAGAGAGGGCTGATAAATGCTGCTCAGCTCATGCAGCATTTTCCACTACAGCAGCTCTGTCCAATACTGATTCAATACAGATAATGCAAGGGAAGATTCTAGAGGCAATAATTCCATGGGACTAAGGAGTCTTGGAGAGACTTGTGACACCTGTTACAAGCAATTATAGGAAAAAAAAGCTGGAATGACAAATAGCTCAGGAGCCCTCAGTGACAAGAAAAAAAAAAACTCAAACCAAACAAAAACTAATGATAAAATAAAACAGGGTTTACAAACTTGATAACAAATCCTGAAAAGGCTCATGTAAACATAGCTTAGCTAAATCCTACTCATACCCTCTCCACACCTTCAACTCGCAGGCTTTTATTACGCGTGCATCAAAACTTCTGTGGCTGTGCTAGATTTTCACCAGACAGCTCTTCACTATAAATCAAAGGTATCTGGCAAGCCTCAGCTTCAGACCTGCAGCAGACTCTGCTTTCAACTCAGCTGACTGGGAAGGTGAACCTCAATTTCAACCTGCATTTTTATTGCTGTAATGTCACTTCTTCCAACTGAGCATTTACTGCAGGCCCACACACATCAGTAGTGTTTATGTCAGTTGTGTCCTTGGTGGCACCTCCTGAGCAAATGGATTTCAGAGATGACTGCCACCACATAAACTCCATGCAGCATCTAGTGCTTAGCAGAACCATAAAAAATAAACCAAATAACAAAAGCCCAAATTGTCAGCTTGCTCAAAAAAGAATCCATGCCTTTGGTATGAAAGCATAAGCAGAGTATAAGCACAGTAAGACTTGTCCAATCCCTATCTCACTTTAAAACAATAAATCTAATTTACTAAGATTAACTTTCAGAACAAACCCACACAGTTTAAACAAGATAGGCAAACTACCTAGGAATATGCAAATGAATCCATTATGGAATTTGCATAAAATCTGAGGGAGAGAAGCTATGAAACATTTGGCACTTATACTTTAACCCTCATGCTGTCTCTCCTGGCAGGCAGAGAAAAGGCCCTCTTCAAATCATCACAAAACTCAGCATTATTAATGGCCACTTGCCTTAGAGACACTTCTGTGGAGAGGGTTTTCATAGCTGAAATTAATATCTGTGCAGCAAATCATTTTTATTTCATTTTTCTAGTGCAGTAAACCCCAATGTCCCAATTACAATTGCTTCACAGTATTGCAAGTCTAACATACACAGACATTATCTCATAGAAAAGAAATAAAAAAAGTAAAGACAAGAGAGTGTGTAAAGAGATTACTTACTGCAGTTATATATTTCTGTGTGCTCTTACAGCATTTAGCTGAGTGGAACCTGAATCTTCAGCTGCTAATAGTCCCTAAGTCAGTAAGTAATGAAAGCATCTCTTTTCCTCTTGGTCCCCTCTGAACAAACACCACAAGCAAAATACGTTTCTAGTATTTCTTTTTGGACTACTTAGTTTACCTGGCCCAAACTAAAAAGAAAAACTATTCTGACTTCTAACTTCACATCCTCATATGGACACACCTGATGGAAAAAGTTCTCCCTAAGAAGAAATATAAAGTCTACTAAAAAAAAAAATCTCCTGTCACAGTAAGTCAAAGAAAGATAAATCAGTGCTTCTCTGAACAGACAGTACCTTTCTATCCCCATGACATTAAAATCTTAGCAATACATACTTCTTCAATGTTTAGGGGAGTGTGTGTCAGTAAGAAATTCTGTTTTCAGCCATTAAACATATGCAGGTCAAGTAAGCTCAATGTATTCCCAGGGAGCTTTCCCATGTCAGACATGCCTACCATGAAGGCCTGAATTACAGAGAGAGCAATTTAACTTGCCCCGTGCACAATGAAATACAATGTTCAGTTATTTCAGTTTCCAGAAAACAGAAATGGAATAAACCTGCAAAATACCTAGGAAAGCAATAAACAGACAAACTGGTTTCGCATTGCAAATAAATGCATTGATTAATAAGATCTAAACATGAAAATCTGTGGTTAAAAAATTAGGCATTCTATTGAAGGATTAGAAGATACCATTTAAAAACTGTGACCCATACTGCTTAATACACTTCTGATTTTGAATATCATGATAAGCAAACAGGATTCTTTGTAGTAGACATTAGACTGCTTCCTGCAGTTGAAGAATGATAATAAAAATGAATATGGGAAATCTAATATTGGCTACCACTTTATTTCTCAATATTAAACATAACTTTGAGATCTCAGGTACTTTTCTGATTTGATTGGGTCTCAGACACTGCACATACACTTGATTCTGTTTCATGTGAAACTTCTCAGAGGAGACAAATGCAGTCAATAACTAGTGTGAGAAATGATCTGCACAATTGAACTCTGTCCCACTTTCCAGCTGAAGTCGGTTAGCTCAGCTGTCAGCAAAACCATTGGGCCCTTTTGGGGAGACTGCTTGGCACACAAAAGGGTCCTCACCTGTCTTCAGCACTTAACAGCCAAGCCAGAATTCCATAAGTTATAGAAATTATTTATATAAAAATAGTATTTTTAATACTATGGCTGATATTGCTACCATTTTATGAGAATACTTGAAAGGAATTTTGAAGCATCCTCCTACCCAAGAGTAGTACCACATAAAGCAAATGCAAAAGATCAAGTTGCACTAAAAGCATTCATTTTTTAATAATTCATTTAAATAAATATATTCCAGACACAAAAAGGAAAATTACTTTAAAATCTGGAAAATTGTTTGTATTAGCAGAAAGCTTTTACTGGAGTAGAAAGCTGTCAACTCTTGAAATGCTGGTGAAGTGTTACTCCGCACCAGGTACTAGCAACAGCAAGCAGGTTGTGCATTACCTGCAGGTTGTGTCAGCTTTAATGAACCACCTTCCCTCAATCTTCAAATCCCACCATGACTTAAATACAATTTACAGTTCTACTCAGAAAAAAGCCAGTCTGAACTATGATGCTTTTTAAACCCAGTAGCCTGCAGTCCTGAGCAACATGCCATAGCTGACCCTCCTTTGAGCAGAGCAATTGGACAAGATGATCTGCAGGTGTCTTGCAGCCTTGGCTTTCCTATGATTCTGTGATCTTTGAAGAAAGCACAGCTAGAAGTCAGAACACTGTACACATCTGTACAGATGGGCTCCTTTTACCAAATTGTATACCCATTTGAAACCAAACAAAAAGCAGATAAACATGAGTGACTTTGCTATGACAGGAATGAATAATACACACTGAAAGGAAATGGCAGGCCACAATTTTATTTAATCATGACATAACAAGAGTCCAGGTCAAAGCTACAGCATTCCCACACACATTCCCAAGGATATCATTCTTTTGATCCAGTCAGAGCACTAGCTAGGGAAAGCTGATGTCTGTCTGTTGACATAAGGTCTATTAACCTTAAGTACTAATCACACTAGAATGTACAGTTATCACAGGTTCAAAATTGGAACAAACCCAACTTTTAATAAAGTATTAAAAGTATTCTTTTGAGACAAACAGAACAGCTGCTCAGTCTCAGTTTCAGTTATCAGGAAAATTTCTTGACCATAGGAAGCACGTGATTAACTAACTCATAGAATAAGCACAAATTCATCTACACTGCCACAAAGGAAGCAAGATAATTCCACAAGTTTTCTTCTTTTGTCCTGAAGAGGCTTGATATCTGAAACAGAAGTTGGAAGGCTGCCACTACCAGCCACACTAACCAGAGCTCCTGGGTCTAGTGCTAATACCAATAAACTTCATTCTCTCCTTTCCCTACACCTTTTGTACAGTTACACTTGGTCAGCAGTGTTCCTCCTCTGCTAAATGTTTCAAACGCACAGGAAACAAAGTCAGAAACAGCAAGGGAATGTTCCTGTTGACTGGATGGGATATCATGGAGGCTTTTCCAAACCTGCTACACTTCAAGCATCCAACCAACTTATTATTTTGAGAAGCTTTTCACAGAAAGCTGTTATTTTGTCTCTCATACCACATTAAGGTAGAAAGGCAAAGGAGGACAAAAGCAAGTAGTATGAGTAAGTAACTAGAAAGCAGTGGGAGCTTAATCTTCTTTTATTCAAGTTAACACCAAAACCATTTGTTAAATCCATCTATTACTGTAGTGTGATGCACCTGCCTTTTCAAAGTCTTATCAGCACCAGCCTCCATTGCTTACTAATGAGTGATAGCAATTTTTATTCAACTTAAGATGTTAGATGCTCCTTATACAGCCAATGACAATTATGAGTTCCAGAATTCTGAATACCTTCGTAACAGTAAAAGGCTGCTTGTCTTACATCAACCTCTTAATGATAAAAGAGCCTAATTTAAAGCAATAACATTTGACAATCAGTGAATTCTGAGAACAAAGCATGCAGGCTTTCAGACAGTTTTAAAGAATATTACCTTACTGAATATGAGCATACTGTAAGACCTCTGTACTCCCGTTACATACACACATTAGAAAAATATTAGAAGAGCATCAGGTCTCTTATAAACATTTCTACAAATTCAGTATAAGTTTTTATAAAATAAAACAGCAGAGCATTTCAGTCATGGCCTATCCTTCTGATTTCTCAAAGTGGTATCCATTTGCGTTCCTTCAATGTTTAAGTCATTTTAAAAAAGAAAGACAAAATTTAGGAACTACTGTGGCAACACTAGTCAGAAGAATGTTGTGTTCTTCTACCTCCCCTTATCAAAATTCCAGTTGACAGCTGAAGAGGGTAAGTTTAGATATAAAGATGCCACAGATATTTTTCAACTCTTGAACTGTTATACCTTACTGCTGCTTCATACCAAAAGGCAGCTGGCAGTCTGGTCTGCTCTGTCTGGCCAGCCAGGTACACTGGAGCTGCTCCCCTCGCAGACAGTATCATTATTACAGTAACTTTTCACAACAGCTCACCCACACGTCATGGAAGAGGCTCCCTGCTCACTCCTAATGATCACCTCTGGCTCACCAGCTCTACATCAAAAATCTCAGTAAATTTCTCCAACTGCCTCTTTAAGAATGCAAAGAAAACATAGTATTTTAATAGAAGAAAAAAAAATTCTTATGCACAGAAGTCGGAAGACATGCTCAAATCTCCATTACATTAAGTATCACACGTAGCCTAGTTGATCCTACATTATAAAGTAACTTGAATTTTCAAATGCAAAAAAATAACCATCTTCTGACAGAAGGAAGAAGCAGACATATCAGCTGCAACTCTTCTCTACAGCAGTCATTAAATTCCATGCCTAATCTCAGCCTGTTTGCATTTTTTGTGCTAAGGTTCCTTAAAAAAACCCGAAAAAGAATCAGAGAAAAAATAAATTTCTAAGGGTCTGAAACTAAATCTGTAAACAGGCTGCTCAAACAACTAAGCTACAGTTCAATTAAATGGATTTTTCAGTTAATTTCTTGCTATTTGGCATTTCAAGTCATAGGAAAATAATTATGTTTTTTCCGTATAGGACAAGGGAGGAGCCAGTCACAAGAGTTGGGCAGAGGAAATGTCACACTTTTACAAAATAGCCAACAGCATGTAATTTTTGTAGATTGTCAGGGATCATTTCATGGACCTCTGCATGAGACTTATAGGCATTCATAGCTTTAATGAAAAAGCAGAAAATCATAGAAAGGGCATAAAAGATCTGTACATGTCTTGCAGTACAACTCTCATATCCATGTTTTCTACCTCAATCAATTGCTGTCCTTTTCAACTGAACACTAAACTAGTTCAAATACCCCATTCACGTTCTACTCAATATAAATTACATTCTCCATAGTTCACTACCATTGATCTGTTGTAGATTAAGTTAACAGTCATTATGCAATTAATGGAAAAACAGATATATTAACACTGGGCTAGAGAACAATGATGACTTCTGATTGGATCTTTGATATAATTCAACAGTTCTATAAATTAGAGTAATTTGTTGTAGAATTAGTGTATCTTCACTGGCCTTTAGGGCCAGCAGTGCAGTTTTATGAGAGATACTTTACAAGCAGCAGAGAGCTTTGTTTACATTAATAATTTACTTCTAGAGTAATACAGTATTTGATGCTTTCAATTATCAATGGATGTTTGAAAACAAACAAACCAAAAAGACTCCAAGCTTGTCATTCCAAGAACTAAGCCAAGAACAGCAAGTTGTTTTTGCTTAATTCTGCTGAGTTTTCATTTTGATTTATTGCTTGTGCTTGGAGATATGTAAAGTGGGGGATGCAGTTTCTCCCATGTGCTAGCAGTGAGAGTGGCTGCAGCAATTAAATTATCATGAGAGCAGCAGTAGCAGCTGGGGCCATGGCAGCAACCTCCTTTCCTTGTTTTCCTCCTCTCCTCCAGAAAGGAGACAGGTAAGAGGGAAAAGCCCTGCATTCCCATTTCAAAGAGGAGGCTTATGATCCTGTTCATAATGCTTTCTGCCCCCAGAGGAGTCTGCAGCTCCCAACCCTACTCTATAAAATGAAAAGCTCTACTGGGAAGGCAAAGTGAGACACAATCTGCAGAGCCAGGGAGTAAATGAATGAAAAATAGAAAAAGCAGTGAATATATGCAAACAAATGGAATGGGAGGGAAAATGAGGGCAGAGCCAAAGAATTTTCAATGGATGTCAGGTTTTCTTAAAGAAAAAAAGCCATGAGTGTAACAAAAAGGGGCACTGAATACTCCTGACAGCACCCACCAGTTTCCAAAGAACTGCAGATTTCCAAAGCACCGTGACCAGTCACAGGCCACGTGGTCAAGGTAAGCTTCTTTTTCAAGGTTCCTCCCCCATCCATAGAAGTCTGGCTCAGTAGGCAAAAAAAACCAGAAATCTGTAATGTGTTGGAGTATCAAATATTAGGCAAATGCAAAAGTGTCACTAAGTTCTGTGAGGGAGAGAGGGCTCATTTGAGGAGGAGCTTGCAGACTTCACAGGACAAGGTCCCCACAGCACTTGACTGTGTAGTCTTAGGCACAAACCCCAGGGACAACAGAGCATCCTCTCTTCACCATCTAACTGTGATCTCAGGGGAGCTAAGGCATCCTGATCACCTCCTGCCTTCATCCCACAACTATGGGAACCTTCCAATCCATAATCCACCTTTAATCCCCACACAATACTATTAAATTTAGAAACTCAAACGAGAAATACCAACTTATTAAACATATACACCTCAGGCAAAGAAAAAATGTAGATCACTTTATGGAAAGTAATCTAAAAACAGGAGACAAGATGGCCATTGGAAAGTATGTCTGTTATGCTCAGTTACAATCAATGGATGATTTCCAGAAACTAAATCTATTATGAGTATCTAAACATTTTTTGAATGATTCCTACATTGCAGATGTTGCTTCAGCTTCCTTAAAGCAATAAATTACTTCAGGTTTGTGGGGATTTGCTGGAGTTCTTTTTGATGGTGGTATTTTCTCATTTGTTTGTGGGGGTGTGGTATTTAAATTTAGCTACAAAGGAGCATTCAGTCTTTATGGTTACTATATGTTAGTGGAAGTGTATTCTAGCAGTCAACAAAAGAATGTCTTCTACTATAACAGGAAGCATCCAGGAGGAAGAAAGAAGCCTGTCCTCAAATCTGATGAAAAAGCTCGAAGAACTATAAGAACTCAGCTGATTTCAGCTTAAATAAAATACTTGTCAAAATGATACACTGAGTGTATAACACAGCAATATCAGTTCTCTGAAACTAATCTCACGTCTGATCTCTATCTCAATTGCTTAGTGTCCAAAAACTGAAAAATTAATGGAAGTAATTTGTTTTCTTCAAGAATTTATGGGTTTTTCAGCCTGATGCTAAAGGAATCCCCCTATCTATACTGCTATGCAAATCCATATCGACTGAAAAGCCTCATAAGGCTCAAGGCTCTTTACCTATATATACATTATATTAAGGAATGCTGAGCATTACTTTAATAATGCAGTGGGAAGGGCAGCAAGCGCACCATCTACATTAATTTCATTTTCCCTAACTGGTTATATTACAGGCATATTTTTTAATAGCTTGAAGAATAGTAATTTAGGTGATATTTATGGGTATTTTCCACATGGAACGTGCAGGACCATAGCAGATTTTCCTTTTACAACACTGAGTGACGACTAAAAACATCAAGAAAGTTTTGTTTCCAGATATTTAATTGCAAACAGAACAAGTGAAAGTCACACCCAGCATGAAAATGCTTTTATAGAAGTATACAGACACACACAGCGTGGGATCAAAGTAGAAGTAAACACATTAATGCAGAGTTCCCAGCTTACGCACATTATTACAATATATTGAAATGAGTGTGTACCCAATCTCCAAGTGCTGAACTACCATTATTGGAATATTACTTCAGAAATTATTATTCCCTAAAGACTCCATTTAGAAGGTGAAATACATTTTGAAGGTTTTATTCTACACCTCTAGGCCTATGACCAATAAAAAGTGACAAAGCAGTTCATATTAATGGATTCTTAATTAGTCTGGGATGCACAAAAGAAATTTAACGTAAGAGCAACTTCTAATTCTAAACTTTAAAACACCAGAGAGCTTCTCAAACACAGCAGCAGCATGTGTTCCAGTGTCACAGTAAATACGAAAGCTAGAGATTGAAAGTTATAACTGTAGAGTTCTCTTCTGCAGAAAAGGAAAGGTCTTCTCAAAAACTAAACCACTGACCATAAAAAACCCAAAACAAACAGAAAAACTGCTACATTTATTTTGCCAGTATTTGCAACACTCTAAGGTATATCAAATCAGATTTATAAACTTATTGACATTTTAAAAAGTATAGGAAGATTAAAAAAAAAAAAAACAAACAACACCCTAAGTTTTTCCAGAAAAAGGATCCAACTTCTAATAAATGGGGAACAGTAGGTCCCATTACTGCCCCAGAAGCCATCCAAACACAAGTACCAAGTGTCCAAATATGACTGCAGCCACATGCTACAGAGCAATCCAGAACTGACTTGCTTCTTGCTGCCCTGGACCAGAAGCTGGAGTACTATTTCACATTATGTTTCAGCCTGGGATAGATGGAAGCACTGTCTCGGTGCCTGTTGATGACTTGCAGTAATACCAGCATGTTCTAACATAATAAGCTGAAACAAAATTTAGGTTAGCATGCAACATATCCATGACAAATACTGGTACACCAAAATATCACACAAAAGAGAAGCCACCTCCACCAGCTGCACCATTGTACCACTTCACTACAAATCCGAACTGTAGCACTCTTTAACATTCCGTTGTGCTGAAAGATCTTCTACAGTACCAAACATGATGTTTTGTTTACCGTGATCCCACCTTTAACATCCATCAGTGCAAGTACTATTATACTTGGCTACACTGTCTTTGAGGCCACTAAGGGAAGGGAAGGGAAGTGAAGTATTGATTGGACACAGGGATCTGAGTTCATCAGTTTTCCTGCACCCTGTCTGGGTCCAAGAGACAGAATGAAGCATTTCCTCTTTAGGAACGTGACAAGAAAGAACACAAATCAGCAAGATGAAAAGATTTTCTCAGTAAACCTTACTGAGAGGAACTGGTAAACACTGGAAAACATTGTGCTGCTCTAAGAGACAAGAAGACAGCACAGGAGTCATGTTATAGCTAATCTACTGTGCCTACATAGCTCAGGGTTGCAGCTCCCTCAGCAACAACAGAGGAAAAGAAAACCCAAAACAGAGTAATGTTCAACTTCGAATTAGACTGGTAACCTACAGGAGCAAAAAAAAAATTCACATGAAAGCCTTTAAAGAAGTCAGAGGGTACCTCTTTAATTAAAAGCAGGGGTGAGTTTAAAAACTAATTCAAAGAATGCAGTAGAATTATTTATACTACTGTGTTTTGCTTAGTAGGAAATACCCCTTTACTGTACATTTCTCCCTGCATTTTTCTTCCTTTATATCAACGTGCCAAAAATGAAGATTTAGCATGTTGAATCAGTTAGAATTGTCTTCAAAGCAGGAGTCAAAATTAAGTTACAGGCAGATAAAATTAAGTCTTAACAATTTTGATGGTGTTCCAGCATGAATAAATTCAACACTCAAGTTGTTTAAATTACACGTGTGCATGTTTGTGTTTATGGCAACCAGATCAAAGTTTTTATACCCAGTTTCAAACAAAGGCTTTATCTAGCATTTAAAGATGTTTTGGTAGATCCTTTATATAATCCCATCTAAACACAAGTTTATTTATCGCTGGCAATCAAGAAAACAAAACTTAAATAAGCCATTACTTTGGTTGCTCATAGCATCCAGTGAAGGAGACTTTAAGCTAGTCATCAACACAAAAGAGCAATGCAGCCACTAGAAAGTTTAAAGCCAAGGTTCCACCTCTCAGCTGTAATTTTAGCAGGTTTGTTTTGAACTAAAACTGGAAACATTTTATTTATTTTATACATCTGGAAGTGTTATAATCAAGCATTAATAGAATTCATAAGGGCAGGCTGTGCAGGGAGATGGAGAAGAAAAAATAAATTCTCCATACTTGGTGAGAATTGAACTTGAAGGATTTCTGGAAGCTTAACAGAAAGGGACAAGTGGGAAGATGAAAACAGCAAAAGCCGAGGGCAGAGCATAACTAACAGAGACTGGTAGGCACAAACAACTCAGAATTTTTTAAAGTGTTTTGAATGAAATGTTTTTACAAATGCAAGCTTTGATATTATTTAAGGAAAACTGATCATTCTTCCTCAGACTGATGTAACTGAAGTTGAAATTACTAGAGAGGAAACAATAGTCTCAATTCTGATTAGCAGGCTTTGAACAGCTCAAGAGCTACACAGAGCAATGATGGAAACTGCTGACTGCAATTCTAATGATAATTTCAAGCAAAGGTGTGGGCAACTATTAAAAGCATTCTATGATAAACTTCAAAATGTTGCAATAATAAATGGGTTATAATTCCTCTGCAATCTTTCCTTTATTATAACTCAGAAACCTATCTTCTGCTGGTAGCTCAACATCCTGTAAACAATAATGATTGTTTTAATGTCAAAGAAGTTATATCAACATACAATATTTATTATGTAACATATACTACTCCCAGCCATGTCATTTAATTGCCATTCACCTGATAATGTGTGACATCAAGACATTTACATCAGCATTAACAGGTATCCCTAGAATTCTGTTTCCTAAGAACCCCTGCAAGAGTTCAGACTTGTAAAATTAAGCTCAGATGCTTTCAAGAGGCAGCTAAAAGCAGATTTATCACATTTTAAACCATCCTGTCCAGATCTCAAAATAAGAGACTGAGATGGTGGCTCAAAAGTCTTCAGCATATAAAAAGTATGACCAGAAAGAAAACCACTGCTTAATAGCAGTAGCTTTTGAAACTGTATTTATTTTAAATAACTTTGTTAATGTTACCGAAGATTCTCCAGACTGAATTAAAGCAGTAAAGCTATTTAATAAAACACATATAATTCTAAGAAACCATAAGATATCAAATCAGATGTCTGTATTTCTTAACACTAATTATACAGGTCACCTAGACATGGATGCAAAATAGAACCAAACATTTCTTCCTTCCACAACCAATTTAACCTTGATCCTTTCAATACAGTTTATGCTGTCAGTCTTCTAGAACTTCTCAGACTAAAAAAACATAACCTGAATTCACTACTAAAGAATTAGGATATTTTAATATCTAGTGGTTTTACTGAAATCATTCAATCTTCAAACACTTCCAAGCTGCATCAAGTAAAAATTCAGATACAAAAAAAAGTCATAAAAAAGAGACAAATCAAGTTTTAAGTTCTTATTTACTGAAGAAAGCAGTAAAATAATTTACCGTGCACTTTCTGAAAACAAAACACACACTAAGTACATCACCTAATGCAGATAACACTGAACGTCTTCACAGAAATACAACAAATTGCTACCTCCAGACTACCAACTGTAACCAAAAGCTAATTCAGCAAGATTTTTACATCAGCAACGTGTGAAAGATTGCACGCTTTAACTATCTGATGTTTTTAGTGTTCCTTCTAGATGACACACACAGTGCTGTTTAGTTTTGCTTCTTATCCAACTTCACAGTAGTGTAAGTTCACAGTAAGAACCACAGGCTGGAACAACAATTCAACAAGCAAATGAGATCCAGATGACTTTCTCAAAATGTATCATAGTGGTTTATAATATGCCACAAGATTTGTTTTTATGTGCATCATCACATGCAGGGATGCAGCTACAGCTGCGATCACAGAAAACAAGGCCAATTCTTAAAAGAATAAACATACTTCACATGGTATTTCTTTATTCCTTTCCTCAAAATATAAATAATGGCAATTCAGCCACATATTTTACTGCCGAGACAGTAGCATAAGTGTTATAGAAAAGTTGGAATTATATCCAATATATTACAACTGCTTCTTCATTTCTAACAAAGAATTGATGATGGCAGAGGCTAGTCCTACAGCTCTCACATAATTGAGAAAGGGAAAACACACAAATACATATTGATGAGGCTGCAATTTGTCTTAGAAGAAACTGAAAAGCTTGTTTACTTAGACCTGTAGCTGAAAACTAGATTGCTTTTGAAAAGATTACAATAATGGAATAAATGGCTTTAGAGAGGCTGATTGCTCTCATGGAGCTTCTTGCATGTTTAAAAGGAAAATCTTTTAGTGTCAAAAGTGTACCTTCAAAATAAACAGAAGCAGCTGGTAAGTGGGGAAAAAAAGACCACATCTAGTACAGCTGTATCATAAGTACTTAAATCCTTGCAAAGCCAGCTCTCACCAAGAAAGGCCTTTTGCAGGGAACATAAAATAGACCCAGGCTAGAGTTTTCCATGTTATCTACTTACATTCAAAGGTTGGAATTTCTGCTTTTCTGCCTCATTCACTTGCATTTTGTGGTTTCTGTTCCATGTCAAAATTCAGCAAAGCTGTTAAGACTACCAGTACTATTTAAGTGTTGTGCCAAATCATGTCTCTAAAAGCTGCAATTAAGGATGAAAGGTCAGGGATACAATCCACACAACTTGCATAACTAACCATAAAAACCAAACGTCCTTAGATGTTGAGATTTGATGAAAAATGATTAGGCCTGTAGGGAAAAAGAGTTTAGTCTAAAATATGAGTTATAGTGATGGTCTACAAAATTAAATACTTTGTGAACCAAATAAAGGGTGGGATGGGAAGCATGGAGAGAAGAGGCAAGAAGAAAAAAAAAAAGAGGGAAAAAAAAAAAAGGCAGTGAATAATGAATTGCTGGAGAAGGTAGAAAATCCCGAAGAAAATTACCTTACAATGGCAGCAATTGGGAAGCAGTGGGGATGAAAGAAAAGAGGTACAGACAGTGACTATTTCTTACAGGTCTTCTCTTAGTTTTAGTTGGGTTCTCTTGGTTTTTATTGCAAACACTAAGCATCAAAAGATGGGGTATTTTTTCATACCTGATTTAAACTTATTGACATAACTGTTTATTAGGACCGCTATTTAATCACTGAGGTTTCAATACACGGAGAATGACAGGACGCAAGTGTTAGCTTAAAGTTTTAATTTCTATTTTGCTCTTCATTTAGCACAGAAGCAGCTTCCTTTTTTGAATTCAAGTTCAAATTCTACAGACATAGTGGGGAGCTCTAACAGGCTCTTGTGGCAGAACAGCCATTCACAGAATTTAGAGAAAGTAATTCTAATTCTCTCAGTTTTTAAGACAAGTGTGAACAATTCTTTTAAAGAAAAAAAATCAGTAAGCAAGCCGGAGAAAATAAGGCTGAATTATGTAGGATTCACTATGTAGAGCTAAATAGCAAGATGAGACATTTATGATTTCAACATTTTCTTAAATTTTAGAAGAAAGCTGATAAAAGAGCTAGAGAATATTTTCAAAGAGCATTTCAACAGTCTGCTTTCAAACATCCTAGTATGCATCCCTGCTACAAAGTAATAATGGCAAGGGAGGCACAGAGAAGAATGATCACAGGCCTGGAATAACAGCTGTATCACTTCCAGTACCAGCATGGATCTGGAAAATTTACTTCCCACTTTGACTATAAAGCTGAGCTAGTTTTATGCAGAACCAGCTCAGGCGTATTAAGAACATAATCCTTGATTTGCAACTGCTGTGGACTACAGGCTGCAGAATCCCCGGGTTCTCATGGTCTATCCAAGCACAGCCAAGGCACGGGAACACTGAGGCACACAAGTCTCAATACAGCTTTATTCACCAGGGCACTGTGACAAGTCCCTGCTGTCCCTGTACACTTGCTGCACCCATGCAGAACCTGAGCACTGCAACAACACTTCTTTGATCTGAAAGTCATTTCAAGTCCTGTGGGGTGAATAAATCCTGTTAAACATAAGGCAAATATTGCAGGCTCACTTAAATGTTCCTGTACTACCTTCCTAGCATTCTCTAGATTCTTACCTTCTTTGGGGTTATACCCATTTTACTCAGTCCAGTTAAAATAAACCATTACAGAAACACTTTTTCAGTCTGGAGACTTCACTTAAGGGGGAACAATAGTATTTCAGTGCAAGATGCAGGGTTAGTCTCCTGAAGGTGGCATCTTTCAGCTGAAGCCACAACCAACTAATTGGCCCAAGCCCTTTCACAGCCTGCCCTCAAGGTGTAACAATTGCTGCTGTTCAGCAACCTCCTGGTTTCCACAGCCATGGGCTAAATCACACTGCTGCCCTGAAGATCAAGCAAAGGAAGAAGTTTAAGGAATAGACTTTAAGATATTAACAAATCAGGTTTGAGGCTTTTTTTAACTGTTATTTACAATACGCTGTCAATAACTTCCTCTGACATTGAGGAAATGTGTGTCTTCTTCATGACATGTTTGAGATTCATCTTAGAAGTTTCAGCTAGGACGAGAAAATTAATACAATTTGATTTTTCATATACGATATATTAGAAGTCTAAGAAAAGCTTTCCTTTTTCAAGCTTTTTCTATCAGCTGTAGATATGAACATGTAAAGGAATTAGTGTCCAAAGGGCCTAGGCAGACTTAGGTTCCATTAGTCCATATCTACATAAGCAGACTGCAACATCAGGTTTACACATCAGCAAAGAAGATGATTATGTAAATAATGAAAAGTAATACATATGCATTCAGGGAAATATTTCTCCAATAACTTTTGCTCTTCCATTAAAACAGTCTACTTCAGAAACACACTATCACATAACAATAAAGCCACAAACAAATGTGTTATTCATTGTAACACAGTACATATTTAAGCAGCTCAACAGTTAACCACACAGAGCCAACAGTTGGGATTCCTGAAAGCATAGAGAGGATCAGCTTTGGAAAAAAAAAAAAAAAAAAAAGGTTAGTTTTCCACAATGAGTTTCTGCTTCTTGCATAATTCCAAATATTTATATGAGGAACAATAAATAGTAATAATTTTGGAGATAGCTCCCAATGCTGCCAGAGTACTCCAGAATATTTGACGCTAATAGATCCACCAAGTCCTACATTAATATTTCAAAGAGGGGGAAGGGACATCATGTACCTACATTGCTGGAAAGCTGATTCAGACTGAAATTTAAGTAGTTGCAGTTACAAGGTTTTTCTTTCAGGGCTCTGCATTTTTAAAGTACCTACCACAAATTTATATTTTACTCTAAAAAGAAAAAAAAAAAATCCTCCTTTATTTTGCATGCTAGCTCAGTTTCTTCAGCCTCAAACCAGAGAGCTCTGCATAAGAATTCAGGCACTGAAGGCATACAGTGAATATGAGGAACACAATTCCCCACCTGCATTCAGATATCTACCTTAAAATTAAAAGAAAAATTACCCCTTACAGTCCATCAAGTCAACTGGCTTACATACTTATCATCTTACACCAAAGCTGCTGCTAAAGCCTACAGGTTTTAATGGAAACATATTTGTCCTGCATAGGCTGTTTAAAACATTAATTCTATTTTTGATTACCCATGTAGTATTACAGTATATATTTGAAGGTGTCTCACTCAGATATCATTTTAACTGCACACCTTGCATTCAACCAAGCTTCTAAATATACAGATGAAATCTACGAAAGTCCTTAACAGCCTCCACGTTCCTACAGTTAACAGCTGTGTGTTGACCAAACTGCTGAAAACTCTGCACATTTCTACACTTAAACCTGACTGTCATTCAAGTACCACAGAGAACAAAAGGTCTCCCCTCCCATGTGCTTGCTCTAAGCACACATGCTTTAACAATTTATAATTTCACTAATGGGACTGAATGGAAGTGTGCATGCAAAGCATGTACAACTGTCTGAATCTACTCAAGGCAGGATATTCCAGTTCTATTTCCAAATATGCCTAAACACAAAAAGCATAAAATCTTGGCATTCATAGAGAAATCTAGGACTTTCCTCATCTGCCTTTGCCAAACACTCTCAGCAGAGCCACTCAAGCCCAAGCACTCGCTCACAACATGTTGTGAGCGGGCTGCTCACAGGACTTTTTCTACAGAAAATCTGACCCTGAATTAATGTTATTTTTCATCAGCAAGTGGCCAAATTTAATGACTCTCTAGACAGACTCCAAAGTCCAAATACTCTTTTCAGTGAAGATAAGAATTTGACAGGTTTTTAAGTTGGTGACAGAGGGTGATGAATTCCACTCCTCTTGGTGTTCAAAGTCTTCCTCGTGTTTCAGTAGGAAGAGACGCAACTGCAGGCTGCTTGGGAAGGGCTGGGTTAAAAGTTCAGAGATGTTTATAACCACATGAAACTGAGTATATGGTTATAAATATTTCACACTTCTTCAAGGCAAGGTCTCTCTAAAATTATTACTTATTAAATCACATTAAGCAAGTTTTTTCATAAAAATTGAAAAAGCTAGATCAGGAACACTAAGCACTCAGAATTTTAAATCCATATATATGCACTGACAGGTTCCATACCCAGATTTTACATCTTACATTCCCCAGGGCCTGGTCGAGGGAAAGAGTGAGAGAGAAGCTGAGTGGGCATCCAGCACTCATCCATGGTCAACCCACCACACCAATATATCATTAGTACCAGGGTTTTTTTTTAATACTAATTCCTTTGTATGACCTGAGCCAGGTTTTAGCTGCTTTCATCTGCTATGTACATAGAACAACTAAGATTTTGTTATTATTTTCCTGTTGCAGAGAATAACAATTCTAAATTGTAATGGACATATGACTTCAATAATGTGATAGAAAGCATTATTCAGGGTTAAAGACTAAGTTTTTACTTCATATAACTGTCTCAAAGCACCCATCATTTAACTTTTTTATAGAACTTAATGTACGCCTAATATACTTGGAGAAGCTACTTACTTTAAATTATCTTTTCTTGAATTCTTTCTCCATTATGGAAATTAGGTTGTACAGTTTAGACAAGTTAGCCATGACTAAATATTCATTTCAATCCTTTTAGCTCAAACTGGTACAGAACTTTATCATAAGGACCAAATCTTTTCTTACATACACACACATCCCCAGTATAGTTAGAGACTCATTTCATCTCTGCAATAACCATTTTCAATGTCCCAGTAATCCTTTATACCAAGCAGATTTTTTGCCTTTTACCCTGCTCTAATATGGCCAGCATCCTCTTCTGAGCATCCCTTGTGCTTGTGGATACACAAGACAACCATATTTCCTGACAAAGGGAGAAGAGACAGGGAATGGGGATTTTGGGTATGTGTGCATTCACACACACGTTAGCAACAGAAAATACTTGTGAAGAAGATTGTTTCATTTAGAAAGGCAAACTGCAGAAGGCAGAACAACACTATATGACATGTAGAATTTGCAGAAGAAAAAGCTTGTGGTTTAGTGTTTCCTTTATTTATTGAATTTCTGCTTGGAGCCAAGCTTCCTTCCAGTACATTCCTAATACTTTATTCGCAATCTAGCTGGACAGCAGGAAAAAGGTATTTTCAAACATCAATAAAAGACATTTCTTTACAATGAATTCATTAAGAGGTATTTAGTTCTTTCATAGTGTTAATACTGCGACAGAAAAATGGAGGAGGTGCTTTTGGGTAGCCATATATCAAGTGTAACAATACTCAGTTCACATTCACAATCAAGTAGACATTTTCTACGAATGGCTGCTTGTATTTCCAAAACAACTATTATAGGTTTAAAAGAGCTTCCAATGAGGCTCAAATTGAACTGAAGAAATTCATTTAAAACAATAACATACTGAGGCAATTCTTTAAAAACCTTTTAGAAGTAGCTATGCATTTATGATTGTTCCTGATGCACAAACATTGCCCAAGCAGGCAAAGAAAGATCAGCATGAGGTCCTGCAATCTATTTCAAAGCAGGATTCTAGAAACATTAGGAAAAACTGAAAAACAGCGAACTGCAACAAGCATGCATCATAGGAAGTGTTGTTTCACAGTTGGTCTTTTTGTTTGTTCCTCCTTTTCTACCAGAGCAGTTTCTGTTCAGAGTATCTTCTACTTGACACTTGATGTCATCAAGCGTGCAGTAGTGCGGAACACATATCCTAATTTTCAAATGAAGGTTTAAGCCATGGAAAGCCTTTCGAGTATTTGTCAACCTTAGAAAGTTGTCTTTTTATTTCCAGAGCATAACTGATAACTTTGACATTTCTTCGTAAAAACAGTAGATGTTTCTCATACATCTCGTTCAGCACTTTGATATTTGCAAATAATTAAGAATTCCAATAGTTTATGACACTTTTTCTTTCCAAAACATTTATTCAATTATCTTCCCACATCAGATGAAGTATCCTTCCTTTGCATTTCTATTTACCTCAAGTGTGGTAAGAAACACTTGACTTCAAGCCAGAGTTCTGTCTACATCTCGACAATTCTTTGAATCAATTTCTTTAATTCTTCTCAAGAAGAATTTTTATTAATATGTTCATCTCCAAGTCTTATATCTCCAGTTAGCCACATTAGAGATCTTAACTCAATTGGCATTTGCCAATAATTAGTTTGGCCTTTCCCCCATTTCTGAATAAGGAGAAACTGTTTGGTCAGAAAGGACTAAGTTCTGAAATACTTGAAATGGAATTAGTACCCAAGGAGAAAAAAATCCCAAACTCAGAGACTGAAACCAAGTATGTCAGAGAACACTCAAACAGATTTCCCAATTATGTCAATGTTGCCCCTTGCACAATGTTCGGAGCTGCTTTGAACTGCACACACTGTTGACTGCTCAGCAACTGGCACACCAACAAGGCCACTGATGCTCAAATACACAGCTCATCATCAACATAGCTTAGAAAATAAAGAAAAAAATCACTTCATGAATGAGACTGGTAGATTCTAGACAGATGAGAGTAAGTACACACGCATTTTGTATTTTAAGCCTCACTAGCATTTGTTTGGTGAATACTATTACTACTTCGGCAACAGTAACTCCATATTAAGTGAGAAAATTAACAGTAAGGTAGGCAGAGAAGAGGTATCATAGGCATAATGAACCTGAACAATCTTGTTACTTTCTGTGCTTCTAGGTTAACTGCATGGAAGGAGTAAACAATAGCATTTTTCTGAGATTTTCTTCAGACTGCAGCCACTGACTCAAGCTGTGGACTGATTTAGTGCTTATCTACACATGCTTTACATCTTGCATTATTTCTTCTTTATATGTACAATTATTCTGAATTAGCTGATTCATGGAAACCTTATTGTAAAAAGCAACCCTGGTCGTGGGAGAATTAGTTCTGTCCCAACAGCTTCAGCTTTTTCAGATTTCAGAGCCTGTCTTCTGGAGGAAACAAAATGAAGACAGTAAAAAAGTGTTTACAAAAATTGAAGTGATGCACTTTTTTTCGACTTTCCCCCTTTAAAAGTTTATTTTCCACAGCCCTTTCAAAAAAACAAACTAGTGCAGTGCATATGAACATGGTTACACGTTCCAAAAGGGATAGACTACATTTACAAAGAACACAAGAGAAAAATAGTTTCTAAAAATACTTTGGTTTCAAAATGTGCCATGATGGAAAAAAAAAGGAACCAGCACTGTCAGTATCACTCCCTGTGAGGGAGTAGGAAGAAAGAAGAAGTATTTCATAACCATTACAGAAGTTCTTTACAGCTGGGGGTTGAGCCACATCCCCAACTTCCCTGCTCTCCTGTGGAACTACATTGAAATGACAGCCCTACAGCTGCGTTCTCTACAGCATGAACTTCACATTTCACTCGATTTCAAACTAGATTTCTGCAACATGACATCCCATTTCTGAGCATCCCATCATGATTACTGGGCAGATGACTTATATTGCCTTGCAATTTCTCATACCATGATAGGTTTCTGTTATGTCTACCTCTCTCCTCCTAAGGCGAGCTGCTCACCACTACCATTCAGCACAGGCCCAAGACCCAAAACTTCTCACCTAACATATTAACGTACAGACCCATATACGAACTGGTACAAGGAACATGACTGCTACTCAGAGGCTGACAGTAATTTCTGTTTGCAAGATAGTTTTTCCAGGACTTGCAATTACTGTGTTGCTAAAGCAAGTCCAAACAGCTGCTTCCAGATCAATTTTTCCATACAGTCACTCAAGTGCAGCACCACCAGGCAGGAAAGGTTACAAGGTCCCTATAAGATCCCTCTGCCTTCCTCCACAGCTATGGCTTTGACTATCCAAGCCAGGTAGCCAACATTAACACAGACAGACATGTAGTGGGCACTGCTGGCCCCTGCCCTTGTTGTGCTTCATTTTCTCATGCTCTGCTGACTTCCAAGTAACACAGCAGCTGCTGCACTCTATCTCTTCCAGGCAGCAATTTTGAAAAGTGTAATATTCTTCTTGATCCCAGACTTTGGTTTTGAAAAATAAAACTACCTGATGACTGGCTAAAAGACATTTCTCCATGGCTTCCTGGAAGGAACTCTAGAGAGAAGGTATTTTTGAAGTATTTCTTGAGCATCTCTTTTCTTGAGGATATCTTTTAATTTTATTTCACACATGCAGCCAGGCAGAAGATAATTAAGGAGTTAAACTAAGGCATACTGTGTATCTTCCTCCCTCTCTTCTGAAGAGGAAGTTTAATCCGTTTTTCCCCTGTTATGGACTGTCTCTTGAAAAGTTGCTTTTGTATGTAAATTTCGTTCTTGAATTTTTAACCTAATTTAAGATCTATAATCTCTCATATATTGAGATTTTGAGAGATGAGAATCGTAGGTCCAATCCATTATCAGGCAACGATTACCCACATGATTAGCTTACAGTTTCCCAATACACAGAAGCACACAGAGAAGTCCCTTTTTCCTAATTATATCCATGCCTATTCCTGTGCACATAAGCAAGTTTTGTCCTGAACAGTGAATTTACACAAAAGCCAAAAGAAATCCCACACTTCACAAAGCTTTTCTCCCCCAGAAAAGTGTTATTCCCCCTACCAACCCCCACTAAGCCTTGTGTGGCAAAGAGTAATGACTGTCCACCACAAAGAAGTGACAGTAGAACAACTAAGTAATGTGAATTTGAGATACCTAACAAACATCTACTGAAACTGTGCCTTGAATTAGAGTGAGGCAGTGAATGAGTAAGATCCATATATTCTAACACATTGGCAGGAAAGAGAAAGCCATTATCAGAAAATACTTTGTCTAGAGAACTGAAGTAGTACCCGAAATAGCATAGTCAATAGTTGCTCCAGATGAACCCCCAAAATCAACACTAGCCATTGCTCAGGAACAAACCAAGTGCCAGCTTCCCTAGCCATGAGCAAACTATGAAGAGGTAGAAAACAGCTCACACTTCCATAAGTCTTCTACTTTAGTAAACTCGTGAAATAAGGAAAACAGTCATAAAGTCAGAGCATGCTGTGATTTTTAGCTATGACTGATCTTACCTTGAGGGCAGAAGGACAATTGCACACATGTAATTTAGTATCTAAATACAGGAAAGCTCATTCCTCTGTCCTGGAAAAAATCTTTATCTTGCCAGAGGGTAAGAGAAATAGTGGTAAAGTATCTAGAAGTAGAAGAATCTACCTACAGCAAGGTATTCCCTCTCATAACAGCAGCATGTTTTGTCAGTGAAATATTAAAAAAGCAGAGGAGAATATTTCCCTGGAGAAAATATCTCCTTGCAAAAGCTTTCTTACCAATAGCCAAAAAGGGAAAATAATGTTCTCTGAGGACTGACAATATGGAGACCACAGCTTCTTAGCTTAGCCAAAGCAAATTTTAGATTAGAGCAGCAGAAATGTATTCCAATAAAGGGATAGAGAAGGAGTTGTTCCCCCTGAAAAATAAAGTCCCTAAAGAGGCAACATGGTAGAGATATACAGTATAATGAACAGCACAGAAAAAGTAGGTCAGCAACATCTAATCAACATTTCTCATTAAATTAGAAGTAGACAATGCAACTAAATTAAAACTGGTAACAGGAAAGAACCTTTTTATATAGAAATACTTGTTTATACAATAATTACTCTAATTACAAGAAACAGAAGGCAAGTGCTTAGTAAAACTGCCCAAACTGGACATTCACAAGGGTTCTCAACATATTATAAGAGATAATATTTAAAATTAGAAGTATTTTGAAAGAACACAAACCCCCAGGCTCTAGGTGATAACCATTACCCTGTAACAAGTGAGGATCCCTTCCCCACTGGCAGCTTCTGTGTCTCCCAAAGAGCTCTCTTCACATCTCCCAATGAAACAGACCCTGGCTTCTGGAAATTAATCACTCCTCCAATTAAAAATGCAATTTCTATATACTTATAAGAAAGTCTACATAATCCGTCTGAAATAAATAATTTTAAAAATTTTCTTGTGCACAAAAAAGAAACAAAACTCCTTTGTTTTTTAGCATGTCTGAAATAAAGGTAGTTTTGTCCCAGCCCAATTTTATTTACAGTCAATAATAGTACTATCGATGATAAAGAATTTTGTCATATACACTTTCTACCTCAACTTTTCAATTTCCATTTCTTGTCAGCACCTAGGCTAAGAATTTTGGTTTTTGTGCCTACCAAGAAAGATACTTATTTGATTTTTTTTTCTAATTATAGATTACTAGATTGGTGGTAGAGTGCTGGGGGTCACAATAAAAAAAAAGCTGCCAGCTATTTCATTTACCTTCATTTAATAAAAAGTGAACATTGCCATACCTGTGTTTTATCAATTTAACTTGCAATGTGGTTTCATTATTAGCTTTACAAACTTTCAGAAAGACTGAGCAAGAATAAACACAGCTGAACAAGTCAATCTTCCTAAGTTTTCAGTCTTTTACTCTTGATATTTAGGTCACAAATTGATGTATTTAGAGTTTTCTACATGTTAACATTTAGAAGTGAAGCAGCTTGTCTGTAAAACGGATGGATAATTATTTTTCTGAACTTCTACTACTTAAACATTCCTGATTTTGGTTAATTTAAATCAATTTACTGCTGTTTCAATAGCCAAATCTCTAGCCAAATCTCAAGCACACAAAGGAGTTGGCTGGATCAGTTCAAAGTGATCAGACACAACACTTTACTTACCTGCAGGAAAATAATGGGAAGGGATTGTTGCATATGGTCAGGTTAAGCTCTTTGTACCAAACAGAAAAACTGAACAACAGTTGAAAGATATTCAACTGAGCAGCAGAAACGTTGGAAGAAATTACTTTGGGAGAGTTATGTGCTGAAATTCATTTATTATGCATTATACTAAGCTATCATTTTCATAAAACAAAGAATTACATATCTCAAGTGATATAACTCAAACTGTTCAGTGGCAAAATTTGAAATAACCCCTCAGAAAACTACCTACTCAAACATTTGACCATATATTATACTGCAGTACAATCTGTATTAGCCACTGTTGTGGCTGTTTCATCAGAATTCATATCATGAATTTTTCACTTCCTATATCCCAACACAGAATGAACAACGCCAGCTATCTATTCCATAGATTTCATTCCTTATATTTTTATTGCCTGACTTGGTCTTTTTCATCTTGCAAACTAGTTTATTAATGTTTGTTTTTATACATTAAACACACCCAATTGTCAGGAGAGATAATGAATACTAGAACAGCTGCATTCACAGACACAAGAAAAATTGTGGAGGAAGTAAAACAAAAAATCTGCCCTTACTCAAAAGTTTTATCCTCATGGACACCAACTCTGTAGCTTCTACAGCATAAAGAGTAAAAATAGCCCCATAATTCCCAGGTTTCAGATTCAGAGAATTTGCCATCTTGAGAAGCGTCGTTGAGAATACCTCATTATTGCAGAATTCAGAGTTTGAATTTGCTCAGTTTGACATGGAGACTCTGCAATTGATAGAGAAGTAGAACAGTAAAGCCTCTAAAACCTAATTTGAGAGCCCCTATTCTACATGGCAACATCTAAGTAATCCATCTCAACCTAATGCTACTGTTTATAGTCTTGGATATTTGTTTTCCTTTCCTCACGTGTAGAGTTTGTGAATGCAAAAGCAAACCTACATTAAAGAAGTTGTATGCAAAATGATTGCTCAATCATGGGTACATAAGTATAATGGGAACCAAAGAGTGAAGTTTCACCCAGAACAGCCATACAGAAAAAGGAGTGGGTAAGATGATGTGTTATTTCCAAAGACCCTTAGTCTACCAAGTTACTTCTTTTAATTAAGTTTGGAAGCTTTTGAAAAAGCACATCCTATTTCACAAACTTTGCATGAAATCATGTATTTAAGCCTCCTTTTAGTACTTTCTTTTATTCTGATATTGTTTTTATTTGCATTATAACATGTCAAAAGATGGAATGTTTTCTTCTACTCTTACTCAATATTGTAGAAATTGCTCGGTGACAAAACTTGAAAATATCTTCCTTCCAAGAACATCTTCCACAGTAATTCTTAAAAAGAAAAACAAAAGAAGAACCAAGGAGTAATACTTCCTTCCATGTACATGCTCAACTTATTGTCACCACCAGACATTTGATGTTATAAAGAGGATAATAGATCTTTAAGACCACA
This sequence comes from Vireo altiloquus, assembly GCA_013396875.1. Classification (NCBI taxonomy): domain Eukaryota; kingdom Metazoa; phylum Chordata; class Aves; order Passeriformes; family Vireonidae; genus Vireo; species Vireo altiloquus. The sequence goes on from VZRF01010034.1 coordinate 926,677, forward strand.
CCATAAAACACGCACACACATAATTTCTACAATTCAAAGGAAGTTTTGATGTAATAAAGCAATTCAGTATATGTTATAAACCCAAGTAAATTTATCTAAATGCTAAGTTCCACAATTGAAACTAAATCCTTCTAGGAAAAAGACATTTCTCATTTACAAAGGACAAAAAAATGAAACCTAAATGGCTAGTAAGGCACTGTTCAGCTTTACCCAAGTAGCACATAAAAAACTTTAATGTACAGAGCACAGGAAAATAATGCAATGTGCTTATTTATAAACTAATTAAAAATATAGGTGCAGAAGCTGTATTAGGAATTCAACTGAAATCACTCTACAGACATCCTGACCTATTGAAACTCACTTGAAAAACTAAAATTCTGCTGAGTATCAAATTCATTACAGAAATAAGGAAAAGCTCCCAACACAGATAAATAAGGGTAAACTATTGTAATATTTCCTGTAATATTCTCAGCACTTGACAATTACTCCTGTTGTTCTTCTCAGACAAGACTAGCCCAAGTATTCAAGTTTAGTCAAAACCCTTGACTTTTTTTTCCAAAAAGTATTATGAAATTATTCAAGAATTGCTTTGTTCAAAGAATAAACACAGACACAATAAAACCAGAATGGGTAAGTTTGCTTAAATATTATCACCTGAAGTAATATAGTTTTTTAAAGAATCCGTCATTCAGTCCTTTATCTCATTCTCCTTTCCTAGCAGGAGCAAGTGTAGAGAGTGGAGATACACCTTTAAACAGTACATTTATACATTTACAAGCTGACTTATCAGATCTAGTGAGATTTTAAAACATTAATAGCACACCATTCAACAAAAATGAAAGATTTATTCTCTTTTCTCTCCCTTCTTTCTTCTAGTACAAATGTCTGATTTCATAGTCTACATAAAATGTATTTGTTTCAACATGAATAAACATTCAGTACAGGACTTAGCCATCAACACCCAACTGAAATAGCTGTTTTGCCTTTGTGGAGCCAAGGAAAGCATTGCCCAGCCTTAGCCCACCATGTGAGGAGGTACAGATCTGCCACTCAGTCAAGGCACAGACACTATTAGTTCAAATTCAGAGATGCATGTTCTTGTGAAGGACTCAGGAAAGACAAAAAAGCTATTGAGCAGTGAGAAAATGGTCCAATTCTTCCTCGCATTTAAGGGTACACCACAGAAAAATGGAGGCTGGCAGTGAAGACTGGCTAGGTCAGGCAGAATGTAATCAGCTAATAAATTTAAATGGGTTTTACCTGTGACGTAAGTGACCACATTAAGAATTCTCCCCACCACTCCATTCATCAAACATCGACCAAACAGCTTCAAATAAGAATGAAAATTCTCAGTTCTGTTCAAAGAAGCATATGTCAATGTCCATGATCAATGCTTTTAAAAAACAGAGAGCCTTAGGGCTATAAATTTTTATCATACAAGGGGTAAGTTTACCGCAGGAGAAGCTCAATTTAATGGAACACTGCCCGTATACAGCAGCCAAGCAGTTGACCTCAATTAACTCTGCTACTTCAAAATAAGCTTTTAGAACAAACAATTGCTATGTAAATACAATGGCTTCTTGCTATCAACATACAGCTGGGGTCTGTTCATGGCAATCATTTCAAAATTATAGACTCCCTGGGTAAACATTAATATGGTGTGGTTTACGCAGTGATCAAGTACTTCTGACAGAAGGGAGCTCCTCCCTGTGAGTCAGGTTCCATGGCATCACAAATCTTCTCCTGTTGTTCTGACCAAAATAACTCACTTTCTTCTGAGCAAAAGTCAAATTAAAGTCTTGCACTGAGGTGACTAAGTGTACTTAAAGTAGGACTGAATAACAAAAAAAAAAAAAATCACTCTTTTTTTTCTCCTTCCATTTTGCCCAAGTATCTTATACTCTAAAATTAATAAAAAAATAGAGAAAGCCCCAGATTTAGCAGTTTGTCTCAAAATAATTTCAACAGATCTTGGAAATACAACATACTTTGTCAAATACATATTTTTTTTATTAATTATGATGTTAACAAGCCATCACATTTCTTTGTTTTTGGAGGCATGTTGTTTCCAGACATTCCAAAAACACAGATGTGAGCGCATACAGTTACACAAACTTTGTACCAGGATAAACTTTTTCTACTTATACATTGTAAAAAGGGAAGAGAAGAACACGAATAAAATGTACATTAATAAATAAAAAAACCATTTTTTACTGTTTTGATTATTTAGCAAGCAGATACTTTCACACACAATTGCATTTCAAAACTCCATTCTACCTATTATTTACACTTCATCTCAATCATGATATCCAGAAACTCCCTTTCATACAAGAATATAAAAATTAGGAATTTAATTTATTACTTTACCCTCTGAACTTTAAACACAGATATTCTGAAGCAGTAAAAAATACTCCTATGTCAATTAATGCCTGAAGTAACTTCTAATATTTCATAAATGTAAGGATAGAATTTTTTTCCTAGGCTTACAAATGAGCATACAAAGAGATATGGTGAATTGCTGTATGTCATAAAACAAAACTGAGGAACAGATAGAAATAGAACATGGTTTCCTTATTCTCAGCCTAGGCCCCGTACATTACGGCATAATTACTATGGCTAAAACTATACTGCAAGCAATTTGTGGCTGACAGCAGCCAGACAGTAATTAAAGGACATAAATGAACAATGCAAATCCCACAGCTGAAGTCCTTAAAATACCTTTTTTAATCCCTAAAGAAATTTATTTGGGTTTTGTCAAAATTGAAAAGGGCAATTAGAGGTTTTGTCTCCATTAAATATTGAAATACGAAAAACTTTAAGGTTTAAATATCAGTTATAAAGAATCTCATTCTGTACTTAGTCTACAGTCATCAGGTGTCCCAAAGCAACTCTAAGAATTTCCCCCAAATCAATTCTGTACAAACATTTTGTTTGAGATGGGGAAATACTTCAAACTCCTGCAAAACCTGCACGTTAAATACTGTACAAATACTTAGACAGAGGCACACCAACTACCATCATTCCTGGACCTTTGTTTCAGCTACAATAACGTCTGACAGGATCCTGCCCAAAGTCTTTTCCTCAGACCTGTCCTTTAGGAGCTCTGGGAATGGATATATAATGAATTCATGCTCTTAGCCCATCACCCAGCACAGATGTAAGGACTCCGGAAGAAGCAAGCTGTCCAGGGCACTCCTAAAAGGCAACTAATGTCAGCTAAAGCAGAACTGAAGAAAGCAGCTGTCCCATTGCATCTTCTGCACCGTGATTGCTGAGCTGCAGCATCTACTGAAGACATTATGTCAAAGATAAAAAGAGATGCTTCCCTCACTTCAACATGAAAGTAATCTTTAAATCACTGTTCATGAATATGAAAAATTTTTGGTCCCTTCTGCATCTGATACTACAAAGGACTGCGTCTTTACCAAGACTAATACTAAGTATTTGCTGAGGGTGCCAATATATAACAAGGCGTTGAAATTTGTCAGTGACTGACATAAAAATCTGGACTTTATTTCCTTGTGTGCAATCAGGAATTCTAGATGTTCAGTGATGCATGCATCACGTTCCATGGACACACTCACAGCCTGCGAACAAGACGAGAGGTAACCCCACCTGATATCCCCATGGGCCTGATGGCCACCTTTAAGGTCCAAGATCTGACAAGCAGGACTTTAGGGAGGTTCTGTGTCTCTGCTGTGGAAGACGTAACCACGCAACACAGATCATTAGCTACAGTTTGGCAAACTCCCCTACAACTGTAAAGGGCATTCATTTCTACATGTAACGCAGATATTCCAGATTACCTTATCTTTCAGTCATGCCTTATGTCCTTCAACTCATTTATAAATTCAGTAGCTCACTACTGTGGCAAAGTGAAGATACCTGACCTGAAACACTCTAAACTAAAAGTACCTACTTTACCAAGTTCTCCTTATTTTTACTCCTACAAATTCAGTTAAGAGACACAGAAACACCCTCTAATAAAGCCCATAACAAGAAATAACCCAAGAAAATTCATTGAAAGTACTACTGAATAAAAAAGCCAAAACTGAGCAAAATGACAGCAAAGGAGATTGTAAGAGACTTAATTACCTCAAATACTGTCAAGGGCCATAGAAGAAACAGAAGGGCAATCTCACCTTAAAGGACTTTTTTTTGTCATTCATTTCTATAACTTCAGAAAAAGCAGATAGGCAATCACCAGAGCAGAAACCCTTGTTCTATATGACAAGTACAACAGAAATGCAATGTAAAATATCATTGCACAAACTCTCACATTGTAAAGACTTACACAAAAAGTACTTAAGCAAGAGGTTTAAGGTTACCTTCACACAGTATATTTACCACTACTTTTGCTGCAGTTAAATCAGTTCAAGTGTGTACATAAAACACATCCATTTCTGAAACCCTACAGTAGGAAGTTAGTTTCCATGGCAACATAGCAATTGTGGGATGCTTTGGGGGCAGGTTATTTGTTTTTAACAGATGGGAAAAAATATAATGCTGTTCTCAAGCTTAAGTTTCATTTCAGATTTGCTTATATTAAGTCTTAAGGCAGAAATGTGTGGCAGGACTTTTTATAATTTTATATTTTAATTGAACAGTGCAAGGCTCGTTAAAATCAGCTTAATCATGTATGATGAGACTAAGCAGGAATAGTTATGGCAGATCACTCCTTAGGTACTTTTCATGATTTTTTGAAAAACATAATTTTAAGTAGTTGAAGATGTTCCAAAGCTTGAAATTTATCATTAAGGTATTCCACATTTAATAAAATATATTTATTCCCATTTAGCATAGCATTAGTCATTTATCTTACCTCGTAAAGTTAATAGCTTCAAGTGCAGAAGCTAGGAAGAGATTTATGGTCTAAATAGTACAGATTCTGAAACAAACGTAGTAAGAGCAAGACTTCAAGAGTAATAAGTTAAACAAACACACACATACAGGCACATACTTACACAACATCCAGTGACTGGCCTGGTAGACAAGGGGAAAGCAGGGGTAGTGTCTACCTGGGCTTCACTAAGGCCTTTGACACCACGCCTTGTAAAACTGTCCTGGAGAAGCTGATGAAGTGCAGTCAGGACGAGCCAATAGCTAGGTGGATGAAAGCTGTATGGATGGCCAGGCCCAAGGGTTGTGGTCGGAGAGTGATGACCAGTGGCACAAAGTCAGGCTGGAGGCTGATAACTAGCAGTGTACCCCTGGAGTCAACACTACATAAAACCCTGTTCAATGGGCAGGGCATAGTCTCAGCAAGTTGCATGATGACACAAAACTGGAGGGAGTGGCTGATACACCAGAGGGTCTTGCTGTCATCTGGGGGGGCCTCAACAGGCTAGAGAAATGGGCTGATGGGAACATCCTGAAACTCAACCCCAGGAATTGCAAAGTCCTGCACCTGGGAAAGAACAAACCTAGGCACCGGTATATGCAGAGAGCGGGGCAACTATCTGCAAAGCAGCTTGGCAGAAAAGTATCTGGGAATCTCAGTGGACACCAAGTGGAACGTGAGCCAGCAATGTGCCCTTGTGGGCACAGTGATACTCTGAGCTGCCAAGTATTGCCAGCAAGAGTGGTGATCCTTCCCTTCTATTTAGCACTGGGGGAGGCCGCACATGAAACAGATGGAGCTGCACCCATTTCTGGGCTCCACAGGGCAACAGACATGAACGTATTGGACAGCATCCAAGAAAAGGTCACAAAGACGATGAAAGGACTGCAATGAAGAGTTGAAGAAAACTTGCTGCAAAAATGCTGGTAAGCAACATGTAGTAACTGCAGGTTTTAACAGCTTTGCATTATTACATGCTTGTCAATATTCATTGACCATAAAACTTTACATGACATGTAGAAAAGGAAGGAAAAGAGGAAGTCTGTTGAAGTATAACTTCAGCTGGCACTTCTTTGTAGAAAGTGGCAGGGGGAAGAAATAAGATAACAGAAGCAGAATCATCAACTTCCTTGGGTTAGAAGGGACCTTAAAGATCATATTTTTCCAACCCCAAGAGCATGGGCACCCACCAGACCAGGTTGCTGAAAGCCCTATCCAACACTTGAACACTTCCTGTGACGGGGATTCCACAACTTCACTGGGCAACCTTTTCCAGTGCCTCACTACCCTCTAAGTAAAAAATTTATTTTAAACATCTAATCTAAATCTCTAACCACTTTTAGCCATTCCCCCTTGCCCTATCACTATGCGGCTGTGTAAAAAAAGTCACTCTCTCTTTTTTTATAATTCCCCTTTAGGTAGTGGAAGGCTGCCCCAACATCAGCCCTTCTCTAGGCTGAACAACCCCAGCTCTCTCTGCCTGTCTTCGTAGGAGAGGTGCTCCAACCCACATATTCATGGCCCTCCTCTGGGGCCACTCTAACAGGTCTGTCGGATGTTGAAGACCCCAGAGCTGGCAGCAGCATTTCAGGTGGGGTCTCAGAAGAGCAGAGAAGGGCATCTGAATCCCCTCTCTTGACCTACTGCGCACGAGGCTTTTGATGCGGCCCAGGATGTATTTGGCCCTCTGGGCTGTGAGCACACACTGCTGGCTCATCTCCAGATTTTTAGCCATGAGAATCCCAAGCGCTTCTCTGTTGGGCTGCTCTGAATGTCTTAATCTGTATAAGGTAGTAATTTTTCTTAAATGATATCCTATATATTTGCTGGGGTAAATGGATACTTCAAATGTTTAAGTTCTACTATGATTCTGGAAAAAAAGGAGAGCACACACCACTTTGCTTCTAGAGTAGAATAAAAATTTAAGACTGTTTCCACTCTTCATAAGAAGAGTTTTAGATTTTTACACTGAGCACCGTTTACTGCTACAGAACAGTTTTTCCATGCAAAGAATTTGTAGAAAAAGAGACTGGCATTTATTCCTCCATAAGATAAAGGCGCTCTCATATCTTACAGAAATATTGGCACAGATTAATAAACCCAGACAGGAAAGATCTCCAACAAGGCTCATCTCTATCACAATTCCTCTTTCTAAAATATAAAGACCCTACTTCATTTTGTCAATCATTTGAATCACCATAGGCACAAACAAGTCCAGTACAAAAAAAAAAAATTACTGTACTATATGTACATTGACACAGCAAGAAATGCCACACTGGAAAAAAATTCACCACAACTGGTTTTGAGAACTATCACATAGCAGTTTATTCTCTATATAGAGAGAAATGGATGCACAGTTTAATGTTAAAAACAGATCTCAAAGCTCTTCTTCCAGGAGTTTCAGAAGCAATCATTAAAATTAACTGAGAAGACTGAGTCTTTGTAGCTCTCAGTAATTATTTCTTTTCACTAGCTTACTTTTATGAGTTAAAGTGGTTTTGATTAACATTACATTCATTAATATAAAAAAAAAATCTATTTAGGCAGGAAAGAAATTGTCTGCTAATTACCAGAGAAGCTGCCAATTAAATTATAACACTTCATCAAAATTACTTGTTAAAATAATACATCTACTTGAAGTTACACCAATAAATTTTTTCCCAAGATTCAATTTTTACCATACATTTGTATCTATGAATTATTAAAAGTAATCAAATGTTTATGAAAATAAAATTAGTTGGGTTTGTGTCTATGGTAAAAAGACAAGTTCTTCCCTCTTTTTCTCTGGTTTAGGTAAGGTCAAGCATCTCCACTAGTATTACTTCAGGCTGACAGTAAAGAACAATCTTCACCACATCCACACCCAAATGCATTGAGACTAGCTGAAAATTGTCACAATCTTTTGTGTTATGTGAAACATGGAAAGATGACCACTTCTCACAAGAGTGAGACAGCCCCTTGAAAATCTTTTTCTCTCATATGCCAGACAGCCTTGAGGCTTGACCAAAGCACTAACCTATTAAAGTCCCCCCTAGCCCAGTAAAGCAGTCTTCCATCATTTACATTGCATGACACACACAAACCTCAGCCCATATACACGTGTATTAGATTGTCTAATATGCAGTGAATGTTAATTGAGAAGTAATTATATGGAGTTTATACAAGTGCTTTGATGACATATTCAAAGCATTCTCAAGTTTAGGTCTAGAGCTCTCACATAATGACATGGAAGGCTTACATTTCTGAACTTATTCTCAGCAATTACCTGGTGCAGCCTCAGGCCAGATTATCCACTGCTCGTAGCTCTCAAAGTACACTTTACACAAATCCATTAATGTTTTGTGACTGCAGGTACAAGGAACTCATACTGAAGACTAGTATAATTTTAAGTCATCCAAATTGGGTAAGGATGAGGGTAGAGGCCTCAAGACCGCAATAAAGTCCATTATTTCTATCAGAATAGAGCCTGAAATCCTTGGGACTCAAGCATGCTAGGTACGAAATATATTTCATGATAGCTTTTAAGCTACCACTACGGATGTCTTCTAGGAACTCTAAAAACTATTACATGAAAATAATATGCTATACTTGACTTAGTATTTGAAACCTTCCCCATTTTTGCATCAAAGGATATTTCAAACGCTTTTCTTAGCACAAGCGGGTATTAGGAAAAACTGTCTTTGCAGCTCCTTTCCACCACCTTCCAAGCAGGTACTGAGGGGGCCTGAGAGATGAGAGGTACATGCCTGTCTCATCACTTGCCAGGCAATCAGAAACTTAAGAGAAGCAACAGGAGTCTGCATCAGACCTGGGCTCTTGTACGTGCACCAGAGAGACGAGAGTATGTGGATGAAAAATAACCAAACAGGTCAGAACAAGGAGTCCTGGACAGGCATCTGTCTGTTCATCATCAGTCTGCTCTCACTTCCCCTCCTGAAGCTCTGGCTCATCCAGCAGAAGATGGTTCTGCTTTCATTATTCCAGCCTTAGACTTCCCCAAATCAATTTCGCTGTCTTCTCATCAGCTTTCTCCACAGCAACCTACTGCAAGGCATGCAAGAAGAACTTGAAGAGGAGGGTTGGAAACAAGGACATAAATTGGGGATTAACTGAGGAAGATGTTACAAAAGGGCTGAGCACACCTGCTTAGCTCAGGCTGCAAAAGGCAGTGGCAGTCCAGGACATCAGCAGAACACAACATGCCTGCACAGAGCACAAATCTGAGCACCCACATTCCCAGCCTGGCAGTGCCAGCTGCATATAATCTCATCCCCACTGTCCTGTGCTTCATAATAGCTAATAATGAGGCTTCTGATAAACCATAGGCAACAGGTGACTTTCCTAATTCAATTATCTTCCCACATCTAAGGGCTTAAGCAGAGTTAGAACACGGCCAAAGGCAGAAAGCTCCCCTATAGTCAGTCTTTCCTCACAAATCCTGCTTCTGTTGCCCCTAAGTCTTCTCTCTGAATACTTTCCCTGACAGTTTCAAGCTCCCATTCCTACATGTCTGCACTCTGGCTTCATCCTACCAAATTCAGGTTTTTTCCCACCGTTTTTCCTCTCCTATCTGTTGCTGCTTTGTATCTCCAAACTATGTGCAGAATACAACAAAATCACGGATGTAGCTAATAAAGACATTTCAAGGGAGATGAAACACCTGAACTTCAGCAGTGGTGGACTTCAAGGTTTCCTTTTATCTGATCTATCACTTTCAGAAATAACTTTCATGTTAGAAATAACTTTGAGTGTTGCTCAAAACCAACAGACCTTTTGTGTTCCTATAACTACAGGGAAAAATATCTTATTTTCAAGTCAAAGGGGAGAACTAACAGGTTTTTCGTATAAACTCTTCAGGACACAATCTCAGTGCTATCTGGAACACAGGATTGTGTTGGCACCTTATAAAAAAAAAAAGAGGGAAAAAAAGCAAATTAAAAATAAGTACTTAAAGCAAAATATTACTTTTACAAAAGCAGGTGTTTCTGCAGGGGATATATACCTGATTGAGCCTATAAAGGAACTTTTCTAGAATTACTCTAACAAATCCAGAAATATATGGAAGTACTGTTGTCAGGAAAAAAAATCTGGTCTTGCTGAAAATGTTAATCCCAATCCTGCATTATTGATACCATCAAAATCTTCATATCAAGCAGAAATATCACTAGGAAATAAATGCATTTAGAAATACCTTAGGATAAGTGGACATTTTTGAAGAAATACCAATTTTACCTTGTCCATTTTTCCTTACCATCTGCTTGGTCCCCTCCCAGCAGCTTACATGCTTCTAGTGTGATTGATAGAAATGGGTAATCAAAGTTTGGTTCCTTTTAGGAACTACAGATCTGTTTGTCATGAAGTCTGCTTTTGTTAACAAGGCCTTTCCAGGTGCACAGTTTATAGAAGTCTTAAATACTGACCCAAAATAAATGACCTGACAGCACCATTTCCTCTTTTTTCGCCACAAATATTTTCAAACATATCTTATCAGCCCCTATTCCTTCCGTGATGGGTTGACCCTGACTGGAAGCCAAGTGCCCACCTAAGCCACTCTATCAATTCTCCTTCTCAGCTGGACAGTACAGAGAAAATAGAACAAAAGGCTTGTAGGTCAGAATAAGGACAGGGAGAGATCACTCACCAAATACAGTCATGTGCAAAACAGACTTGACTAGGGGAAAATTCAATTTATTACCAATCAAATCAGAGCAGGATAATGAAAAACAAAACTAAATCATAAACTCCTTCCCCCTCACTCTTCCCAGGCTCAATTTCCTCTATCAATTCCCCCAGTAGCTCAGGGGGACTGGGAAAAGAGGCTGCAGTCAGTTCATCAAACCTTGTCTCTGCTCTTCCTTCCTCTGCAGGGGGAAGACCCTCACACACTTCCCCTGTTCTAGCATGGGGATCTGTCCCACAGGAGACAGTCCTTCCCAAACTTCTCCAGAGGCTGCAACTCTTCACAAACTGCTCCAGTGTGGGTCTCTTCCATGGGGTGCAGTCCTTCAGGAACACACTGCCTCAGCATGAGTCCCCCACAGGGTCACAAGTCCCACCAGCAAACCTGTTCCAGCATGAGCTCCTCTCTCCATGGGGTCACAAGTCCTGCCAGGAGCCTTGTGGAGCCATGCTCCACCATGGGCTTCCCACAGGGTCACAGCCACCTTTGGGCATCCACCTGCTCTGGTGTGCGTTCCTCCGTGGGCTGCAGGTGGATCTCTGCTCCACGACGGACCTCCGTGGGCTGCAGGTGGATCTCTGCTCCACCACGGACCTCCGTGGGCTGCAGGGGAACAGCCTGACTTGCCAGGTTCTGCACCAGGAGCTGCAGGGGAATCTCTGCTCTGGCACCTGAGGCAGCCCTCCTTCACTGACCCTGGTGTCTCCAGAGCTGTTCCTCTCAGATAGTCTCTCTCCTCTTTCTCGCTGCAGCTGCTGTTGGAGCCCAGGAAAGCCAGAAAACTTCTCCTGACTCTGTGGGGATTCATTTCTTCCCTAAAGCTCCCCAAAATGGCTTAGCCTTCAAACTAAGTTCGTGGGAGCACCTGCCCCCACTTCTGGGTGAACTGAGAACACCAAAGAAATGAAGAGATAGTTGTTTAGTGTACCACAGAGTGTGTACTCATAGTTTTAGATTTTGCTGTATATATTAATATAGAGACAACATGGAGAATTCAGGGTGTCGGCTTCTCCTTGCTCTTCTTCTCCTTCTTTTCTTCTCTGACCTAAGTTCCTGTGATTTAGTAATTGGTAGAAAAAAATCTAGTGTAGAAGAGGCATGTTAATAGAATTGATACTTACTGGTTTTAAAGACAAAATAAAATATGCAAAGTTTGGCAATTGGGTGATAAAAGGTATATAAGCCCTTTGCACTGAGCAGCAGCAGCCATTGTGCTCCTGGAAGCAGCAGCAGAGGCTGTGCTCCTGAAACTTAGATAAAAAATAATAAACAATCCTTGAAGCAGCAGAAAAGAAGTCTGGCTTCGTTTTTTCCTGACATGGGACACTGAGGAGGATTGCCAGGCCAGGAGAAGAGAACGGGCCGACAGGCCCCCACAGCTGCTGTCATGTAGCAACTTTTCCCCCATGTTAAATACATTATCCCAGCAGCAGCAGCATCACTGGTGGGCTCAGCCTTGGCCAGCAGTGGATCTGTCTTGGAGTCGCCTGGCCTTGGCTCTGCCAGTGTCTTGGAGTGACAGCCAGACACAGGGGAGCTCCTGGCAACACACCAAAGATCCACCCCTGTACCACTAGGGAAACTTGACCCTGCAAATGCAATCCAACCCCACTCCCCGCAACAAAATGTTGGCCATTCACACTGAAGACAATCTGTGACAGCAAAACTAAATCACTGATGATTTATTCATGCACTGAAGACTTTTGTGGGGACAACAGCTTGAGAACCAAGACCACTCCTTCTCCAGACTACACAAAAATTATCACTGGCTTACGCATAGCACATTTACATCATAGTTAATGTGGCATAACAAAGTCAGCTGTCAAATCTTTAAGCCAGGATAAGTCTCAGTCTCTTTCTCCAGTGGCACTGTCTGGAGAACAGCAAAAGGAATATTGACCCTGTTTCTTCTTTCAATAACCTAACAAGGTTGAGCATAAAAATTGTCAGATCTCAAACCCAACTGTTACTACACCTAATTGCTTTTGACATTGATAACATCTCTTATCCAAATACATATGACTGAAATGGCTAAAAGAAAATAAGATAAAACTAGCATTGAATCACAGAATATCCAGTTCTGTGCATTTATTTTGAGAAATAAGGCCTTAAATTTAGCTACAAAAACATACCTTGGCTTTATGTTGATCACTTACAACTACAAATTGAAAACAAAGTGTTCGTTTTTTCCTCATTACCTTTTTAAACTCTTCCTAGGAGATATATGTCGAAATCTAGCCAGGCTAAAGCCCAAGCCTGGTGAACATACAGTCAGTTAAAAAAGGAAGTAAATCTCTGGAGAGCTTGGATGCTCTACCAACACTCTCTTTAGGATATGTCATGAAAAGCTGTTATTTGTTATCTTAATCCAGATACTACTACTTCAGACTTGCAGTGGCACATTGCTGGCATATAGCAATCCACTACTTGTCTGTACATCATTGTGAACAAAAAAATCATCTCCATTTGAAACAAAAAAATACCAGCTGACAGCATGTGATTTGCACAATCACAATTATAATAATAATAGACAATAATAGCAAGTGGTTCAAAGAGGTAATGTTTTCCTTAACTCATCCTTATAATATACAGGATTTTACCACTTGGGAAGCAAAAGGTCTATAAAGAAGACGCACAGAAATCTTTCCCTATATATCAAGTGACACCAAGCCAGACATTTATCCCCACACTTAGCTTTGAATGCTCACAAGTAAATAAAGAAAATTGTTTCGATGTGTATTGTTTAATTGCACTGTCTTTCTAACAAGCTGAAAGCAGAATACTAGATACTATTTGGTAGATGTTGAACTGTTTTGTATTTTGTTGTATGAATCTTTTGTGGAGTTCTGGTTTGGGTTTTTATTTTTACAATGTTTCATCATGTTGCTTTGTGGTAGATTCTTTTACAAAGCATGGCAGGAAAACAAAGAAACGAATGAACATTGTCTCTGAAGTTCATCTTTGGTACCCAAGAGATAAAAACCAAAAGAGAACATAAATATTTGCTGTAGAAAGCTTAAGAGTGGCAGCTCAATTATTCCATGTTTGTTAAATAAATTATCAAAACCAGTAAGCTATGCTCAAAGAATTCTTAATGTTTTTGTTGAAGCCTCTTTTGCATGACACCTTAGAGAAAGTTAAGTTTCTTGACAACACTGACTCTCCTATAACTGGGAGCCCCATGACAATCCTCTAGGATGTCAGAGGGACCTGCAGACACTACAATGGCAATCTAGCAATCTTCTGAACCTACACAGAGCTCATGCAGGCCCCCAACGTCTCAGAGTGGAATCTGCACCATCACATGCTGATGACAGATCCCCCGATCTTAACACACCAGATACCTACTCAAATGGTAGAACATTTGGTGGGCTTTCAAACACAGACTCTGCCTCCCAGACCAAAGTTCCCACTTCAGCATTGGCAAGTTACTAATCTAACAAGTAATACTGCCAGATTACAAAAATCACACTCACCCAGACAATGCTCCAAGTATGTGCATAGCTGACTATATTTAGATCAGATTCACAGCCAATGCCTGATCAGTCCACTTTTTTCTCCTGACTAAACCACCAGCAAAAGACAGTCCAGATAGTCAAGTCACCTTTTGAAAAATGACATTTATTGTAGGTATTATAGGATGCAATGGAAACAAACCCCAAAATAAAAGTAAGTGTTCTTCAAGCATTTGCATAGCTTCTGCAGTACCTTCCTATTTCACCCTATCCACTCAACTAGACTAAGCCTGTGGGAACACCAAATGCAGTCTCCAAATGCAACAGAAAAAAGCAGGAGGCAACTTTTTTTCCATGACTCATGCATTTTTTAAAGTGCAAGATAAAAACAATCCATTGGCATCTATACTGAAACCAGAAGTGATTTATGATTTTTCTAGTTTAAAGTTTAGTGCACCCAAATGACTGCATCATGGTTGTATCTGTTGATAAAAATGGGACAAAAACTTTAGAAACCAACAGCAGCTTTTAACACAGTGAGAAGCCACAGAACAGTCACCCATTTTTCCTTTAGTTTTTAACAACCAACCACAGACGTAACTCCTGAACTATCTCAGCTATGTCAGATGAAACAAGTACACAAGCTTTCAGTCAGCAGTGATAGCTTGCTTTTCAGTGTGCTGCTTTACAAACCAGGCACTGAGGTCACATAATTTGGATGTAGTCAATGAGCAGAGCAGTAGTAGATGTGGGAATGTTACTCATTACTGAAGACTCCCCATTCAGCACTCCAGTTACATTGGGCTACTATGGGATTCCTACGCCAAAGCAGTCACTGTTGTGTCTCAAAGTCACATTTATGACCTGTGTTTCCTTTTTCTTCAATTTTGCATATTGAAAAGATATGAACAAAGAATTTAAGATGCATGTTTTGACAGTTAAAGCAATACTGACACACTCCAACAGTACATCAGCACTACCTAGATGTTCCCCACTGAGGATAACCACCAAGCTCATGCTGAGCAGGAAAGTTACAGTGAGACGAGCAGAACTACATGGCTGCCATTGTGTCTTGCAATCCAAAGTGCAGGAGCCCAGTGGGGGAAAGCAAGAGTGGAGGTGCAGAAGGCATCATCCTCTGTTCTCTTCCAAAAAGCCCATGCTTGAATGGCTGATGAAAATTCAAATGACTATAAGAGACACAAAGACACCCAAGTGGTCTACAGTACAGACCTTATCGACATGATTTAATTTCCTTTTATGAAAGGCAATGATGAGATGCCAGAAAATGAACAAAACCTACATTTGCAAAGGCAATGGAAAAACAGAAGCAGGTGGTCAAGTAGCTAAGCTGGCAGAGCATTTGGATGGTAGCCGAATGGCCTGAATGCGGTCTTTAGTAAGGTCACCACTGTCTTCCACAACACACACAGCTGCATTACTTGAAAACTTAAATCATATTTGTGGTAAGAAAACAGAAAACACTTTCAAACACATATTTAAGATCTCAGAAGTGATCTATGTAACAACAGACATTTAAAACATTCAGCTATAATTATTTTATTACGAAACATTTATTATTTTCAATTAAAAGGCCATCACACAAACATTCTAAGCATTTATCACACTCCTGCTGCACTGTTCAAGAGGATAGACTCAACACTTATCACTCTCTGCCACAGCCCTTCGTGGTGATATTTTGAGCAGTGCTGGTACACATGTACTCACACACGCTGGCCCTGTTGTCTAACTAAGAGTGCCTGCCAGCAGGCGGAAGGCTCGTTCTACACAGAAACCTAATAAAATTAAAAACAAAAAAAAAACAAAACAAAACAAAACAAAACAAAAAAAAAAAAAAAAAAAAAAAAAAAAAACCCTAAAAAAAAAAAAAAAAAAAAAAGGCCTGCATTCAATTTTATTTTAAAAAAAAAAAAAAAGAAATCAGTCATTCAGCACTTCCTACACTTCTAAACAAATACATACTCTTCAGTTTACTTAATAAATAGTATTTTTTAGCACACAACTTCTACTAGTCTGTATTTTGCAGAGGTGAAATGAGGTAACACCCAATACAGGGAATGCTAATGTATTGTACAACAAACAAAGCATTTCTTTTAAAGCCAAGTGAACATGTCGTTTAATCAAGATAACTTTCAAGTGGTAAAACCATACTTACAAATGAATTCAAACTTGATTCCCAGCAGACACAGGACACTGACAGAATCCACTACCTTGGTGAAAAAGCATTAACATCTTACAGATAATATCTGTAGTGTCTAATTTTTTCAACATCTACCACTGTCTCTGTCATTTCTAGGTCACACAGTGACTGAATCCTCAAGTTGCAGCTGAATGCTGCCTATTCCTAGCAAATTCAGTAGCACCTCAGCAGCTAGGGCATATAATACAGGAAACAGCATTACCCCATGAGCTCTCAATTTAATCACTTCTTTGGTCACAACTAAGTATTGAAGTCAAAAGTTTCCAAGCAGCCTTCTGGAAGTGAGAAACTGTATATTTTCAGGAATAGTTCATTCAGATAGCAGTGAGCCCTGTGCCAGAGGACAAGGACTTTTGATTAGCCCAAAACTCATTAGCAACATTCAAGAATCTCTCACAGTCATCATCTAGCAAACTAAAACCTGCATGACCTACAAACTAAGATAAATACAACTGATGACAGAAAGTTCAAATCTGAGGTCCTTACCTAAAACCACACAGCTAAACATGATTCCATGAAAATTCAAGCTGAATTAAGCACTGCAAAATCTTGACATGGTCTTATTTCTGAAGTATACTTTAGTAAGATCCAGTTAGCACCAGAAGTAATGTTATGTATATGGCTTCCAAACCCTAATCCCTGACAGCACATCATCCAGAAAACTTTCCCAGATGTGCTTCCCCCACTGTCTTTATTCTGTAAGTTTTTCAGCAAACCTTAATTACAACTTCCCAACAGGAAAGGCAGGGAGCAGATGCCACAAAAGAGGCCATCAGTGAAGCATAAAAAAAAGTTTCTTACAAAGTTTCCCACACTTTTATATATTTCTCTGCCTTTCACCACAGTCATAACTCCTCCTCATTCTCTGTGCCTGTCTACCAGCTTTTTCCTCCGTAAGTTCATTAGTAAACTCTCATAAAACCACATGGCAGTTCTGATGTCTCTGCCCCTGCCTGTCATTTCACTTGCACTCCATAATCCTCATCCAGTCTCTTCCCAGTACCTTTAATTTGCTACTGGGTCTGCCAAGCCTAACTTTGTAGGCACATGCTTCCAGGTCTTCCTTCATTTCCAATTGATACTGCTACAATAACCTGCTTCCGTATTTTCTAAAAAAGCCCCTCCAAAAAACACAGGTACATACTTAACATAAGTGTTTTCACGCCACATACTTCATGAGTTATAGCAGTTCACCTTAGGAGGATTAACATGCAAAAGTTTCTAGGTAAAAAACAAATTGCAAGCAATCACAAAACAATTAGCATTAGGTTTTTGTCTATTCTCCACACAGCTGTACAGATAAATTTCTTTTTCATGTTATGAGAAACTTTAAGCTAATTTTGTCTGAAACAAACATTGGACAGAAAGTACAGAAAACATGATATATTGGAGAAGCACATGAGTAAATTAAGTAGGGGGAAGGGTAGAAGTTCTGCTTCTAAGTCATTATTGCAGGAGATGTTAGAGGAGCCAAGTGCCAGGAAAGCCTGCCAAGCGCTATTCACCCACTCACGCACGAGCGTATAATGCTGCCTTGAAGAGAGCTCGACATGAGATTACAAAGCAAATTCTATGAAATTCTGCTCCATCTCTAAGTGTGGGGAATTTGAGGTATTTAAATCAGGTATGCTACACTGTTTGTGTGCTGCAGCACTTTACACTAGCAGTGTCAGCGTTTCAGTGCCGTATCTGAAGCCACAGCATTCCTCTCACCTCCCCAGGGCCCCCATGACATACCACAGGCTGCAGGAATGCCTCGTATGTTCATTAAGTCAACATCCATACAGAACACAAATTTCTCTGTTGCTAGTACAAAATAACTAATACTAGGAAAAAGTCAAAGTATTTTATGGCTGAACTACACACTGATGAATTTCTGGAGCTGAAGTCCTCTAGAGAGGAAGAAAAGTGACTGCATGATGGAATTACCCAGTATCCAGCCTTTGTAAGTAAAAAGAAGCAAAGCCAGGCCTGCCCAAACAGCTTTCCTATTAAATATAGATCTGAGGAGACCAAGCTATTCTTTTCAAAACCACTTCCATATTTTATCATGAAGTTGTCTTTGTATCTAACTTCCATAAAGATATCACCCATCAAACACTTCCTTTTGCAAACTGATAGGGCAGATTTGTTTAAAAAAAAAAAGTAACATGTATAGCACACACACAGATGTAAAGCCTAAGGGTTATCTAAACTGTCTTTGCAAAAAGCAATAGGAAAACTGATGCCTGATAACAAGTATTTGCCCCTTAAATTTTAAAGGTACTTCAACAAATCAAGACTTCACGAGAAAAGTAAATATTCATTTTCAGACAAGTTGCATATTTTAAGATCATGCTATACAACTCTTTATAAACAGAGCCTTGGATATGAGCCAAACAGCAATTATCAGACATGATAGCTCCTTTTTTCTCCTCTTCACTTCCCAGTTCATTTTGATAGGGCTGAACAGCAGGGACACACCAATTCAAAACCTTGTGTTACAACTGGTAAAAAACACACTTAGTAATTCAAGTATCACAATCAAGGTGACTGACAATTTGAGGAAACAGAAAAAAAATACATACACAGTTTATATATCGCATTCCAGTTCCTATTCTCATACACTTCTGTACATTACACACACCCACTCCCAGAGGGTGTTTTAGAATGCTTTGAACACAGTAAAAGTCAGTTCATAACTAGTCTAATTTAGAAGGGAAGAAAACACCCAAGAAAATGCCTCCAGTATGATATTTTGCAATGCCCCAGCTTTACAGCTACTATACCAGAAAAGTAGAAAGGATGCTGCTTCATATTTAACAGACGCTGAGAAGTCTGGTACTGCATAGATCATAGCCAAATCCAACAATTCCTCCTGTGCTGAAGATTCTTGTTATGTATCCAAAACTTATTTTGGTACAAAACAAACAATGCATACTTTTAACCAAAGAGTATTTTCTCTAAGCTCGAGTTGTAGTTTTCAGACCTAAAAAACTGACAGACAGAAGTGAGACAAATGAGCCCAGTGATGGGGGATATGAGCCAGAGGGGAACACGACTGTGGCGGTGCAGAATGCCCAGGCACTCCACTGATGGCTTCCAGGAGAGCCAACACAAAGACAGCCACAGCAAAGAAGAAATGAGACAAAACTAGCAGAGGTAGTTGGAAGGAAAAACTGCCAAGGTCTTTTCCTCAAATTTACTTGGAGCTCTATGCTGATTGAAGTGGCAATGGCAATGCTTAAGAGCCATAATTTTGGAGAAGTAGCAGTTGTCATTATCCTGAGGGTATTCAAGTTCTCGTAACAACCACATTATTACATGTCATCATTAGAAAATATTTTATTATAAAATATTTGTATCTATATTTATATATCAAATATTTTATTGTGAAATTATCAAATATCTTTATTACATCAAACAGAACTGTTCATTTTTTCTTTTGCATATATTGATTTTGAAAGTACTTAGAGTTTACCTGTTTAAGTTCTGAATGCAGCAGTAGGACATGGACCTCGCATAACGATGTCAGAAGTAAGCATGACATCTGTCCTCATTTTATTTTACGTTGTTATTTACATCTCACAGAACATCTCCTGATGTACATTTACCAGTTCCCAGTTTTGTCACTTTCTACCTTTTCCCAAGTTTTGCTTCATGGCATATTTTGACTAATTTTACATCCACAAAATTGAAATCACACCTTTAGAGTTTTTTGTTTCTGATCTTGTGACACTCAAACTGTTTTAGCAGCCTGCTAAGAGTTCACAAAAATCAATCCCAACTTCATGTCCAAAATGTGTGCTTGGATGGTTCTGCTTGTTGCATAGAAGACAAAGTTTGAGATTGCAAAAACAGGTAATTGCTTATGAAGTAGCCTCCATAATAAGAAAGCACTTACTGTGCTTGGCAGTAAGTTAAAATGTGTAAGAGTTTTATAACTAACAGTGGATTCAGTAAACAAAACACACACAAATCTAGACCAAACAGCTGGAAAAGAAGACATACAACTTATCTATCAGTTTATAATTTGTTCCTCCCCCATGAAAAGTGTAATATATTCTTGATAGGCCAACCAAATTTCTCTTACGCTGTAGCTTTCTGTTACGCCTTATCTGATATGCCTGCAGGCACATGCACAACACTGGGGTCCTGCCATCTTCCATCCTCTCAGCTGCACCCTCCCTTCACTTCCCCCCACACTGGCACACACATTTTGGCAGACAATCCAAACTCAGCTAGAGGTGCTGATGCAGTATAAATACCTCCCTGCCAAAAATGTGATTAGTTTTCAGCCAGATCAGCTCTCTCAGTTGTACATCACAGAAGCTGTTAAAAAGGCATAGAGGGAAGCACATGGCCAGAGCTGTGTGAGCCCCAGAGCTGGCATGGACATGGTCTCCAGACAATTGCTGGTCCCCAGACAATCACATTCTGCTCAACAAAGTTTTACCACACACATATACTCAAGACAATATGCTATTCTGAGTTTCCTGCATTACTTTAATATTTGGTACTGTAGCTGTGCATATTCATATCCTACACAAAACCTGCTAGTTGTAGTCTGCTGAGTGCTTTTAAGGTTTTGCATAAGGTATGTAAAAACATAAATGGTATTTTACAGAGGTCACTAACAAGCCAAACTTATGACAACTCTGCAAACAATAAATCTGCTCTATAGACTAACCAAAAGATACTAACTTGCTAGTTTAAGAGTCCATTCAGTACTTATCAGCTAAAAAAGTTTATTCTGGACCGTGGCATCTCTAAAAGCAAACATCTCGTCAGTCCAGTTCCTTTCTACTTGGTCACTCTTGCTGGGAAACTCAAAAAGAGGCAGAGCACATTGATAAAGACCACAGAACTCTATCAGCTGTACAACCACATTTGCATGTCAATTATGATGCTGTTAACTGGCTGCTCAAAAGAGAGCTAGAGGCAATATTTATCAATATAAATCCAAACATATCTTTGTAAGAATCATAATGAAAACCAATGCAATTTCTCTAATGTTGCAGCTGCACTTTTCCTATTTACTAGGTTACATTTTTCAGATTAGATTGGGAAAACAAGGACCAACATAATTTGTGTCTGCTTAATATACACTTTATCTCAGCCATCTTTAAAACTGGTGCTATTTAATATACCTATTAAATATACATTTTTAGAGGCACTGTTATTCAAGCCCCAGCCAATTTGGCTGAACTGAGTCTTTGCAGAAGCAAAAGAAAGAAATACTTTCCTTTGCATGCAAATACATTAAAGCTCAACAATTTTCAGTCTTAAAGGCTTCCCCAGGAATTTGCTGAATGTAAACAAGCAAGAGTACACTTAAGCTTCAAGACACAAAGGCAATGGATTCAGTCCAACACTGAACAACAGAGAGAGGTAGCAACACTCATCCTTCATGCCACCAGGAGGCCAAGGCTTTTCATCAAGAGAACAAGTTTTATGTATTACTTCTTAAAGCACAATATAAATGCTCAGGTTGAGATAAAGCTACTATTCTTATTAAAAAAAAAAAAATAAACCTATAAAACATAGTGTTTTCTAGAAGCAACCACTCATAGCCGCGTAAAAGAAGTGACATTGCAGGCAACTATGGAATAAGCGATTTCCATGTCACCATATCTGAGGTTGGAAAGCCTATTACCTCATATTCCTCTGAATACTGCTTACCATGTTACATTTCCAAACACTGTCTCCAAAGAAGATTAAACTCTAAAACCAACAGCTATCTCACATGCAAGAACACCACACATTTGCCTGGACAAATACATAGTATTCTCATATTTTACCTATTTTCAGAATCTTTTACTATGCTTTTAAAATTAATTGATGGAAAGAAATTGTCATTGGATAGTTAAATCATTATGAAAAGCCTAACTTGTCAGTTGTCTTTTTCACATACAAATCTTTTGTCTTCGAACCCAATTTAAAAAAAAAAAAGTGATTGAATTGAGCTTTCTAGTAATGGAAACAATCAGAGAATCTGTAACTTGAAATGCTTACTGTTATCACTGACATATTTCACCAAGACAAGTAAAATGGCAAAATACATGCAGGTAGATATCTCCACTCTTACTTTACCTATTTAACCTGGCAAGCAATAGGAATAAGCCCATTTGTTCAACACAGCTGAGAACTCAGAACTACATCTGGCCCAGTGAGAAAAAGCATTCAGGTCTTGTTACTCCAAACAGAAAAGAGGATATCAATATCATTTTGGCTTGACTTATAATCAGCTAGTAAATTTTTTTTCTGATAGGAGTGGGTTGAAGAAGAAAGGTAATGAACCCTGTACGGAACTGACATGTGCATCTTACACTGAAACAGAAGAACAGGGATCTTTTGTTTTCCACCTTAGGATTTCCTCTTTTTTTTATCCTAAGTTTTACAGCCAAAAAAAAGGAAGGAAGCTGGGGGCAACGAGAGAATGAAGAGGAATAGGGAAGAAACAGATAAGTAAAGAATGTTTAAGAAGTTTCCACTATTAACCATGAAAAACAGAGCAGCTCTGCCAACTGTTCTCCATGAAATTGTTTCAAAATACATACTCATTCATATTTCTTCTTTATCAGAGTAAGAGAGGAAACAATCTTAACACCAGAAGCAGCATTTCTAAATCCCATGCAAAGACACAAACAGCACGTCAAGCTCTGTATTCTCTCAGTACTAACAGGCCTAGTACAGATGTGAAGAAAGGAAACATGCAGCCTAGGAAAAGAGGCATATTCCTTGAAGACACAAAATATTATCCAACTTTATTTCTTATCAAAACTACCACTATCAGTTACCGAAAAAATTAGTATTTACAACCTGTGGCCCTTCTCTATCCTGCTTAGTTTCAAGCAGTGTACCTCATAACTGTACCTTAAGACTGAGAGTGTTCCTCATAGTTGTACCTATGGATTCAGTGGGTCATAGCATTACCTCTGATGACACTTAAGTTACACCATGCTGTGCTTTTCTCCAAAGGATAAGATAGTACACTTAAAACCCAATAGCCAATCTTTATACAGCGTTTTTCTCAGGGAAAAAAAAAATCAATAGCCTTTTTTTTATGGGTCACATCACCTACAAAAGCATGAATACTACTTCATGAAAGTACAACTACCGCACACTTATACAGTCAATAACACAACTCCTGCTTGATCAAGGATCAGGCTGTTACCCATTAGTGTTTCTATAATAAAAAAAATGAAATAATACAAATTCTGAGTTACCTTGCATCTAGCCCATGGAACAAAACAAAGCATCAGAAGTACTGGTGTGTCCTGTCCCAACCTGCCCAACATCTTGTTCATACTCACCTCACTATACTACTCTAGAGAACAGTTAAAATAATACTTTACGGAGTAATCATTTAATTTCTGCACTGTAATCTGTAGTTTCAAAGAATTGCAAAAAAATAAAACACTATCCTATTATGTCGTAAATGATTTATGATAGTAAAAGAAAATGCCTTACACTAAAAACAACTAAACAGAATTACGTAATTTCTACTATGGAAGAGCCTCTATTATGCAGTTATCATCTCTTATCCACAGTGTATGTAGATTTCCACTTATTCCATGAAAAGTACTCATGAAAATGTGTCAGTATACACCTTTATAGTTACAGACTCATTTTGCATTTCTAAATAAAACTCAGAAATCATAAGTTCAGTGCAAACAACAATTAAAATCAAATCAAGAAATGGATTTCAAAAATATCACATTTCTTCTCTGCTGCAGAAAGGACTGAACAAGCACACGATATAGCTATGGACTGCATTAGGCCACCACCTACTTCCAAAGCCCTGAAAGCACAAAAACACACACTTAAAATACAGTAACACAAAAAGCAAACCTGAAATAAATTTAAGTTATTCCTCAAACACCTTATTGTGAGTCTTACTAATTAGCAACCCCATTTTCAAGCTTATTACGTCATCTACTAGTGTGGTTTTCTACACACAAACTATCAAGAAAACAAAACTCTTTGTACTAGAGACCTGAGTAAACACACCTTACTCTTAGTTGTAATAACTTCAGTAGTTACTATTGAAGTAGATAAATAATTGCATGTGAATCTTAAAAAATAAGTTGACTTGGTTCTTTAACTGGAGAATGATAAAAGGTGCAATAAAAGGAAAAAAGGGTTTTTTTCCTACAATAAGACTTGTTTTTCTAGTACTGCAAAACTAATTTGATTTTATCCTACTTTCTTACTCAACTAAAAAAGGTAAGCACAATGCATGACAGATTGCAAAATCCAAGCTTGTTTCTTTGTCCCTATAGCACAGGTGACTTTCAGAGCTGCACTGTTTGCAGCTCTCCTATTCACCCTTGAGCATCTGGAAGTTAGATCAGCATTATTTCTAAACAAAACATTTCAGGTGCCCAAAAATGCTAAGTTGACAAGTTATCATACCGTCTTTAAACTATATAACTGGGAACATAAATTCTGAGTAACTAGAAAAATGCATTATGAAAAGAAACTGCAAGCAACTATCACTTTGGTCTCTTGTCATTGTAAAGATCTGAAAAACACATTGCTTTAAACATACAAATGCAAACTAATGACAAATCATTGTGGCATCCAAGCATCTTTGGTTGCTTATCACGCACTGCTTCTCTTAACAAGATCTGCTTCTGCTAGTGAGTACAATTCCTAAATTGCATCTCTCAAACCTGTCAGACAAGGTGCTTCCATCTGGCATATAAGAGAAAGGAAATTTGGGAGTCAGTGTTTGGGAGTCAGGCTGACAAACAGAATAAATAGCATAGAAGAGACGTGTCATTCAGTAAAGACACATAAGCAGAAATCATCAGCTGACAAATACAGGATGGAGGAATGACTGTCTAGACAAGCGTATTCCGGAAAAGGAGCTGAAGGATTGATTAGCAGTTCCTGGCTGAACATGAGTCGGTGCAATGCTGCTGCAAAAGGAACAAATGTCACATCAGGAACGACAAGCAGGCAAGACACATCGCCTAAAGCACACACCAAGATTGCCCTGCTTTACTTGATAAAGCGTTCCTGCCCAGTTTTGAACATGGATCAATTGGTCGAAGATAAGAACATACCATTTACAAGGAAATCATGAAATAACTGGAGTTATTTCGTACAAGGAAAAGTCTTGGCAAGTTTTCATATATACATAATGATACATTCAAGAGGAAAACAGGTCCAGTGCTAAACAGTAGTAGTGAGATTGCTAAGCACTGACTACAGAAGTTGTAGATGCTCTGCTATCAGCATTTAAAAAAACATGTTGGCAAATATCCTTCAGAAGTGACAGCTAGAGTTGTCTTGGCCTTGAGAAAGCGGTACAGATTAAATCTCTCAAAAGTCTTCCTAAACATTTTTCTATATTTGTATTGATGACCTTCAGGAAAAAAAAATAATTTTAAAAACAGTCATCTATTTTAAATAATGCTAGAGACATTTAAAACAAATTAAATGCATGTAACTAATAAACAAATAAAAAAGGACATTTCCCTCCAAGTTAGTCACCTGGCTTCCAAACCACTGGGAAGTGGACAATGATCACCTCAAAGGCATTCTGCCCACCTGCTCACAGAGATAGCAAGAAAATGAAGAAAAGGAAAACAAAAAGTTACTCAATGATGTACAGTTACATGCAAAAAAAAAATCCCACAGTAACAAAAGAAATTCCAGACTGAAAATTAAGCAAAACTTTTGCACTTCAAACCTTCTGCGAAGAACCAGGCTCTCAGGGGTTATTAAGTTTGTTCTCTTCTATCTCCACAGAACCAACAAATCCAGTCCAAAAAAACCCCAAAAAAACCCAAATAAACAACAAACCACAACACAAAGTCTCTCAAAACTAAAGAAATGAAGTAACACATCTCCCAAGGGTGCAAACTGTCTGCTCAAAGTGCCTTGTCTCAGTTGCTGAATACATTCAAGTGTCACAAATGATCCAAGCAGTCAAATGCTCTCCTCAGGATTTTTCCCAATCCCAAGACTCAAATTACAGAGAACTTTATAGACCAAAACCTACACAGGGAATTACACTCAGAAACAAGCTGGGAACTATGGAACATCATAGAAAACACTGTACCAGACTGCAGACATGGGTTTGCAGGTTAGGGAAGCAAGGAGATGAGTCAATGGCAGACACTCTTGCAAGCAGTGCAAAAAGCTGCTGAGATCTGCATGGTAGGAGTCCAGTAACCAATTATAGCTTCCTTGACTCCATCACATGCTGCCTGAGTGTGCAGAAGCAATCACAGATTACATTAGCCTATGTTAGATAACCAAAAAAAAAAAAAAATTAAAAAAATCATTCTCCCTTTCCACAGGAAGAATACATTCTCACCTTCATGGCTGATGTCATTTAATTCACCATTGTTCCATCACCTTTTGGATAAATCCAGCCCAGCTAGTAGCCTCCCAAGTCCAACACTGAGAAGGGTGGTAAAAAACCCTCAACACAGCAAAAGAGGAAGAAAAACAGTGTCATCATTATACAGCTAACCAGGAAATAACATCCACCTTCAGAAATTTTCCCCAGTAGCTCCAAATATGTAATGAATAGGAAAAACTAGATCTCTGAAGGGCACTGTGTAACATGGAAATGAGCCAGCCAGCTCTGAGCTGTCCTTAGGAGATAGTGAAGACATTCAAAACATCACACATCCATACAGGAGACTACAGATTTTCTGAGGCAGCTGTTTAAAAAACATTTTAAAATCTTGATTTAGCCTTATTTCAAGAAAATTTCACCACTTTGTTTAACTTAAGACTAGTCTTATGATCAAAAATTACTTTAAAATCTCAACCTTCATATTCTGCTCTCCAACAGAACATAGTCACAATTTTTTGCAGTCGCAAAAACTGCAAGTTGAGATAATTCCATTTTTTAAAGACATTGAAAGTTACTGCTTATATAAAAGACTAGGAAAAAAATCACCTTTATTTGACTGACATATAAATCGATATAAAAGCCTCCATGACAAATGTGTCATGTGTCAAAAATGTTCCTATAGAAAATGTGTGGGTCTTTATTATCTCAGATAGCTAGAACTCAGGGATGATTTCATAATGGACTCCCACTGTCCCAGTGAGGCAAAGGGAGCACTTGTATCCTGTCAGCCATGGTACCTCACCTTCACTTCCTTGCAGGTGGCCTGCCCGACAAACAGTTACAAGCTGTAACTAGAAAGCAAAAATCACCCTTCAACTGCCCCTTAGTTAAATGAACCCACAAATACATTATGTTTTCCCCGCCTCAACTCTAAACAGTTATTTATACAGCTTGATAGAAGTTTTGGTTATGGCTCATTATAAGTGACAATATTAGTCTAAGACAAAAATACAAAGTGAAGCACAATTAATGAGGAGGAATGGAGGATATAAGGCTTGATTGAAGGCTTTATTTGTACTGTTTGAAGAGGCACACAAGAAAGGCTAATGAAGTTTTTATGTTAAACAAAACACATTATAGTGTGCTATTGACAGAGATACTGGTGAGATGAACAAATCAAGTTAATTTACAGTAGAGTTAGCTAGCAATCAAAAAAGGGATTGCAGCATGGAGATAAGGATATCTTTGCTATCTTTCAACAGAACTGCTAGCAAGACTAGTTTGGCTGCAACTGAGAACAGGACATAAGCCAATTGATTTGGCTTTTGTCTATGTGCAAGTCAATACTGCTCTCGTGATCAACTAATACGCCCCTGTCTTTTTCCTCCTATGAACCTCAGCTTACAGTACAAAGTCATCTGAACCTCACACTTCTCCATCTATAAACTAGGAGATGCCCAAACTTCATGCCCACCTCAGAAAGGCACATTTATGGCTTAACCACCCTAAAAACTGAAATCACTATTTCAACTTGGCGGAGTTAAACTGGTATCATTTGCTGTAGAAAATAACGTCAGCATCTGGAATATCATTCTGCTTATAAATTAGATTATATATTCAGCAACTGTTTTTAATTATTCTCCTTAATTAATCCTTCTACCCTAATCCAAAAAATGCCTTCCAGAGAAATGCTGAGAAGCTTTGTGGTCAGTAAAAAATGAGCCTACTTTTCAGAGAACATAACTGCACCCTTACAGATTCAGGTAAATCAGAGAAATCAGATGATATGGCAATATGCAGATCTGGTGAGACAAAAAGAAAGATATCCTGAGTATAGAGGATGAAACAGATCTTGTATCTTTACTCCAAACAGCAGCTACAAGGTAATTATGTAGTCCCATGATTTATTTATTACAGCTAAAAGTTCCAAGTATGCACCAACCAGTAAGAGCCACTTTTGAAAGCTACACTTACTGGTTTGCTGCCTGCAGAGCATCCAAAGCTATGCAGTTTTAAGTGACTCATTTTAACAAAGGGTTTGGTTATTGTTCTAAACAATATTGGTCAGTGGTTGGAGTTCGTGATCTTGGAGGTCTTTTCCAACCTAAATTAATCTGTGATTCTCTTGGGTTCTGAATTCACATGGATCAGCATACAGCAGTTATGTAAGTCAACTCCATTTGACATGTACCAGATTTAAACGCTATTAACAGCAAAAAATAATCTTACCTCTCCTACCCTCTCATCAGCATACTTTATGCTAAATACTTCACATAACTGACCACTGTCCTTTGTACAATGCCATCGCTAGTTTGACGCCACAACTGAAGGTGCGATTCAAAACATGTAATTTCAAAGTGAAATACAAAAGTTTAACCTTCTGTTCTGAAAATACAGCTATCAAAACCCAGACAAAGCAAGTTCTCAATCCCAGAAATATTCCAGTGTTTATTTCACTTTTAGCATACTGAGGGATAATAAAACATAGCTGACAAAATCTATAGCCTTGGAAATAAAAACATACAACTGTAGTACAAAAGGTGACACATAAAAGCATAGAAGCGTTCTTCCTGTATCAGCATGAATGTCTGCCATGAAATGAACTAGCAGTATGTCTGCCTACTAGTAAAAGAACTCAGAGTTAAGCAACACTCTCAGTAAAAAAAAAAAAAAAAAAAAAAAAAAAAAACAAACCACAACAACCAGATATTATAAATAGCTAGCAGGCAGAAGTTTAAAAATTTGTAGAAGAGAAGACTGTGACTGGTATTACCTACCCTGGAATCAGTCAGGCAAGTAAGCAACAGCCACCTGGTTAGCAGCAACCCTTCAGTGCAACCAGGTGGCTGTTGTCTGGTTATTCATCCATTTTGGCATCATAGTAGAAATGTGCAGCACACAGCATGTGCTGCAAAATTCAGACAGAAAATGCAGATGAGGTCTGATGTTGATGCAAGTCCTGAGCTCTTTGTATAAAGGATACATGTGCTTGGTACAACTAATCAGGATTCTCAAAGGGGTTTCCTAACACACCCATTTTACCAGAGCAGATAAACACACAAATATTAAAATAGATGTTTGGATATGTAATAATCCCATCAGTAAAAAAGAAAACACCTAAGCTAGGCTGTGGTGCAAAATGCAAGTCTGATTTATGAGGTTCACTTAATATAAAGTTTAAATAATTATACAGAAAGATACAGCCTTTTCTCCTGCCTCCCCTCCCACGGCTATATAGTACAATTGCTTATAGGGTAATTGGGTGTGAAGATTTTGCAGATAGCACTCATCATGCAGGTGAGTGATCACACAGCATAAAAAGCAGTCCAAGAGAAAATTAAATTACTTTAGGTTAGTATTTCAACATTTTGCAATAGTCATATTGAACTATAATATCATTCCTATCCTAGGGGTACAGAGAAACCAATTTGAACAGTGGCTTTTTGTTACTATCTTGAATAGCCTCTGGAAGCCAAATCACAGAAAACCAGGAAATTAATTTAAATAAGAATAAGCATCTTTTTTTGCTATTGTATTATATTTACACAAATAAGACAATCTTTGTAGTGGACTACGTTTTCTGGTTGATCCAAAGGAAGCTCTTTATTGAGAAATTGCAACTGTATCTCTATAGCAGGAGTAAAATTTCAGTGACACCAGCCCTGGTAAGCGAGGAAGAGCTGAAGAGCAATTCACCTCTAAGTACCTGAAAAGGGTTACTATACGTAAAAGCTTACTTAAGGCACATCCCTTAATTGTTTAGCAACGATGGGAGAGTTATTCAAATAGAGGGAACAGTGTTCATCTGCTTGTTTTCAGTATAAGATAGTGATTTTTAGCTCATATATCGGGGGGCAAAATGCTTCAGTTGTGAAATAGCATACCAGGCTCAAAAATAAAAATAACAAATAGACGGAGAGAAGGGCTGCAGCTTGAAATACTTGACTGCTAATATCCAGCATGCCATTCCAGGGAGTCCCAGAGTGGCTTTTAAGCCTCTTGCCCATCCTCGTAAAGAAAGGCGGGTGGCAGGACTAATCACTATATTGCAAGCCAGCTGTGACCCGACAAATAAAGAAGTCAAGAAAAAAAATCCCATCGATGATCTGTGTAATTTAGCATTCGGAAGACGGCAACATCTGGGCTCAACTCCAGATGGGACGGAGCGGCCCCGCGCTCTCGGCTCGCCACGGCGCTGCTACACACACACACAAAGGAGGGCTCCGCGCTCCTCCCGCTTCTCCCCAGTATGAACAACTCCGCGTTCAAACGCGACGTAAACACACGGAGAGCTGCCTCCTACGCCGGCAGGTCGGTACAACAGTTCAGCTGCACCCGTGTCACAGGGGGCTATTGTCCGGGACGAGCGGCCGGCGCTCACCGGGTGTTGGCGTAGGCGGTGCCAAGAAAAACAAAATCACTGCGAGTCTCTCCGATCACCCCGCAAGTCAAACCCGCGGGCTTCAGAGCCCTGCACAGGGCAGAGGGGAACAAACAGGAGAGGCAGCGCGGCTCCCACAAGCGACACTTTGTCTGGTTTCCAGCGAAGCAGCGACAAAACCCCCGACGCGCGAACAATGCCCGCGGCCCCGGTGCCGCTCCTTGCCGGGCTGCCGCCGGACACCGTCTCCCATCGGGTCGCCGCTCCCAGCGATATGTTTTTAGGCTGCTTTGTTCCCCGTGAAACACCAGTCTTTTCACCCAGCGCCGGCGGGGAGAACCGAGCGCCCGCATCGGAGACGGGGGACCGGCCCCTGCCCCATGCCCTGGCAGCGGCGGGGGACGCCGGAGCCGCGGCTTAGGCATCGGCCACCCTTTGTTGTGCCCCCGGAGAAGGGGCCGCTCCCCCGTGCCCTGCCGGGACCTCGGCCCCCATCGCTGCACTTACAAGCGCAGGGCGCTGCCTTCGCTCCCGCGGGGAACGACAGCAGCGCCCCGCGGGGCGAGCCCGCTCTGCCCAGGATGCGCTCCCCGCCGGCAGCGCCGCTCCTCGCCCCCACGCTGACCCGCTCGCCTTCTCCTTCACTCACCCACGCCGTACTTCTCGTGCTCCGTGGGTATCCACATCCTCGCGGCGTGCGAGCGCCCGTTCCCCCGCCA